>CP139509.1:155191058-155791058 GCA_021014915.2 Artemisia tridentata subsp. tridentata
TTTTATGTGAACGTATAGTATTGCGTAGGGGGCTGTTAGTATGGGTCGTTCACTATTGTTATGTCGTGGGTGTGTTGTGATTTCATGTGATGTTTTGTCGTGTGTCGTGGGTTGAGAACAAGGAGGATTTAGGCGCGTTAACATGGGTGTTTTGATGTGTCGAATGGCTAGAAACAAAAGGGTATGATGTGTGTAAAAATGGTCGAGTCAAGGGTAAGTATTTGGGTTTAAAATGGGGTATGTTGTGTGGTTTGATCTTGAATGAAATACGACTAGAGGTATTATGGTTGTGGTGTCATATAGGTTGGAAAGGAGAGGTCAAGGGTATGTGTTGTAGCATTGATTGGATGAACAAGAGTTGAGTCGAAAAAGATGGGTTTTTATGGTTGGTTTTGTTGGAATATGTGAACTATAAATAAATCATAAACAAATAACATCATCAAAGCATGCAGCGGAAAAGATCTACAAGAACATGTAATTAATTAAACATAAATAGATACGTACCTTAATGATTCCTAGCAAGAACAAGGAATCTCTTGAACAAGAACAAGTTAAAAACCCTAATAGGATTTATAAGTGGATCGAATTACACCAAGATCACAAGCTAAAGGAAGTTTGTCACTCGTTCCTGTACACACGTAATGATAGCGTTTCAATGAGAAAAGCTAGGTTCTTGATCACCAATAACCAAACACTTTATAGCTTTATTAGAATCGACCAAAGCCGAGTGGATTTAGAAAGAGGGTCGATCGTTTGAGCTAGAGGGAAGAGAGGAGAAGAAGTTTTGCTACTTTGGAGATTCAAGATTAGGTGAAAACTAAAACACAATGGAATGTATTTATAGTGTTCCTTTTCTTCTCCTCCAAGCCAATCGAAACCGACCCTAAACCCTTAAGGGATTAGTTCGGCCGATCCTAGTATCCCACTAGGATTCTAGAACCTTCTTTCCTATTTTTCACGTTTAGTCCTTTAACGGTCGTTAGTTAAAAACCCGTTAAGTACTAACCGTCGTTAAGTGTTTTTATTGGTGAAATGAATAAATAAATAAATACATAAAATATATAAATATTTAATTATTCATCATTGAAACTCTCACGTTAATGTGTGCAATCCCGAGCCTTGGGTTCGAAACTGGACATACATATATTAATATTTATACACAAAAACTAACAGCTCCACTTGGATAAACATTAATATAGCAATGACATGGGTCAGCCTAGCTTAACCTTCCCAATGCCCCCAGCTCGATCCGAGTTGTGGTTCTCCTGGTAAAAACCACGTGTGATGAAATTAATCACAATAATTATCCTTTTGTTACTAATACCACATTAATTTGGATATGGATCTTTGTCATTCCATAATTAACTTAGTTTCTCGTTTATACATAATTGAACAAGATTACCAAAACATCTGAACGTCTTCCAGATAGACTTTGGGCGTGCGCACGCAAACATCTTGTCAATCCTACGAGTGGCCAAGCAGTATTAAACTTCAACACAAAGTTGAAGGAACAAATCCCTTATTGACTGCGAGCATAACCCTTGAACTTCGCATCATTTCTGAAAATAGCCCTTATAACTACCTTTTACGGTTAGCGTTAGACCATCTTACAGAAAATAAGCTACATCCTCGGCAATTATCTGTCATCTCAAGTCTGAGGATAAATATTCATGATATACTTAATGACTATGATCCATAAAGTATAATCATGTATTTGGGATAAGTCCTATATTCAATTTATCCAATATTGAATATCATGTGACATTGGTGTCTCAACCTTACATTTGTCTTAGTTCAATAATATTCCCATATTATTAATTGACAACGGACTATTTAGAATAAATAAATTATTCACGGATTTAAACATGCAAATATAGGACACAAATATTAATAATGATAATAAACGTTATCCGCACTTTATTTCATTAAAATAATAATTGTTTACACGTCCCTATCGAAATACTAATCCAACAGATTTACATGAAACTATCTGCTAAACGAAGACCAATACCCTGAGCATGTCGAGTAAACGTATCTTTAGGTAATGCCTTCGTGAAAGGATCAGCCAGATTGTCATCTGTGTGAACTTTGAGTACTTTGATTTCACCTAGTTCGACTTGTTCACGAACATAGTGCATCTTTCTTTTAAAGTGTCTGGCGCCTTTCATAACTCCAGGTTCATTGGCGAATGTGATTGCAGCAGAGTTGTCGCAATACACATTTATAGGTAATTCAATAGACGGCATCACTCCAAGATCCGTAATGAAATTCCTTATCCAAACAGCTTCTTGTGCAGCATCCGATGCAGCATTGTACTCAGCTTCTGTAGCAGACATGGCCGTTGTGCTCTGCTTTTTACTCTTCCAGTCTACTGCTCCTCCATTTATGACAAAGACATAACCCGTTTGCGACTTCGTATCATCTTTATCAGTTTGCCAGGATGCATCGCAGAAACCTGTAACATTCAGTTCTGCATCTGGATTTCCCCCGAAAACTAGAAACATATCTTTAGTATTCCTTAGATACTTAAGAATGTTTTTAACAGCATGCCAGTGATCTTTCCCTGGATTTTGCTGATATCGACTCGTCAAATTTTGAGCGAATGCCACATCAGGCCTTGTGCATCTAACAGCATACATGATAGATCCTACAGCCAAAGCATACGGAACTTTCTGCATGTATGCCACCTCTTCAGGTGTAGAAGCACACATTTCGCTACTTAAGCCATGATCTACCTGCATGGGCAAATATCCCTTCTTGGAATTTTGCATATTGAATCTCTTCAATATTTTATCCATGTAAGCACTTTGGCTTAATCCGATTAACCGTTTAGATCTGTCTCGATAGATCTTGATTCCAAGGATATACGCTGCTTCTCCTAAATCCTTCATGGCAAAGCAATTACCAAGATATTCCTTAACTTCATTAATACTTGGTATGTGACTTCCCATGATTAATATGTCATCGACATATAGGACAAGAAAAGTAGTGTTACTCCCACTAACTTTGTGGTATACACATGGCTCATTGAAATTTTGAGTAAATCCAAACTTCTTGATTTCCTCATCAAATTTCTTATTCCATTGCCTGGATGCTTGCTTCAATCCATAAATGGATCTTTGAAGTTTGCATACACGCTCAGGAAATTCTGGATTTACAAAACCTTCAGGTTGCGCCATATAGATGTCTTCATCTAGGCGACCATTCAGAAACGTGGTTTTGACATCCATTTGCCAAATCTCATAGTCATAGTAGGCAGCTATGGCTATAAGAATCCTAATAGCTCTAATATCGGCTACAGGAGAAAAAGTCTCCTCATAGTCAACACCATATGTTTAGGTGAAGCCCTTGGCCACCAAACGAGCTTTGTAGGTGTGTACTTTGCCATCCATATCAGTCTTTTTCTTGAAGAGCCACTTACACCCAACTACCTTAGCATTGGGTGGAAGATCTACTTCAATCCAGACTTTATTGTCTTTCATGGATTGCATTTCCCCATCCATGGCTGCTTGCCATTTGTCCTTTTCAGGATTATTAATGGCAGCCTTATAACTAGTTGGCTCATCAATGTGATCTAATAGAAAAGTTTCCTCATCGTCTATGCTTAAACATAGGCGTTCAGGAGCCTTTGTAGATCTTGAAGATCTATGGATGGGTACCACTTCAACTTCAGGTGGAGGACCTAAACTTTCAGGTTCCACAGGAAGTGTGTTAGTGTTCTCAGAAGGTGACACATCTTCTTGATCATTTTCAAGATCATATACTCTCCCACTGAATTCTTGAGCCAGAAAACTCTCCTCAAGAAATTCACCATATCTAGCCACAATGACTTTATTTTCTGGTGGGAAGTAAAAATAGTAACCCCTTGTTTCCTTAGGGTATCCTACGAAGATGCACTTAACAGATCTTTGTTGGAGCTTATCTGGTGAGTCACGTTTAACAAACGCCTCACAACCCCAGATCTTTAAGTAAGACAAGTTGGGAGCTTTTCCAGTCCATAATTCATATGGAGTCTTATCAACCTTCTTAGTTGGAACCATATTTAATATGCGAACAACACTTTCAAGAGCATAGTCCCAAAAGGATAAAGGAAGAGTCGTAAGATTAAACATAGATCGTACCATATCAAGCAAAGTACGATTTCTCCTTTCAGATACACCATTTTGTTGTGGAGTATAAGGAGAAGTGAGTTGTTGGACAATGCCACACTCAGCTAGATAATCTTTGAACTCTTGGCTCAAATACTCACCACCACGATCGGATCGAAGGGCCTTAATCTTCTTTCCGAGTTGTAATTCTACTTCATTTTTGAAAACCTTGAATGTCTCAAAGACTTCATGTTTGTGTTTAAGTAAATAAACACAACCATAACGACTATAGTCATCCGTAAAGGTTAAGAAGTAGGTAGCACCGCGTTTTGACACGTGTCTAAGTGGACCACACACATCCGTATGTATCAATCCAAGTAGATCCGAAGCCTTCTCCATATTGCTATGGAAAGGTTTCTTCGTCATCTTCCCAAATATGCAAGATTCGCATTTATCAACTGAATCATCATTGATATTAGGTAAAAGCCCATCACTTAGCAGCTTTTCCATGCGTTTCTTGCCTATGTGGGCAAGGCGACAATGCCATAAATAAGACGAGTCCAAGTTAGACTTGACTCTCTTATTCCTGATGCTATAGATAGAATTATTTTTATTGGATACATGGTTTTCCATGTCAATTTCAAACACACCATTTAATGGAATAGCATTAAAGTAAAAAACAGAATTTAAAGAAACAGAAATTCCATTATCATTAAAAGTATGCTTAAAACCCAAATCCAATAACAAAGAAACTGATACGACACCTCTAACAATAGAAGGTGCATAGTGACAATTGTCTAAAACTAAAATTAAACCAGAAGGTAAAACTAGCTCAAAAGTCCCTATGGCTTCTACTGCTGCACGTATTCCATTTCCCACGTACAAGTAGCATTCCCCATAGTTCAGCTTCTTTGCTCATCTAAGCCCCTGCGATGTATTACAAACGTGAGTACCACATCCTGTATCATATATCCAGGCATTTTGCTTACGAGGAAAAGAAAATAATTCAACCATAAAAATACCTGAAGTGCTGGCGCCCTGCCCAGCCTTGGCATTCTTATTTTTGCGACACTCCTCAAGCAACAATGGACAGTCACGCTTCTAGTGTCCAGGAGTATGGCAGTGGTGACAAGCAGCCGCATCCTTTTTGGGATAATCCTTCTTGGGAGGAGGATTCTGCTTCTTTGGCTTTTGCTAATGGGTCACAATCTGCTTGCCCTTGTCAGCGTTGCCCTTTCCTTTCTTGTTCACATATTTCGGTTTACCGGGCTTAGCTACTCTACCACCTCTTATTGCCATAACAGCAGGTGTAGGAGCTTTCTTTGTGAGGGCCTTCTCATGCTCAATAAGCATTGCATGCAATTCAGAAAATGTCTTCCCCTTGCAATGCATGTTAAAGTTGCGCACAAAATCACCATATAATTCCTCATTGAGGGATTTGTTGATGAGGCCAACTTTAACGTCTTCCACAAACCCGCAATTAAGTGCATCTAGTTGGTCAAGATAACCTTTCACTTTAAGTGCATGATCACTTACAGGTGTTGTCACATCCTGCTTGCACTTGCCCAAATTGTCAAGTACATCATACAATTCAGCCATAGGAGATTTCTGAAACATACGTATCAGTTCATCAATCATGTTTTTCGGGCTATATTTCTCAAACTGTTTAACCAGTTGATCATCCATCCCCGATAGCATGAGACAAGCCGCATCATTGTGCTTGTCATAGGTTTCATTGTACTGCCTAAGTATTTCATTAGACGAGTTTGCAGGAGGAGCTTCTGGAAGAGCCTCAGTAAGACATTCAGAACGTTTGGCAATTCTAAGAACAAGCCTTAGATTTCGATACCAAGCGTTAAAATTCTTAGTCCCAGTCAGTTTTTCCTTTTCAAGCATCATCTTGAAACAGGAAGTTAAATTTGACGAATTTCCGGGTTGGGCCATTTCTACAGAAAAAAGTTCAAAAGTTAGTACTTTCGATAATTTTAAACATTTCATGAAAATTAAACACCCATTGGTTAAAAAACCATTTAATTTTCACTGAAATCCAGGATCCTAATTGACGTCGTTTCATTACATCAGCTGAGGCTGCTAGCAAGGAAAGTACTCAAGAAGGTACGGGATCACCCAATTGCCAATGTCAAATTGCAATTCCTAGAAATCTTGGGACTTACATTATATTGCCAACATCAGTTGCAAAATGTAAGCATGTTTCATCCCCAAATCTTTTATGCCTTGACGCCGTTTCATTACATCAGCTGAGGCTGCTAGTAATGAAAGTGCTCAATTAAGTTAACCAATTTAGAGACGTGTAAATTGACGCCGTTCCATCACATCAGCTGAGGCTGCTAGTAATGAAAGTGCTCAATTAAGTTAACCAATTTAGAGACGTGTAAATTGACGCCGTTCCATCACATCAGCTGAGGCTGCTAGTAATGGAAGTGCTCAATTTACCCCTATTGACTTCATTCTTTGAATCATCACATCAGCTGAGGCTGCTAGTAATGATAGAATGTCATCTTAGGTGTTTCCATGTTAATTGGTCGGCATATTACTTAAATTTATAAGGGTAATAAAATTTTTGATGTGTTAAATCAAAAAAATATGTACAAAGATGTCATGCATTCATCTTTGTATCATATATGTTTTCTAAAAAAAATCGTTTACTCATTTGTAGCTCAAATCATCAAATCTTTTAATTGAGGCGTTGAGCAAATTACAACATTGCCTTAAGATGCTTCGTACTTTTCCATGGTGTACTTGGTAAGTCTATTATTTACGCACAGGCGAGCGGAGGGACGACAGCCGCCGAAGCTGGTTAAAACCGTGCCCCTTTAAGGTCACAATTTAATGTGAGCCAACCTTAAACCCACTTTATAGTTTGTCAATAATAGGTCCGCCGCTTCGACCACTTTTGTACAATTGCAATCAATCAACTAAAAAATTATGATTTTCTTGCTAAAATAATTAATGTAGTAAATTTATTATTGCTAGTCTCGCCTGGGAGCAAATTACCGTGCGAAGCGAACCACTGTCGGCACATAAGACTTGGCAATAAATAAAATTACTACAAAGGTTTCATAGTTATTAGTCTTATTTATTTTTATTATGAAAAATTACCCTCTTTTGTAGTTTACAATCCATCATAATATTAAACACAAAAGATCAAGTAATTACACAAAAAATAAATAAACACATAATAACAAATATATGATCATCCACGATATCATATAGCCACATGCAAACCTTTTTCAATAAATCCTAATATTAATTCTATGTGAAATTTATAAATGTATGTAACTAACAAAACTCCCATTGGTTTTCGAGCTCATTGTGCCCAATGGTCCACAGACACCAAATAACTTGGCCGCGTAAGTTTGGTTAGTTAGATACCACATTGCACATAACCTTTTAATTAATATTTTATTGAGGTCTTCCCCAATTTAAGATTTATTTAAACATGTAGCAAACAATTCAAAACAAAACATACAAATCACACCATGACAAAATATGCAAGATTTTGTCATGGATTCCATATTGATCACATAATCATGCATCACATATTATTATGTCAATATTAATTGTACGTATCTAATTAATTAGTAACATCACATACGGTACTTACTAATTAATCCCTAAAAATTTTCATGCAATCCTAGGGTTTCTCAAGTTTTAATAAAACAACTAAAACCCTAATTTTTATTAATATGGATCGAACCATATTAGGGTTTCAAAACAAAATTAACAAACCCTAAAAATCAATATTGCATGTAATCTCTACAAGATCCAATTTTTAGGTTTAAGTAATTAATTACAAGTTCTAAACGAGGCTCATGATGCCACTGTTGGAATATGTGAACTATAAATAAATCATAAACACATAACATCATCAAAGCATGCAGCGGAAAAGATCTACAAGAACATGTAATTAATTAAACATAAATAGATACGTACCTTAATGATTCCTAGCAAGAACAAGGAATCTCTTGAACAAGAACAAGTTATAAACCCTAATAGGATTTATAAGTGGATCGAATTACACCAAGATCACAAGCTAAAGGAAGCTTGTCACTCGTTCCTGTACACACGTAATGATAGCGTTTCAATGAGAAAAGCTAGGTTCTTGATCACCAATAACCAAACACTTTATAGCTTTATTAGACTCGACCAAATCCGAGTGGATTTAGAAAGAGGGTCGATCGTTGGAGCTAGAGGGAAGAGAGGAGAAGAAGTTTGGCTACTTTGGAGATTCAAGATTAGGTGAAAACTAAAACACAATGGAATGTATTTATAGTGTTCCTTTTCTTCTCCTCCAAGCCAATCGAAACCGACCCTAAACCCTTAAGGGATTAGTTCGGCCGATCCTAGTATCCCACTAGGATTCTAGAACCTTCTTTCTTATTTTTCACGTTTAGTCCTTTAACGGTCGTTAGTTAAAAACCCGTTAAGTACTAACCGTCGTTAAGTATTTTTATTGGTGAAATGAATAAATAAATAAATACATAAAATATATAAATATTTAATTATTCATCATTGAAACTCTCACGTTAATGTGTGCAATCCCGAGCCTCGGGTTCGAAACCGGACATACGTATATTAATATTTATACACAAAAACTAACAGGTTTGTGTCGTGTAAAAAAGGAAGAAAAAGAGTCGTGTGTGGAAATACGAATGGTAATCAGATCTGGGAATGGTAGAGTGTGGGTGTGTTTTGTCTCATTATTTCAAATGTAAGTCTCATTAATTGTGGTTGTCAAGATGGGTGGGTATTTTGAGTGGTCGAAGCAGGTTTATAAGCAGAAGTAAAACATGTGTTGGTATGTGTGTCGCATAGGGGCTGGAAGCATGAATACTTAATGTGATTTAAACCTATATAACATGCATGTGAATCAGATATAAAACAGGTTAAATGTTGAGGATTTGTGTCTCGTTTAGTTGTGTGAGTTATGGTGTCGGTTCGAGTATAAAATCAATAAGTATAACTAGTGGTAAATCGGTATAAAGGGTATAAGTTCATGATGTCATGTGAGGTATATTTCTTGTACCTCATTAATGATTAAGTGTGTTGTGTGTGCTTTGTTCCGAATTCTATTGATCCAAAAAGGCGTCTAACTTGTGCATTAAAATCGGCTAAACCCTAATTTGGTTAGTTATGAGGCTATTTACATTTTAAACCCCAAACTATTATAAGTCATTTTATTAAACCCTAAACTATAATGTGAACATAATGAGTCCTTAAAGTTACATAATTATCATATATAATCTTAAAAGTCATTAATCGGGAAATGTACTAATTATAGAAACTTGCCAAAAATAGAAAGTTACTAAAAATGGAAAGTTTCTAGAAATAGAAAGAAACCTTAAATGGGAAACCTTAATAACTATAAGCGGTAAACTTGTAAAATGAGCTTATAAGTAATACGTGATCATTAATTTGCATAGGTCCTGTGAAGAAGGAGTAGTTCCCATTTCCGAGTGCTTTCCTATTTTGTTTGTTTGCTTTGCATAAGGTACAGATATTCTACCCTTTCTCAGTAAGGGTTCTGATCACATGACTTTTCGATCCTTGACTTTGATTCAGTTACTATGAAATGATCCATTTGCTATGATTCCCTTGATATGATTCAGTTGCTATCCATTCTGTTATGATGATTTGTTTATTATCTCTTTGATTGAGATTCTGTTCAGTTGATATGCCTTTGTTGATTCTGATTGCTTGTTATGGATAGTTTTATTCTGTTATGTTCTGTTTTGTCGCCCGAGCTAACTAGCCATGGAGGTACCATGGCCATGTCATTGAGGCACCAATGGCATGACACTTTCTGTGGAGGTGTGATTGATCCACGACGTTCCCTTCTGTTATGATTATATAATTATGGCACAGCAGGCCATTCTGTTATATGTATGTATAGTCTCGTACTTGCATATGTATTCTGTTTTGCAGGGGGCGTATGGATGCATCCTAGGTATATGTTGGAATGATTATAATGTAATTTTAGTGATTGATTTGTGCGTGCCATGCACCCCTTTTCACTTCTGGTACATTGGAGTCTGCAGCTCCTTGTACAACTTAGAATTGACGGATATGTATATGTGATTAGGTGGTCGATTCGAGTGGCTCGTTTAGACAGGCTCGTGGGTATCTGTTAGGTATCTTTGGTCGTTCAAGTGGCTCATTTGGACACCGTTCGTTGCTGTATCATTATTATTATTTGACTCTTAGAGCTATTCTGACTCATGATTTGTATGCAGTTGATCCATTTGATTCATATTCGTTTGTTTATGCTTGTTATCTTTCTACTTTGTATATATATCTGTTCACTGGGCTTTTTAAGCTCAGCCACATTTTCTTTTCCATGCGGCAGGTAATAAGCGGGATGCGAGGCAAGAGAGTTGAGAGTAGGAGTAGAAGACCTACCTTATTAGATTCCCCATTGGCTTGGATATGTTTTGGACTTATGTTGGATATTTTATTTTATTTTCACTTCATTGGAGTTTGTTTAGATTTTTGGGAGCTTGTAAGTTGTAAGTCATGATGTTCTTGACGTTGCTTTTATTTATGAAGTCTTTCGCTTGCGTTATTTTGTATGTTCTGATTAGACACCATAATGTGGCATCTTAACCAAGGGCGGGTTGGGGTGTTACAATTATGGTATCAGAGCCCAGGTTGCGACTTGTAGCTCATAAGTTATGGCCTGTGAAATCTGGACCCTTAGGTTTCGCCTTGTAGGACTTAGTTTTTGACCGGTGAGGTTTGGGTAGACATTAGGTTTCACTTTGACATGATCTTTCCTTCATATTTCGCTCCTTAACTTCGTTTTGTCTTCCCTAATCCGTTTATGACCTTTCAGATGATGACTACTCACCATAACGAAGATTTCAGTAACAACCTTGCATTTGCAGCCGCAGTTCAGCGGACTGTAGAAGCACTAATTCCAAGTCTCACTGAAAGGATCGCGACCCAGATCCGTCAAAACACGGCCAGTGGTAGTGGAAGTGGTGGTTCTGGTGCTGGTGCTCCACCAGTGACCATTCTTACGTGGCTGAAAAGGTTCTGTAAACAAAAGCCTCATTCTTTTAGTTCTGCAGATGCTCTTGTGGATGTAGAAAATTGGATTGCTCACATGGAAAAGATATTCGAGATTTTGGGCTGTAACGATGAGTATAAGGCTAGGCTGGCTAGTTATAAATTTGAGGGAGATGCCTTAAGTTGGTGGAAAGCTTACAAACAGGCGAAGGGAGGAGATGACTTTGTGGCAATTTTGGGCAGTGACGATGAGTATAAGTCTGGCAGTATAACTACTTCGATTGTTGTACCCTGGGAAATAGACGCCGAATAGGTGGCGAATCTTTTTTAAGGGAAGCGTGTCAAACACGTGTCTCAATCATGTTCTTGCATTCAGTTACATCTCACATATCTGGTTGGGTATAGCTTTTCGATTTATACATTTTCTTATTGTGTTGTTTCTACTTTGATTACACATGACAGTCAATACAACAAAAATCTCATTAGCAACGAGCTAAAGTCATTGCTATATAGCCAAATTCATTATTGGTGTTGGCAACTAATAAAGGATGTTGCAAAACATTTCCTCGTAAGGTAAAGATCAAGTAAGTTAATTTTAGATGCTTTGGTTCATAGTTTAATATGGTAATAAGAAAGCAAGAACGGTCATGACTTTCAAGTGCCAAAATTCAGTCCATTAACGGTGAGCGACAAGATCCAAGTGTTTTCATTTCCTTTGATTTTAATAGGCACTACAATAACAATTTGAGAAAAGCCAAAATTAGATAGCCCACTAATTAAATTAATGTGCAAGCCTTCCTAGGACTCGAATAAGCAATCATCCCATAGTAATTTAGACTTCTAGCTATTTTGATAATCAGCGAGAAGTGATGAAGGTGAAAAATGATTATGATTTCATTACTTGAAATGATAGAGTTCATGTGTTTATATACAAGAGGGAAAACTAACTAACATAACTGACTTTTGACTAACTAGTTTGACTTTTACACTACTTGCTATATTACACTACTTTTACTACAATACTATTACATCTTATTACAAGGAGTTAAACACTTGTGATGGTGAATGTAATTTGCTGATATTACTGAGTTGATAACTCTTGAACATCCAGCTTGCCCATTTTGCTCTTTATCTCCATGACCCCCCTGCAAGTTGGCAGTGTGTATGGATCACACATGCCAAACTTGGATACACATGTATGGAATGGGGATCTACTTAGGCCTTTTGTTAGAACATCAGCTACTTGTTGATGAGAAGGAGTGAAGGTAGGCAGTATAGTTCCAGTCTTTATCTTCTCTCTGACAAAGTGACAGTCTAGCTCAATGTGTTTGGTCCTTGCATGCTGAATGGGGTTAGAAGCCAATGCAATGGATGATTGATTGTCACAGTAAATAGGCACTGGAGTAGGTGTGTGGATTTGCAAGGCTTGAAGAAGACTGAGAAGCCAAGTTACCTCACATGTGCAATCTGCTAATGCCCTGTATTCTGCTTTTGTAGATGACCTGGAAATGACACTTTGTTTCTTGGATTGCCAGGAAATAAGACTTTTGCCAAGGAAAATGCAGAATCCAGTGGTTGATCTCCTTGTGACAGGGCAACTTGCCCAGTCACTATCACAAAAGGCTTGTAACTTGAGAGTATCATGAGTAGGAATGAATAAGCCTTGACCTGGGCACAACTTTATGTATCATAGAACTTTTATGAGAGCTTTCAAATGGGGAGATCTGGGACTATGACTGAATTAGCTGAGAGCATGGGCTGCATAGGACAAGTCTGGTCTTGTGATGGTGAGGTAGAGCAGCTTGCCCACAATTTCTCTGTATGTTGATGCATCTTATCTAGTGAGAGGCTCTCCATCAGTGTGATTTAGTTTGACAATTGGATCAACAGGTATATGTGAGGGTTTCATGTCAAGAACATTGGCACTTTTTAATAAATCAGGAGCATATTTCCTTTGGGACATAGTGAGACCATCTGAGTTTCTTAAGAATTCCAAGCCCAAGTAGTAGTTAAGATTGCCCAAGTCCTTGATACTAAAAGTGGTATCCAACTGTTGTTTGAAGTGCTTGATGAGAGATGGTGTAAACCACTAATCTAATCAAACCTTACGTACAAAACTAAGCTATGCTATATCCGTGACACTCAACAATAAGTAAAGATGATAAGAAGAATGGTATGGATCGTGTGATGTAAAACCTTAGTCGAATGCTTATATTGCCATAATAGAACAAGAGAACAAAACACACACATACACACACACTCTCACCTTTACAAGACTATGAGGCACACACAAATAGGTGGAGAGTGTGTGTATTTATAGTTGAAATGAGGCCTTGGTTGCCCTACAAGGCCATGGGATGGGCTTGGTGTTGGACTTGGGCTATTAATCATTTATCTTAACATTTTCTCAACAAAGTCCAACACTAGCCCTTACAATGTTATTTATACTACACGACCTACTTAACTAAGACTAATCCAAATGACCATCACTTCTATAAAATTTAAATGCTAACAATCTCCCCCTAAGGGATGGTCATTTCAATGATGCTTCGGTGAATGGTCTTTTATCTTCAACGTCTTTATCATTGTGTGTCGTTGTAGTATTGTCTTCAATCAATGTTCCTTTATGCACAGTGATTTTCAAAGTAATCGTCCTTTGGTGGATGTTCTTGCCTTGATCAAAATCTTCTCGTGACGATGCGTCGTGTCCTCCAACATACTCATACCTCTTCTCCTTATGCTAACAATCTCCCCATAATCTTTCATCATATGACATATGAACTTGTCCTTGACATCTTGATTAGCCTCTTGACTTTGTTGTTACACTAGGTCGTTAACTTGATCTCCTTGTCTTGAACTTTCAACACTTGAGCTTTGATGAGGAATGTTCTTCATAAGTATGAGTATGATGAGGTGAAGATGCTTGATGTATGGGATGATGGTTAATGGATGTTTAGGGTAGCTGCATAAAACCGTTAGTGATAATCATCCAGCGTTTACAGGTAGGGACTTTGAGATTGTCAACAGCATAGTGTGAAGACTTTCTCTAATCGTTCCCCAGGCCGTTCTGAACCGGATACCCCCGAGAGGGCTTACACGGACACACCGAAGTGCACCCACGATTCAGTGAGTCGCTAGAGATCACCCTACGACTGTAGACCGTTTTAAGCACGTAACCATCATGATAAAACTTGGCAAGATTTAAGGATCTCATTGAGACTCATGTACACCATGTGTCCTTATTGGTGAACACAGGTGAATTATCTAGAAGTGTTCCTAAGAGATTTTTGAAGAATCTCATGGCTCTAGACTCTATTGTGCATTTTGGTTTTTAGTCGTCGGAGGCATGGAGCAGAGTGCCACCTTTTCAATATCAACACATCTCGGAATGAGAGGCCGATAGATTATGTAGTGTTCTCCGTGAGAAATGAAACAAATATCTTTTGAGAGATATCTGAGTGGCTAGGAGGGGTGGTGCAGCGCGTCACTGGGTCCATGACGTCTTGTCTTCAATATCAGTATCACCTTAGTGAATACCGATAGCAGATGTATTGACCCGGTTTCTGCCCTAAGTTTTCATGGAGGGCTATTTCTTTTCACCCTATCATTAAACTTTTCTTTTTAATTCTTCAACCCCTTCTTTCCCTTTCTCATTTACTCCTTTTTTCTCAATCTTACCTAAGGACTTCTAATTCTAATCTATTGGAATTGTCCTTGGGTAGATCCCTCCGGCTCTGGCGGATCATAGGACGGTTTTTCCTAACCTTAGTCACCTTATAACATCTTGACTATCCTAGATTTGCCATAAAATCTTGTGAAAATCTCTCAAAGTGTTTATGAATAAACACATTTTAGTTAGCACTTTGAGAGTTTTATATTTTTGAAATACTCCCCCTTCACATGTGCTCATGCATTTTAATCAAAAATTGCACATGTTGGATAGAGTTCGCACATTTTTGAATTGATCGATTTTTAATGAACATGACCTTCGCGAGACACGCTTACATCACTAGTTAGACTAGCTTGAAATTATTACCCATCCCGGTCATATTCAATGATCATCTCTCGAATTGGTACATTCTACTCAGACAAGTCCTTTGCGAGACACGCTTACATCACTGGAAAACCAGCTTGAAATTATTACCAGTCCTGGAAAAGTCTTTTCGATAACGGACATTAAGTTTCGTCAATTTGAGGGTTAGAAATGAGTTTTTCTGGTGAGCATACTTTGAGATTTCACGAACTTTGATCACATTTTAATCACGTCCTCTCCCCTTATACTTTTTCTCCCCCTCAAAAATGGCATGTAGAGATATTTTTTATTTTAACTTGATTAAAATGAAAGCGTTTTGGAGAGAGACGGAGTTTAGCATGAAGATGGAACATTTTGTATTTTAAAGTTTATACTCCCCCTTAAATAAAGCATATTTTTTTTTAAACATTTGAGTTTAAGAATCATTTAAGGGTATAAAGGGAGTTCTCTTTGAGCACAGAATTTGAGAAAGATTTTGAAAAATATTTTTGAAAAATCTTGATCATGTGCTCAAGGTTTGTTTTTGTTTTTCCATTAACAATGCGAGTCCTGATCGGAAATAATCAGAAGTCATCATTGTAGCGCGGGTCTCGTACTGAAATGCATGAAAGCCGTAATGAAGAAAGTTTTGAGAACGACATGTTTTAGAATTTGTTTAAATGAACTCTCGCTCAAGCATCTGTACATGCCCGTATCATTGTTGAATGACATTTCTAGGTACGTACAGAATATTGATTTATACAAGAGACATGTCGTGAGAAGAATATTTTTGAATTTTGTATTTTATATTTTTTATGTCTTTTTGAAATTTTATATTTTTATATTTTGTTTTTGTTGGTTTTTCAAATTTTGTATTTTGTTTTTCAAAAAATATTTACATGCGAAGCTTTTGGAAATAAATTCAAGAAGATTCAAGAAGACTTTCTAACTCTTCGGGAGTTAGGCTTCGCATTCCAATTCGACGAACTAAGTATTCAAACCGCTCTTTTGGGAGGGCCTTAGTAAATAGATCGGCAAGTTGGTATTCAGTCTTCACGAAAAATAATTCAACAGTACCCACTTCGACGTGTTCCTTGATAAAGTGGTTGCGGACTCTAATATGCTTGGTCTTGGAGTGCTGAACTGGATTGCACGAGATGGCTATGGCAGTTTTCGAGTCACAATACATAGGTATGTGATCGAAAGAGTAGCCATAATTGTAAAACCCTAAAATCTGAAAATGTGTAAAAAGACCAAAATGCCCTTACGATCTAAAACTTTGGTTAACGAGTTTATAAAGTACCAAATAAATTCCAAATTTCGGGAGATAAGTAAGATACGAAGAAAAATTATTTCTAATGCTACATTTAACATTTTGGGAGGTAACAAAATATTAAATACACAATATGTATAAGTACTAAATTAAATAAATTATTATTAGTATTATTGAAATTGATTTAAAATTAATTTAAATTACAAATTGGAAACTAATTATGATAATTGATTTGGGTCCCTAAAAATCTGAGATTTCCAGCCCATTTCCCCCCCCCTAAGACCGGCCTTCCCTTATCATTTGCAACAAACACAATTAAAACCTAAAACTAATTGCCGACTAAACCTAAATCACTCACATAATTCGTATATCAAAATCCGGCCACCAAGAAATTCAAGGATCATTTTTCTGGGTTAGATCATCATCTAAAGGAGTGGAGAAAAATAGTTTTGGAGTCGTGGAGTTGCTTGTTTGATCGCTAGACATTTTTGGTTCGAAAAACCTATTCGCCAAGGTTAAATTCGTGGTGACCTTTCTACAGGTTCATTAATCGACCTGGTATTTTTCTTATGTCCCTTTCATCAATTGTAACTCATAAAAAAATGCTAAACTCGATTCATGCAAGGATTTTTGCATAGTACGAATTATAATGGGTAAATATGGGTTAATTACGTAAAATATACAAAACAATTTTTCTGGGTTCTTATTATAATTTTCCTGAGTTCTTTAGTCATCAAAAAAGTATAGAAAAATGGTTGTTCGAATTGTCATGGCTTGATTCAATCGTATGGGAATTAATGTGTTCGAAACCCTAAAAACACAAAGACTCTATATAAAATTCATGCGATTTTTCTGGACCTTATGTATAATTTTCGTGGCTTCCATGTACATCATATAGCATCAGAAAAATAAGATTTCGAATTGTTGTTGCTTAATTCGTGGTTTTGGAATTATTTGATTATATCGGATTTTAATTAAAACAAGAAAGAAAATAAAATAAAATGGAACGAATTAGGGTTTAAGGATTTAGGGTTGTTCTTGGATAATAAATGATGGTTAAATGATGGTAGAATGATTTCATAATGATTAGTATTATTAGGGTTTGATTTTGATTTTATTTTGTATATATCGATTGGAGAAATAAAGTAAAGGGTATGTTTTGTAATTTTTAAAAGTCATGGATCATTTTTGTAATACTCTATATATCAAGGGTAATTTGAATAAAATATAACTTGAGGGTGCTATTTGTAAAATATGGAAGTTTTGGAATTAAAATGTAAATGGATAAATATGTATTTATCGAATTGGAAATAAATTTAAATGAGGGACTAAAAGTGTAATTTCTGGAAAGTGAAAGGTTTTCGAAGTAAATAATATTATGAGGGGTAAAATGTGTAATTTTGAGTATTTAAGGGCTTAATATGTAATTATGGTTAAATATACAATTCGATTTGTATTTTAAATAAGTACAAGGACTAAATATGTAAATTACCTAAACTTTGAGGGCTGTTTGTAACATATTTATATTGAAGGGTATTTTCTATAAATTGAATAAATAAAAAGACTTGATGTGTAATATGAATACTGTAAAGGTTAAATTGTAAATTAAATATGTATAAGGTTTAAATTGTAATTAATAAAGTAAAGGGGTGTAACTTGTAAATTATGAAACTTGAAGGCTAGATATGTAATTCTGGAAAGTATAAGTGTTTGAATGGTAAAATGATAAGATTTCAAATGTGGACCTTTAACTTTGGTAAATTTGCATTAATAACCCTAAACTATGAAAGATTATCATTTTGATCTTAAATTTGTATAATGAGTTAAAATGAACGTTCCTTCCATAATAAGTTAACAAAAGACTTAACTTAGTTCGTATCACTTGAATATTGATAAATATGGGAACTTGCTAATTCGGGAAACCTGCTAAAAATAGAAAGTTACTAAATCTGGAAAGTTCTTAAAATGAAGATAATTAAAGATGGTAATCTGAACTTGAACCCCCTTAGTAATTTGTCTTCTACTTTCTCTAGGTGTAAAGAGGGAGAGGTCCTGATCTGTCTCAGTACTTTCTGCTTTTGTTCTTTGTGCTTGCATTTGAATAAGGTACAGATACTCTGCCCTTTTTCAGTAAGGGTGTCCTATTTTCCTTGACATGATATGATTTCTGATTTGCATCTTCTGATCTGTTAAAATCTGATTTGAACCTTGATACTTCTGAAAAGATTTGATTTGAACCATTTGTTATGAGCCATCTGTTTTGATCTATCTATTTTGAACCTTTGGATATGACCTTCTGATATGATATGATTTCTGACTCTTAGTTTGATACCCGAGCCAAAATTTGTGACCCTAGCCATGAAGGTAACATGGCCGTGTCTGTGATGCACCACTGGCATGACTAGTGTGTAGCCCTAGTGATTTGGTTACACCGTCCCTTTGATTTGGTCTGCATGTGATTGGGTAGGGGCGTATGGATGCATCCTAGATCTGTTCTGTTTAGTGGATTTGACTGTATATGATATGATATGATTTGTCTGGTGATTGGTACTGTGTGCTATACATGCCCTTCACATTTTTGAGGAGGTCGCTCCTCTATGGTTACTGTATATGATTTGATCTGATATGTTTCTGGGCTCGTGGTGGATTACTATCCTATATTATTCTTTTTCCTTTATTGACTGTACCTTATGATACCTTCCATTGCACCATATATTATATCTGTTTCGTTATCATTTAATCTTTGCCATGATTCGTACTTCCTTACCTTTGCTTTGTTATATGTATCTGTTCACTGAGCTTTTTAAGCTCAGCCGCACGTTTTTCTTTTCGTGTGCGGCAGGTATCTAAGCTAGGAGCTGGGGACTTCTGCTTTGGGATGAGAGTTAGAGTTTCATTGGAGCTGTTACCTTAGATGACCACCTTTATTATTGACATTTGTTTAATTTGGATTTCATTTCTTCTATTTATTTCATTTGGATTATTTCCTCATCTTTTGAAACTTATGTATTTGGTTTCAAGTTGTGTTGACTTGACTTTCTTATTGATTTTGGTTTATGGCTTCCGCTGTGTATTATGTATGCTCTGATTTGTCACCGTGATGTGATACCTTTACCCTTTTCGGGTTGGGGTGTTACAATAATCTGTGAGTTGTGTCCTCATCCATAGAACTTGGGCACAACACGCAGATAGAGACACATACTCGGCTTCTGCGGTTGAAAGCGCTGTGCATTCTTGTTTCCTTGATGACCAGCCTACTAGCTTCTCTCCCAGAAATTGTGCTCCTCCGGATGTACTTTTTGCAGTGACTTGGCAACCAGCATGATCGGCATCTGCAAAGGCTGTTAGATTGAACTCCGAATCCTTCGGATACCAAAGTCCCATGTTAATGGTTCTTCGAAGGTACCGGATGATCCGTTTAACCTCTTTGAGGTGAAGTTCGGTAGGCCTTGCCTGAAACCGTGCTAATAAACAGGCAGAAAATTGTATATCGAGTTGGCTAGCAGTTAAGTACATGAGAGACCCAATCATGCTCTGATATTTCTTCGGATCAATGGGTTTCCCATATAGGTCAGCACCAATTTTGGGTGAAGTGACCATTGGAGTACCAACAGAGTCACAATTTTCCATTCCATGTTTCTTTAAAATCTCAGTTGTATATTTCGCTTGATTAATGAAAATACCATGATGGGATTGATGGATTTGAAGTCCAAGGAAGAATTTTAATTCGCCCATCATAGACATTTCAAATTTACTTTTCATGAGATTTTCAAAAAGTTTTGAATGTTTCGGATTAGTGGACCCAAAGATTATGTCGTCCACATAAATCTGAACAATTAAAATGTCATCATTAAACTTTTTGGTAAACAAGGTCGGGTCAATTGTTCCTTTGGAGAAATGATTTAACAGCAAGAAAGATGAGAGTTCATCGTACCATGCCCTTGGTGCTTGTTTTAGACCATAGATAGCCTTTTTGAGCTTGTAGACGTAGTCGGGATGATCTTAGTCAACGAATCCATCTGGCTGACTCACGTACACCTCTTCCTTCAGAGTTCCATTCAAGAAAGCCGTCTTGATATTCATCTGATAGACCGTGATGTTCTTGTGAGCCGTGTATGCTAAGAAAATCCTGACCGCTTCAAGTCTAGCTACTGGTGCGAATGACTCATCAAAATCGATTCCCTCTTCCTGTCTAAATCCCTTGGCCACGAGACGAGCTTTGTTACGAATTACAGTCATCTCTTCATCCTTTTTGTTCTTCCATATCCACTTTAGATCAATGACAAGTTTGTCGAGAGGTCTTGGCACTAAATCCCAAGTGTCATGAAGTCGATATTGGAGAAGTTCTTCCTGCATTGCTTCAATCCATGCATCATCTGACATTGCTTCCCGAATGTTCTTTGGCTCTTTTAAACTGACTGAGCAGGCAAAGATGCACATATCACAATCGGTTGCAAGTTGTCTTCTTGTCTGTACTGGCCTTGAAGGTTCACCAATGACATGTTCTATTGGATGGTCTTTAGTCCACTTTAACGTTGAAGGGTACCTTGAATCTAACGAATGCGTGTTTGATGGTTCATATAACCGAGAAGAAGATTCAACAGATTCCGTAGCAAATGGGTTTTGAAATAGTTCTTCTTCTTCTAACACAGCATCGTTTTGGTATGGTTCTTCTTGATTTGGTGTTGTTTGAGTTTGCTCATCAACTATTGGTAAAACAATCTCAATTACTGGAGTGGCAGGAGTAGATGTAGATGATATTGACGTGGAGGGAGTTGGTGCTTCAGCTTCAATTGTAGTAGATGCATCTTGGAGTGGTGGTGGTGGTTGTTGTTGAGTGGGTGCAGCGAAACGTTGTTGTGATGTATCTATTGAAGCTCCACCATAGTACTCATCATACATAAACTCGAAGAAATTTTCTAGTTCTTGATTTGTAGGTTTATCAATGTTAGTTGACTGAGCTCCTTGGAGTGTGAGTTCTGAACTGATGTGTCTAGAAGTTTGACTTTGTGGTGCGGGTCCTAATCCAATACGATTAGAAGCCATCGGGTTAAGCGCGGGTTCTAGAGCGAGTCTCTCAGAAGCCATTTGTGAAATCTCATCAAATTTCACGTTCATCGTCTCCATTACTCTTGTCGTTCTTCTATTGTACACCCTGAATGCCCTCGAGTTATCTGAATAACCAATGAAGATACCAATATCACCCTTAGCCTTCAGCTTCCCCAGATCCTCTCTGTCATTTGTAGGATAGCACAAAGCGCCAAATACATGAAGATAAGAGATATCGGGTTTTCTGTTGTTCACTAGTTCGTATGGGGTTTTATTGAATCTTAGATGGATTAGGGATCGGTTTTGAGTAAAACAGGCAGTGGAAACAGCATCAGCCCATAAAAACAACGGTGCACAGGAATAAATCAGCATAGTGCAAGCAGCTTCCACAAGCGTTCTATTTCTTCTTTCAATTACTCCATTCTGCTGTGGAGTTCTGACTGCTGATGTCTGGTGAGTAATTCCAGTTTCTTCAAAGTATGTTCGTAACTCCTGATTTGTAAATTCCGTGCCATTGTCAGTTCTTACAATCCTAACTGGAGCTTGAAGTAGGACTTGAATGCGCTTCAGAAAGGTGATGATGGTTCCAGGTGCTTCGTCTTTTGATCTCAAAAACCTTACCCATGTATATCTTGAGTAATCATCGACAATCACAAGAATATACTTCTTCCCATTGATACTCTCAACTCTCATTGGGCCACATAAGTCCATATGCAATAGATGTAACTTATCAACCGAACTGGGAACGGTTTTAGGTTTATAAGTTGCCTTTTTGCTCTTGCCTTGTTCACATGATGGACATAAGTGTTCTTTGGTGTATTTGAATTTAGGGAGACCGGTGACGATGGTGTCTTTGGCAAGCTTTGTTATCGTGTCAAAGTTGAGATGGGAAAGGCGTCTATGCCACAACCAGGATTTAGTGTCGTCAGCTCTTGTCATAAGACAAATTGGTGATGACGAGGCCATTTGGTTTATGTCGATAGCATAGAGATTGGTTCCACGATTTCCGGTTAAGAGATCATCACCAACCAAGTTCCTAACGAAACATGTATTTCTTCTGAATGCAACCTCTAAGTCCGCATCACAAAATTGTCCCACAGAAAACAGGTTATGTCCCAATCCTTCGACATAGTAAACTCGAGTGATTAAAAAATTCCCAAACTGTAGATCTCCATAACCTAGAATAGCTGCTACATGATCATTTCCAAACCGAACTGTTCCCATGAACTTCCATACAAAGTTGATCAGCAGCTTCAGATTCCCGGTCATGTGCTTGGAGCAACCCGAGTCGACAATCCAAAGACATATTTCGATAACCTGCCAATAACAGATGATTGTGCATTTGGAAACCGTTTATCATTTGGTTCCATGGGGTTAGGGATAACAGGAGAAATACAATCATAGACGGTTTTTACTGGTTCTTCCTTAGCCATTTTTATTCTACCATTTTCTAGACTGAATTCTCTACCCGTTGGAATCCATACGCACATCTTAAGATAGTTCCTAGGCAGCAGACTACTAGTTGTTTTCCTAGACTTTGCAATAAGTCTTTGAATGTATCTAGTCTTAGCTGTATTTTCTGAAGGAACATCTTTCTTAGCAGGCTTATCATTCACATGCACAACATTAGAAACAATATCATCACACACATTTTCAGACAAAGATTTCTTGTTCATTAAACAAACTGGTTCATTACATGCACTAGAAATATTGTCTTTAACATTACATTCAGATGACAAATGTTTCTTCTTGGAAAGCGATAAAATCCTAGGGTGTTCTTCTACTTCTTTCGTTTTATTCTTGGTTTCACTCTTAGAAGCAGGCGTGACTCTATTCCTTGTATTGCTCTTAGGCTTTGGTCTGCTGCTCTTAGAGGTACTTTCTACTCCTGTAGAAGGTAAGGCACACTCATTAGGATTTATCTTGTTGTCCTTTGAATCAGTGTTAGCTTTCCTAGTCTCTTTTGGATTTTCCTTAACACTTTTGTCTATCGCCCTATATGTTTTAGATGTAGAGATAGATGCAATAGTGGTACTAATCCTATAAAGTCCAGGTGCTATCACATTTGGTGTTTCGACAACTACTTTCTCTTTTGCTTTTTCTTTGGGCAAGGGTAAAGGAGCACATTGTGAAATTGACATTTTTGGTTTTGCAATAATTTCTTCACCCTTCCCTTTTTGACATTCATGCTGAGACTTCAAAAGATCAATTTGTTTTTGCATTTCATTGTAAGAACGTTCATACGACATTTTATCATACTTGCATTCTTCCTTTTTCTTATCCAGTTGTTTAAAATATGTGACATTTTCTTTTTCAAGCTTTGCAAGAGCATTTTCATATTTTGAAACAATTTGGGAAGTCTCAGCTCGAAGTCTTTCATCGTCTTCGACAGAATACATTTGATAAATAATGGACATAATATCAGTTGAAAGAGCTTCTTCAGAGAGTGCGTCATTTTGTTTTTCCAAAACTTTAATTTTTTCAATGTTTTCATTAGCTTCAATTACCAAGGATGTGTGGTCCTTGACAAATTCAGTTACTTCTTTGATAATTGCATTCTCAACATGAATTGCTCTTGCATGTATGCCAGATACAATGGGAGTAATTTCTGTTTCGAACATCTTTTTCTGTTCAGATTGAAAACTTGAAAACCAATCGTTGATTTTAGTATCAGTTTTGGTTGCCACAACATCTTGAAGCATTTCAACTCTCCTTTTAAGATCGGCCAATAGTATTCTAGCTTCACTTGCGGAAGTGTCGGTAGAGTACATTTGTTCGATGTTAGAAAGATGTTTTGAAACAACTTTGAATTTTGAGGCAGCCACTGGTTTTTTGAAAAACAAAGGTGACTCCTTTTTAACAAGATGAACACCAGCAAGTTTGTTTGCTTCATTATAATCAATCGGTTTGATTTCTCTATTCAATTGTCTCATTTTGTTTCGACTCTCTTTCGTAAGCTCAATCGTTTCATACGAATCATAACAAGTAGGTGGATCATGCACATCATTTATAAGATTACCATTAAATAGCACATTCTGTTCTTTCTGAGCTTTCTTGAAATAACAAGGGTTTTCACAACCGAGAGCCATTTTCTTTCTTGTATATAAAATCGGGTTTTTGTCATTAATTAACATATTAATCGTTTGAGTTGAATGACCCGTTTTTACAAGCAATTCTTCCAACTTTTTAATAGTTTCCTGTTTGTCAAGTACTTCATCAAGAAGTTCATCTTCTCGTTTTGAAAACTTTGTATGCAACTCTTTCTTTTCTTTTTCAAGATCAGAACAAGTTGATTTTTGTTTAGAAAGTTGGTTGGTTAGATCAGAAATTTCTGCTTTTAAGGATTTAATTTGCATGTTCAATTTAACATCAAGAGTGTCGTATTTGATTTGCAAATGTTTCTCCCTTAAAACAGAATCACTGTAACCAGTTTCAAGTTCTGACAGTCGTTTGTGGTGAAATTCAAAAGCTTTTTCGTTCACCTTGTATCTCTCAAGCTCAGTGGTCAATTTTTCATTAGCGGCCTTAACATCGCTATTGATCTTTTTGACCTTTTCAATTTCAATACCACAATTTTGCAATAATGATTCAAATAAAGCACGTGTTTGCTCTTCAGTCTCAGTATGCTGTGACTCGAAGTCACCGTTAGGATTCATATCTGGAGTAGCCAAATTAGTATTACTACAACTTGGGGAGTCCATATATGTATCATAAATGAGAGTAGGAGTCTCAGGATGCTGTTCTTGTTTAGGTGTCATATCAAATATTTCATTATTGTGACATGTAGTATATGTAGGTACCTCAGATATCATATTAGCATCATAAGCAGGAGGTGCTTCAGAATCCGTGTCATATTTAACCTCTTGAAGATTTGCCATGAAGATGCAGTTGGCATCGATATCCTCCAAATCCTCTGCATCATCCATCAGTGCCATGAAATCATTTTCCTCAGCACTTAACTGAAACCCTGCCTTGTCCTTCTGAGCTAATAGCAAAGCTTTCTGAAGGTACTCGGGATCTTTCTTTTTTGGCTTGGAGGGACAGTTTCTTGCCATATGACCAGTACCCTGACAGTTAAAACATTTCAACACATTTCCTTGATTCATATTCCCAACATTCCCAGCAACTGGAGCAGCAACATTCCCAACCTGATTTCCCATATTCTGACCTCTTCTATTTCCAACAACTTGACCCATCTGATTCTGATTACCCATAAACTGACCTGTATTTTGATTTCCCATATACTGCCCTGTATTTTGATTACCCATCTGAGGAGCATATCCGTGTTGATTCCCATAACCTCTAACCATTTGTCCTTGTTGACCCATGTTGAAACCCGGTTGAGCAAACTGCCTGTAGCGAGTGTTCGATGCAATCCTTTGATTGTTGTTGGTAGGTGTGGAATAGCGTCCTTGGACAACTCTTGATAGAAGGGTGAATGCTTGAGACAGTGCAGACATGTCATCATTAGGATTGTATGGTGATTCTGGGTATTGTTGTTGTGGAATGAGTTGTTGTTCATGAGGATAGAATTGTTGTTGTGGGAAGTTAGCAGTTTGTGGAGAGTATTCATGTGGCATGTAGTTCTGAGTGGGAGTTGATGATGATGATGTGTTCACTGTAGAAGGTGATGGTGACTGAGCAATCAATGCTAAAGGATCATGTTTTTTGGCAAGCATTTCTTTCCTAACCTCATCTGCCTCTTTCTGGTTTTGTTTCAAGAAATCATAGAGCTGATCATAATTCACTTCATGAAGGTTCTTTGTCTGATTAACAATTGTAACATATCGTCCCCATTCCTCTGGAAGGTTGTTAAGAAACTTGATGTTTTGAACGATCTGTTTTGGTGTTAAGTTGTTCCTTATGAGCTCATTCATGATAGTGCAAAACCTTGTGTAGTAGATTTCAATTGGTTCAGCTGGAGTGGATGAAAATTTTTCCCATTCAGTTAGAAGCTTGTTTTCAATGTCTTGTTGACCAATTTCAGTTCCATGACATAGCCTCCTAACTCGTTCCCACATATCATAAGCAGTTTCACATCTGTCAACAGCACAAAAGATCTCTTGTGGTAAACCAAGTTGAATTAGGTGCATGGCTAAGTCATCTGCTTCAATCTGTTTCCGATCCTCTTCTGTGTATTCTTCTTCTTTCTGAGTACGACAAGATGGTGGAACAGGAGGATTTTGATTCGGATCACCAGCTTCTTGAATCAGACGAGGTTTGAAAGGACCATTCTTGATGGAGTTGATCAGAAGTTTGCCTTGTCCATTAGGTTTTGTTTTCAAGTAACGAAGCATACGGCTTGTCCATGGAAGATAACTACCTTTCTCTAGCATGGGAGGACGGTTTTCAGCACCGGCTGCATGGATGTCTTGTTGAGTAGTCATTGTTGATGATGTTGTATTATAAGGTTGATTGATTCAGGATCGTTGCAAAGAAATAGGTGTTGTGATTGTAGATGTTGTTGTGAATTCTTGGTTAGAATTTATGTAAACGAGTCCAAAGTTGCCAATATCTTGTTGGAATTGCGAAATGGTCACCAATTGCGAGAAACTTTGTCAATTGCGATAAAGTCACCAATTGCGAGAAAATTACCAATTGCGAGAAAAGTCACCAATTGCGAGAAAGTCACCAATTGCGAGAAAGTAGTAGCAATTGCGAGAGACTAATCTGAATTGCGAAAGAGAAAGAAATTTCGAAAGAATTTTCAAAATTACAATTTCGATCACGTTCTCAAACTTTTATACAAAAGATGAGAATAATTCCAAGTCGAGGTAATTTCCCAAACTTATACAAGTAAGGAAAGACCGAGTCCCAATTCCGAAGATGCTGATGAATTGCGAGAGCACACCAATTCCGAGAAACCCTTTTTACTCGCAATTCGAATTCTGAAAAACAGGAAATTTCGAGAGATTTTGAAATGCGAGAAACCCTTTATACTCGCAATTCAAATTTTGAAAAACCCTTTTTCCAATCGAAAATCTTTACAAGAGATTCGATTTTTCTATGAAGAAGCACCTTTTTATCAACTTCTTATACAAGAAATGATAAAAACAATCCGTAGCAAGGAGATTCGAACCTTGGATCTTTGTGGCATGAAGTGTACAATCAAAATAACCACAAACCTCTTGTTAAACACAAAAACTTACCAACTAAATCCTTAAAAACTCTTGTAAAACACAAAAAGGTAGCAACTTTATGTCTAAAACTCACGGTTTATGTAAAAAGATAGAACCTTTTTATGAAAAACTTTCGTTAAACTAATCAAACAAACACAACTAGAACCTAGATCAATGTTTGGCGAATGATACCACTTGTAAACCACTAATCTAATCAAACCTTACGTACAAAACTAAGCTATGCTATATCCGTGACACTCAACAATAAGTAAAGATGATAAGAAGAATGGTATGGATCGTGTGATGTAAAACCTTAGTCGAATGCTTATATTGCCATAATAGAACAAGAGAACAAAACACACACATACACACACACTCTCACCTTTACAAGACTATGAGGCACACACAAATAGGTGGAGAGTGTGTGTATTTATAGTTGAAATGAGGCCTTGGTTGCCCTACAAGGCCATGGGATGGGCTTGGTGTTGGACTTGGGCTATTGATCATTTATCTGCCAGATGATACTCAGTCCTCACATAGTATAGTTCAACCACACCCTTTTCAACCTGTTCCCTAATGAAGTGATGTCGGATATCGATGTGCTTTGATCTAGAGTGTTGGACATTGTTGCAGCAGAGAGCAATGGCACTTGTGTTGTCACAATAAAGAGGAATCTTGTTGTATACAAAGCCATAGTCTGAAAGTTGGGATTTCATCCATAGGATTTGAGCACAACATGAAGACATGGCGATGTATTCAGCCTCTGTGGAAGACATGGAAGTACTCATTTGCTTTTTAGATGACCAGCTCACCAACTTTTCTCCAAGAAATTGAGCACCTCCCGACGTACTTCGACGAGTATCTTGACACCCTGCATGGTCAGCATCTGCATAGGCTGTTAGTTCCATGGCGGTATCCTTCGGATACCAGAGACCCATGCGTAACCACCCGTAATTTTCCAGATTTATTTCTATACGAGATTATCTCTGTTTTTCATTTACGAACCTTTCCGATCTCATTTGACTCAAAAAAGTGAATTTTATCTCGCGAAACGTAAAAATTTGTACACAACGCGTACTGGCACAACCGACGAATTGATTTCATTATTTTATTATTCGTGAGAAATGAGACGTATGAATAGTCGTTCTTAATGGAAAAACGATTTTAAAATTTATGGAATAACTTTCGGATGCCCGGGAAATATTTACAACACGTTTTATTGGTCTCGTTGCCGTTTTGTTAAAAATATGAAGAGATTTACATATTCAGTCCTTGAGGGCGCGCTAGGGTTTGCCACAAGTCCCAACCTACCCCTATATATACTCTTATTATAAAATATAAAATTTTAGGGTTAAAAACCCTCTTCTCCTTTTCCAGCCGACAACACCATCTCCCTCACTCCCTCTTATTTTTCCGGTCATCATTTCCGGCCACCTGAGCCACACCACCGGTCACCACCTCTCACCGCCGCCACCACTTTAATCCTCTCACTTTTCTCATCATTTCCATATACTTCACACGCCTCTAACCCACACCCATCTATTCCCTCTTTCCCTCGGTAACTTACAATTTTTCCGGCGACATTTCCGGCGACACCAACTTCTCACCATACGAGTGTAGATCAAAAGTTTATACAGGAATTGTTATGGGTTCGACGCCACCATCGCCTTGTTCTCCCTTTTTCTCGACTTGGTAACTCGAGAAAAACCGATCTATATTTATTCTTTTTCTTGATAAAACCAAATATATATATATATATATATATATATATATATATATATATATATATATATATATATATATAGGGTAGGGTTCTTTTCAGAACCAAAAAAATGTACAGAACTGCGAGAACCAGCATCAACCAATCAAATTTTTTAAATATTTATTTTTATTATTTAATTTAAAAGGGTATAATAGTAAAATTATAATTTTTAATTTCTTTTTGAATTTTTTTAATATAAAACGTTTTTTAGTTCCTAAATTTTAGGAATTTTTTTTTTTTTTTTTTTGGAAATACATTAGGTGCACATGTGTTTTTTTAATATAATGTATGTTTACGTATATTTGTAGTGTTCAATTTACGTGTATTTGATAAGGTGCATATGTGTTTTTTTAGATAATGTAAAATTACATGTGTTTGTAGTGCATGGAATGGCAAACAAAAGTATTTTACATGTATTGTTTACAATTTAAAACAAAAACATTATATACATAATTTAAAATCATGTGATAATACACTTCAAATATGATGCGTGGTTTTGTAACCTTACAACAGGTTTTACCTCTCGAGGGATCTCAAGAGGCTTACAACCCCACCAGGCAGTGTACCTGACCGATGTAGTATAGTGTAGTGGTAAGTACGGGGGATTGATCGTTCTCCACAGGGAATAGTGTTCGTTAGGTATGAAAAGCTACTCTAATAGGTCTAAGGGTTGAGGAAGATTCTTTTTATGTTTTTATAATTTTTATGAAAGCAAGTAAAATCTCGGGTTTGAAAGAGTGGGCGGAATTAGTTGCTAGCCAACTAACCCAAATTACTACGAATGCAAATAAAATAAATAACAAAAATGAAAATGTGGTGAGAAACTTATGTGTAGAGAAATGTGTTTACTTAGATTTCCTTACTCCCTAACTATCTTTTACCGGTTAATTAGTGTGTATTAGTCGCGTGGATGACGGGTGTATTCCTTAATACCATTCGTGGGGTGGCGTACTTACTTCCCCAACTCTACAAGCTCCTACTTCACTCCTATGTCGAGCCGGCTAGGAAGCTCCTAACATGGGATCACTAGAATTCGCTTGTGCATTAAATACAACCATAAAAACCTTTAGTACGCCTTTGGTTCATGTTTCTTAAGACGTTCAAGCAAGTTACCGAATAGGAAGTTAGCCAGTTTTCTTAAGCCTAACATAGATAAACAATCATCCAATACAACTAATAACACACTAATAACCAATAATCAATAGCTAGGTTTCATTAGATCTAAGCAAACACAAGATAAATTTAGCCTAACATGTTAATCAAAAGACAAGAATAAGATAAAATCAAACAACACATAGACATATTGAATGATTAATTGATAACTTATCTTCAATGTAACATGGAAGATTTCAAGGCAAAAAGCCTTGAAAAAGAAGCTGAATTCGTCTTAGGGTTTTCTCCCAAAATTCCACACACTAAGCTCTCTCCATTGACAAAAAATTAGAAAACTATATATAGACTTTTGGATCTGACGGCGTCACCTTATGGATTGTGACGCCGTCACCTCGCCGCTTTTAGGGTTCCCGGATGACCTTCTCGACACCGTCCCTCTTTAGCTCTTCAAAAATCCATTCTGGCTTATCAAGGCTTGACGCCGTCTAACCTTGAACGTGACGCCGTCCCTCTTTGATTTAAGCCGTGACGCCCTTGATCAAGTTAAAGCATGACGCCGTCAGAATTCACATGGTATTTTCACTGGCTTATCATGAGTAAATTTCACGTCCACCTTTTCTTGCCAAGGCATGACGCCGTCTAGAGTAAATTGTGACGCCGTCAAAGGTAACTTTTAGCCGATTTTTGAGACTTTGTCGTTTTCTTCACTTTTATGCTCCAAAAACGTCCAAAATGCCTCCTTTTCCAGATTTCTCCTCAAAAGTACCTAAAATGACAAAAGGAACGATTTAGGGCAATATTTGATCAAATAAATACGATTTAGGGCTTAAATGACCCCTTAAAAGCGGTACACTTTTCGCTTCATCAAATACCCTTACACTTGAGATTTGCTTGTCCTCAAGCAAATGCGCTTTTATTCTAATCAAAATACAAGTTAGGGGTCATTTAATGCAAACATAAAAGTAATTACAACAAATAATCGTTCCACTTCAATCATAATAAGCACGGAGATTACATACTAGCACCTCACAAGTAGTGTTTAGATACTCACATCTCTCAAGTGTCATCAAAATAAATCTCATAAATGAAAACGGATAATATCTCTCACTACCTGTCATAGCAAATAGATTACCATAGGCTTGGGAAAGGATCGAAAACCTCCTCCACTAGGCGTAAGCACCAAAGATAAACTATCAAAGAGGGCTTTTAAATGGGTTATAACGTTAGGTGTAGGGAAAAGGAAAACACGGTTTTGTTGGATACGGGATATTTTACTGGTGGCGAGTTAAAGATCTTGATCAATTACATGTACTATACAATGTTGCTAAGCCAAGACTCGACTCAATCTTAAGCTAATGAAAGAAAATAACAAAAACATAAAATAAACATAAAATGAAACGGGATGGTAGTCCGTATGTTTTTTCTACTTTTCTTTTTCTCATTTTTTTGTATTTTTCTTGATTTTTTTTCGATTTTTTTTTTTTTTTTTTTTTTTTTTTTTTTTTTTTGCATACACTTTTGCCCTACCATCCAAAATAATACATCATAGGGGCATTGCATTCCCCTTACACTTGAACTTTTACATAACTTTACAAATAACTATTCTAATGACTCGAATTAAGATAATCAAAACACTTGGAGTACTTTTAAAATATTTAGCACATATGGGGGTAATAAATGATGTTCTTCCCCATTACTCTATTACACTAGTACTTTACCCATGAGTCCCAATCGTCCCAAAACAATATGTACAAGGATATGACTCGACTTAGCAACCATGTAATCAACTAGATAATTAACTTGGGTTTAAACAAATGTTGTCACAATAATGCACTAAAAATGAGTGCATACAAGGTAGGCTAAGGCGATTTGGGTGTACATTTAAGTGGGGTGTAACAAATTCTTCCTTTAAGTAAAATGCTTAAAGGTCGAAACGAAAAGATAGGCTCTGAGGGGTGTACTAGAGGTATCGTGTACTAAAAATGAGTACAACGCAAAGGGTGTGGGAGAATTACTTGACCAATGTAGCCAATGTAATTATAACAAAAAAACACAGGTGTAAAATAATGGGTTAATCCTAATGCCTCTTATCATGTAGTAAATCTAACTACACGAATGTAGTCTCACTTGTGGCCTTGGAATGGTCCTAACGCAAGTTCTAGAATCTAAGTGCTACCGGTACACACATCATAGCATAAATGCTTTTCCTACCAATTCTAGGGGCGAACCTCACATATTTGGGGTGGAAAATTTTTTAGTGGTACGGTTTTTGTGCTAGTCATATAACTCCTATCCGTGAGACGCTCATTAAGATCAAAGTTTCACTCCTACATGTTGTAAAAAATTTTAAATTTGGCACTAAAATTACCTTAACAAGTATTTCTCTCAGTTTTATTACACATCTACTATTAAACAAACAAAAATCAAGCGCAATTGTATTCTCTAAAATCGTACTTTTACCCTCCCCTTACACTTAAGATGAACATTGTCCCCAATGTTCAAATAACAAGATGTAAAAGTATAAAGTAAAAGAATGAAATCAAATACTCCCCTGATTCGCTCGGTGGATAATGAAATTACACGGTTAAATCTTCCTCCAAGGTAATGTTGAAGCTCCATGACTAATGCATCGCCATAAGCTTGATTCCATAAACATCTCCTTGTCCAAAATAACCTGTTAAACCTGAGAAAACAAACACGAAAACCTGCATAACATCGGCGGGAAAAATCTATATATAAGGATATAATGCTTGTGGAATGATAATTTTTGCAGATTCCTGGAGATTATAAGTTGGAGATTTAATAAAAACTTTTTATGAAAACAAAACTTTCAAAAATTTCTGGAAATTAAATCTGACGCCGTCAGGTTATAACTCCTGACGCCGTCAGAAATGACCTGACAAAAATTTTCATTTTAAGTTTCCGGAAAATTTCTGGAAAAACCTTTACCTTACTTCCTGGAAATCCTGCAAAACATCATTATGACTCGATACAAGCATTTGACTCAAACAAATACTAATATGTATGTTAATTTAATATTATTATGATTCATGTTCATTTGTTCTAATAAACCGATTTGACTTTCCCTTACACTTATCTTTTGCAAAATACCTTTATATGTAGTTAAGACGAAGTTAAAAACAAAATAAAGCATTTTCACAATTTTAGTTTTGAACATGAATCAATAATAATAAAAATTAAACATACATACGGAAGCAAATAAAATCAAACAAACAAATAAATAAACACACAAAGCAAATAAAGCTTGGGTTGCCTCCCAATAAGCGCTTGTTTTTGTTCGAGTCACGAGCCTGACTCTACCCTTATTTAACAAAAATAGGGGAGGTTTTCCCTACACTTAGGATTAAGTGCGGGTGAAAGTAGCGATACACACCCTTAGGGTGTGAATATGCCACGTGAGGTGAAGGGGGTGAGTGAATGGCTTCCTTCATCCTAAAACTACCTGGATAATATTGGTTGATAGGTGGGTCGGTTCCTCTTTTTTCTCCTAGATGTAAATCTAAGGATGAAAAGTTGTGTAAAGGTTGAGGTTCCAATTCATCAACACTAGAAAATTCCCTAGAACTATGAGTAAGGTCATCACTAAAAGTGTGCAAACCTATATCCTCTAGTTGTGCTTGGTCCAAGGGTTCTACCTCCATCGGGATTCCTGAAGTCTCTTCTACTTCTTCCGGGTAAGTCACGGGCGGTGTGGGTGCCTCAAATGATGGTTGAGTATTTTGTGGGCTTATGGTGTTTACCTCATTATTCCACGTGTCAAGATCACCTATATCCTCGTCAATTGTTTTCGTAGGTAGTGATAATAACAAACCTAGTGCTTCATCCAACTTATGATTTATTGATACGGCTCTATCCACAATTCCTTGGCAAACTAGGTCGCTTTTCCTATTAGCCTCACTAAAACAAGATCCTAAACATGGAGGTTGTTCATAAGAATCTATCCTAGGTGAAGGCTCATATGATTCATAAGTGTCTCTAAATGAGGTATTTTGAACTTCTTGGTGTTCTAGCCACTCAACCATATCTTGCAATCTTAGAAATCTAAGTGAAAAGTCCATTTGAAGCAAATTACAAACAAAATCACAAAGAAAAGATAGACTATGAGAAAGCTACAAAATAAAAAGAAAATATCTCACTTGATAGGAATCCTGTGAGTAGACCTAATAAAATAAAATTTCAACCTAAGCAATAACTACTCCCCGGCAGCGGCGCCAAAAACTTGATGCGTGGTTTTGTAACCTTACAACAGGTTTTACCTCTCGAGGGATCTCAAGAGGCTTACAACCCCACCAGGCAGTGTACCTGACCGATGTAGTATAGTGTAGTGGTAAGTACGGGGGATTGATCGTTCTCCACAGGGAATAGTGTTCGTTAGGTATGAAAAGCTACTCTAATAGGTCTAAGGGTTGAGGAAGATTCTTTTTATGTTTTTATAATTTTTATGAAAGCAAGTAAAATCTCGGGTTTGAAAGAGTGGGCGGAATTAGTTGCTAGCCAACTAACCCAAATTACTACGAATGCAAATAAAATAAATAACAAAAATGAAAATGTGGTGAGAAACTTATGTGTAGAGAAATGTGTTTACTTAGATTTCCTTACTCCCTAACTATCTTTTACCGGTTAATTAGTGTGTATTAGTCGCGTGGATGACGGGTGTATTCCTTAATACCATTCGTGGGGTGGCGTACTTACTTCCCCAACTCTACAAGCTCCTACTTCACTCCTATGTCGAGCCGGCTAGGAAGCTCCTAACATGGGATCACTAGAATTCGCTTGTGCATTAAATACAACCATAAAAACCTTTAGTACGCCTTTGGTTCATGTTTCTTAAGACGTTCAAGCAAGTTACCGAATAGGAAGTTAGCCAGTTTTCTTAAGCCTAACATAGATAAACAATCATCCAATACAACTAATAACACACTAATAACCAATAATCAATAGCTAGGTTTCATTAGATCTAAGCAAACACAAGATAAATTTAGCCTAACATGTTAATCAAAAGACAAGAATAAGATAAAATCAAACAACACATAGACATATTGAATGATTAATTGATAACTTATCTTCAATGTAACATGGAAGATTTCAAGGCAAAAAGCCTTGAAAAAGAAGCTGAATTCGTCTTAGGGTTTTCTCCCAAAATTCCACACACTAAGCTCTCTCCATTGACAAAAAATTAGAAAACTATATATAGACTTTTGGATCTGACGGCGTCACCTTATGGATTGTGACGCCGTCACCTCGCCGCTTTTAGGGTTCCCGGATGACCTTCTCGACGCCGTCCCTCTTTAGCTCTTCAAAAATCCATTCTGGCTTATCAAGGCTTGACGCCGTCTAACCTTGAACGTGACGCCGTCCCTCTTTGATTTAAGCCGTGACGCCCTTGATCAAGTTAAAGCATGACGCCGTCAGAATTCACATGGTATTTTCACTGGCTTATCATGAGTAAATTTCACGTCCACCTTTTCTTGCCAAGGCATGACGCCGTCTAGAGTAAATTGTGACGCCGTCAAAGGTAACTTTTAGCCGATTTTTGAGACTTTGTCGTTTTCTTCACTTTTATGCTCCAAAAACGTCCAAAATGCCTCCTTTTCCAGATTTCTCCTCAAAAGTACCTAAAATGACAAAAGGAACGATTTAGGGCAATATTTGATCAAATAAATACGATTTAGGGCTTAAATGACCCCTTAAAAGCGGTACACTTTTCGCTTCATCAAATACCCTTACACTTGAGATTTGCTTGTCCTCAAGCAAATGCGCTTTTATTCTAATCAAAATACAAGTTAGGGGTCATTTAATGCAAACATAAAAGTAATTACAACAAATAATCGTTCCACTTCAATCATAATAAGCACGGAGATTACATACTAGCACCTCACAAGTAGTGTTTAGATACTCACATCTCTCAAGTGTCATCAAAATAAATCTCATAAATGAAAACGGATAATATCTCTCACTACCTGTCATAGCAAATAGATTACCATAGGCTTGGGAAAGGATCGAAAACCTCCTCCACTAGGCGTAAGCACCAAAGATAAACTATCAAAGAGGGCTTTTAAATGGGTTATAACGTTAGGTGTAGGGAAAAGGAAAACACGGTTTTGTTGGATACGGGATATTTTACTGGTGGCGAGTTAAAGATCTTGATCAATTACATGTACTATACAATGTTGCTAAGCCAAGACTCGACTCAATCTTAAGCTAATGAAAGAAAATAACAAAAACATAAAATAAACATAAAATGAAACGGGATGGTAGTCCGTATGTTTTTTCTACTTTTCTTTTTCTCATTTTTTTGTATTTTTCTTGATTTTTTTTCGATTTTTTTTTTTTTTTTTTTTTTTTTTTTTTTTGCATACACTTTTGCCCTACCATCCAAAATAATACATCATAGGGGCATTGCATTCCCCTTACACTTGAACTTTTACATAACTTTACAAATAACTATTCTAATGACTCGAATTAAGATAATCAAAACACTTGGAGTACTTTTAAAATATTTAGCACATATGGGGGTAATAAATGATGTTCTTCCCCATTACTCTATTACACTAGTACTTTACCCATGAGTCCCAATCGTCCCAAAACAATATGTACAAGGATATGACTCGACTTAGCAACCATGTAATCAACTAGATAATTAACTTGGGTTTAAACAAATGTTGTCACAATAATGCACTAAAGAAGCTGAATTCGTCTTAGGGTTTTCTCCCAAAATTCCACACACTAAGCTCTCTCCATTGACAAAAAATTAGAAAACTATATATAGACTTTTGGATCTGACGGCGTCACCTTATGGATTGTGACGCCGTCACCTCGCCGCTTTTAGGGTTCCCGGATGACCTTCTCGACGCCGTCCCTCTTTAGCTCTTCAAAAATCCATTCTGGCTTATCAAGGCTTGACGCCGTCTAACCTTGAACGTGACGCCGTCCCTCTTTGATTTAAGCCGTGACGCCCTTGATCAAGTTAAAGCATGACGCCGTCAGAATTCACATGGTATTTTCACTGGCTTATCATGAGTAAATTTCACGTCCACCTTTTCTTGCCAAGGCATGACGCCGTCTAGAGTAAATTGTGACGCCGTCAAAGGTAACTTTTAGCCGATTTTTGAGACTTTGTCGTTTTCTTCACTTTTATTCTCCAAAAACGTCCAAAATGCCTCCTTTTCCAGATTTCTCCTCAAAAGTACCTAAAATGACAAAAGGAACGATTTAGGGCAATATTTGATCAAATAAATACGATTTAGGGCTTAAATGACCCCTTAAAAGCGGTACACTTTTCGCTTCATCATGTGATAATACACTTCAAATACAAATTCTAAAAGCAAAAATGTTGTCATATATGCACATGTATTTTCCCTCGTTGGACACTTTGTATTTCTTTGTATGTATATGTGCACTTGTATCTGCGGATGCACTTGTGTCTTTAATCTTTAAATCTTTAGCTTAACTATCTTATCGCTAGATAGTATGTACAAAACACATGTGCACTCTTCATATTGCTCATCATACTCGTACCTGTAACTACAAAAACACAAGTGCACACTTAAAATAGTAGTCAAACACATCGCCAAACTCTAGAACTTGTATGTTCACCATGTTAAAAGACAAACATGCACATGTGTTTTTTTAATAATACTAGACTCGAACACATGTATTTTTAATTATATTAACACTATATCACCTAAACGTTCGACACGTTCTAATTAAATAATCCAATAGCAGTATTATCATTTTTTAAGCCATCACGTGCAGATCAGAACAAGTTGACCAAAAATAATTGAATATGCGTTAACCATTTCTAATATTATTGGCACCCCAGCACAAAAGAATCAATAGGCACAAGACCACCACGTGGGTCAAAACCCCATACGTGGACCAATTAGACATTTATTGCAACACGTTAGCATTGGGCATGATATATGCAAAAGATCTTCTTTTCCTTCCAAAATATATAATATTTGCACATATAAACCAGTAGCGCATTAATTGATAAATCATAAGCGATCAGTATATACCTTATGAAGACCAACTCGTACCAGATCTGCTCCTTTTCTTTCATTGAATCTGCTTTTGTTCTCTTCGAAACTGCTCCTCTTCAACAACGAACAACTTTGCTTCGATCTTTTCCAGAAATGATGTAGGGGCTTCGATGTATGCGTCGGTAAGTGAAGGTGGATGGCCGGAAAGTTGGCCGAAAATTGATGTGGCGCCGGAAAATCAATTAAAATAAATAAACAATCAATGAATAAATACCATTTCGTTGCTTGTTTCTTGCTTAGAAGCCAAGAACGCTTCCTCCGGATCCATCATCGGCATCGGCATCAGGGTGGTTTTATTTTGTTAGAGAGAAAAAAAAGTTGCTAGGGTTTGTTTGAGGGGTAGGGATTGAGAGAGATGTAGGTGGTTTTATATGAAACCGATTATTTTGGTTTCAAAATAAATAATATAAAATTCCATTAGTGCCCCTCCAGCACTTATAAAATAGAGCCCATGTTTCTAATTATTTACATTTTTGCCACACTCATTTATATCCATTGATTGAAAAATAGATGGCTAGGATTGGTTCTCGCAGTTCTGTACCTTTTTTTGGTTCTGAAAAGAACCCTACACTATATATATATATATATATATATATATATATATATATATATATATATATATATATAATATATATATATATATATATATATATATATATATATATATATATATATATATTGTAGGGTTCTTTTCTATATATATATGTTCTTGCTGTAAGTTTCGTGGATTTAAAAACTAGTTAAACCAAAGATATTAGTTTTCGTGATTTAAAAATGAGATATAAATGTGATTGAAACTGAACTCGTGTGGTGGTGTGGGTGAGGTTATTGGTGTTGTTCTTGTTGATATTGTGGTTAGGATTTAGGATTAGTTATATTTGGGTTGTGGTTGGATTGATTGTGCTTAAGCCGAGAGTTTGAGACTCGGATTTTGATGGATTTGGTTATTTTTGTTGACGTTGGTGTTGTGTTGTGTTTGCGGATTGTTAACTTGGTCTCGGGTTCGAGCCGTGACTCGTCTCGAGTCACGGCGGAGACGTTTACTATTTTGGTTACTTTTGTTTGTTTAGTCATGTTTTTTATACGGTTTCGGCAATAATATTTTGAAATGGGAAACTTAATGAATAATATGAACTTGAAATAATAATTATGAAACAATAAAACGAGTTTGTATAGTTAAGAGGATTGTTGCAACACTTGGATTGGATAGATATTGAGATTATTTATATTGTTGGTTATTTGGACGTTTGGAAAAATTGTGAATCGTTATCGGACTTGCGATATTAGATATCGGACTTATTGAACATTTTGACTCGAGACGGTATAATATATTAACTTCAAAATGAACTTAATATATTAAACACGAAACGGACACAAGATCTTCAATAAAACCAAACCTAATATTTACAAGAATAATAACGAGACACAAACTTATTAAATATTGTAATTTTAGTTTTGATTAATCCAAATCTCGACGACTCGAGAAAAGCTAGTTTTATTAATTAAACTCATTTTTATTGTAAAACGTTTTTGTTTTATACAAGTTATTTGGGGATAACGGCGTAAACGTTGAAACGTACAAACTGAGTTATTTGTTTTGAGGTGCTTGTTTGTCTTTAACTTCTAGGTTGTCTTCATTGGTTTGAGTTCTCGTCAGTACTCTCTCGACTATGTCGATGTCTCTTCTCTTTGGTGTGAGTTGTCTGTCGAGTCTATGTCTTCTTACTACACCACACGAAACGTTGAAACTAATCTTTTGACAAGTTTTGAAAACTGAGTAATCCACGAAAACTACCACACATTGTCTTTTATAGACTTTATTATTTTGCGAGACATGTTTTGAGATATCGTATACGTATTAGGTTGTGCCGATCCTAGACCGTTGTGTACCGCTGTGCTTGTACCTCCGTGTACCGATATGACTGCATATTTTGGAACTATCGTGCCGTATGTCTTGACCGTTGTGTTTTTCTTCTCGATGCCAGTCGTGATAGTTGTGATCTTGCGTTGCTGTGGCTAAGGTGAGTTCATGGCCCCTACTTTTACCGGTTTTCTAACCATTTTTCCGGGGAGAATACATGCTCGTCTTTAACTAAACTCATGACTGTTTATTTGGAATACGTGAACTGTTTGCTCTATTTTGACTTTTTGGCTGATATACCTGATCTGGTTGGTTGATGACATTACGTGAGTTTCATAGCCCCACTTTTACTCTTATTAATATTTTTAAAAAACTTGGGGGAGAAAACATGCAAAACCATTTTTGAATCGACCAACTATTATTTTATGTTGTTGATAAGTTGCTATGCTAGTTGACTATGGTTATATGAGGGCTCCTTGTGCCCTGTTCGTAAATGTAGGCTCCTTGTGCCTTATTGTTATTGTAGGCTCCTTGTGCCTTATTGTTAATGTAGGCTCCGTGTGCCTAATATTGAGGGCTCCTGTGCCCTGGACATCTGTAGTGTGCACCTACAGGATAACTGTTATTATGATTGGATACTCCCATGTGTGTGATTTGGTTTGGTTGATTTCGACCTAGTCACTCATAGCATACTTGATTTTCTGATTTTGGTCCACTGTGTTGATTTTTGAAAACCTGTGAACTCACCAGCGTAAGCTGACCCTTTTAGCATGTATTTTCAGGTTTAATGCTATAGCTTATCTCTGGAGGCGCTTGGCAAGGGGCATGGTCATAGACGACTCTGATGAATATATTTGGGACCGCTTTATTATTTTTGGCCCTTACTTCCGCACTATTTTCGAATGATGTAAATTTAACTCTTTTTGGAAATGAATTTCTTCTAAACGGTTAACGTAAAACCGTTCTTTGTACCTTGTGTTGTGATACCAATTGAGTAGCACCCCAGTGACAAGATTGTTTCCGCTGGACCTGATTTTCGGGGTGTTACACCATGTGAATGGTTCCTTGGAGATACCAAAATACCCGCTTTACCGCTTCAAAGTGCTTTTTGGTAGGCTTAGCCTGATACCGAGCACACATGCATACAGCGAATAGAAGATCTGGCCTACTGGAAGTGAGATACATCAAGGATCCAACCATACTACGGTATTTAGTTTGATCAACCGGGATCCCAGAGAGGTCCTCATCTAGTTTTGTTCTCTCCACCATGGGAGTGTCAACAGGGTCACATAAATCAAATCCAAATTTCTTTAATATTTCATTAGCATATTTAGATTGATTTATGAAAATGCCTCCACGACTTTGAGAAATTTGTAAATCTAAGAAGAAAGACATTTGTCCCATCATTGAAATTTGAAATTTTGAGCTCATCTCTTTTGAAAAACGATCACATTCCAATGGGTCGGTCGAGGAAAAAATAATATCATCAACATAGATTTGAACATGAAGTAAATGTTTGCCTGTTTTCCGAGTGAACAATGTGGGATCAACAACGCCTTTGGAGAATTTGTTTGCCAGAAGGAACTTTGACAGTGTATTGTACCATGCCCTAGGCGCCTGCTTACGGCCATAGAGAGCCTTTTTCAGAGGGTAGACATAGTTAGGATGATCAGGGTCCACAAAACCTTCTGGTTGACTGACATAGACAACTTCATTCAGCTCGCCATTTAAGAATGCATTCTTCACATCCATTTGGTAGACTGTCATGTTCTCGCTAGCAGCATTAGCGAGGAAGATTATGATAGCTTCAATTCGAGCAACAGGTGCGAATGATTCCTCAAAGTCTATGCCCTCTTCTTGACGATATCCCTTTGCAACTAGCCGTGCCTTGTTTTTCATAACGTCACCATGCTCATCAAGTTTCACTTTGAAGATCCACTTAAGAGCTATAATCATAGCACAGTCTGGAGGTGGTACTAATTCCCATACTTCCAATCAATCAAACTCGTGAATTTCTTCTTGCGTAGCGTTGAACCAACAATCTTTCGAGATTGCAGTCTTGAAGTCTTTAGGTTTGACTTTTGATAGTACCGAATTATAAAAGCACCACAAGGCATCAGTGGCAAGTTGCTTTCGTGTGGATACCGGACGAGAAGGATTCCCAATAATGTTGTCAATCGGATGATCATTTGTCCATTTTCTGAGATGCTCATGTGGTTGAGGACAGGGAACTGATGTAGCCGTGTTAGGATCCCCTGAAGGAGATGCATCAGTAGATGATTCAGGAGCAAATATGTTCACGAACGGAGCATCATCAGCAGGAGCAAAAGGATTCACATCTAAAGAATTATCAACTGCAGAGCTTTGTTGTACCAAAGGAGATTGAATATTCGATGATGATGGTGAGTGACTGGCAGATGGTGCGTCTTGACTTGCAGAAAAGAAAGATCAGGTTTCTTGCCATGTATCAGCTCATATGGAGTTTTGTTGTGAAGAGTATGTATCAAGGATCGGTTTTGGGTGTAACAAGCTGTAGCAATTGCTTCCGCCCAAAGAAGCATCGGTGCCTTGGAAAATATCAGAATGGTTCGTGCAGCTTCCACAAGAGTACTATTTCGTCTTTCAACAACCCCGTTCTGCTGAGGAGTGCGTGGAACACTTTTCTGGTGAGTTATGCCAATACTTTCATAAAATTGAATGAGTTGTTTGTTTACAAACTCAGTTCGATTGTCTGTGCGGATGATTCTGACGGTTTTGTTAAATCTTACTTGTAGTGCTTGGCTTTATGGAAAACAACAACATATCCATTTATATGCTGTTTATTTTTCTATTCAGGCCATTACAATGGGTTGACACCTTGTACCTTGGAGTCCTATCTGGTGTGACTGTACCTATGAAGCCAATATGTTTGTTTTAGTCTGGCCTAGGGAGGGGGCTAAACATCATACTTGGCTAATAGGAGGTCTAATTTAGTAAGGATGTACCATAAAGTAGGGTCACCTATTGTGAAGGGTAAATGGTCTTGGAGGGGAGTGTAAGTAGTGTGGAATTGAGAGTGGTGAAAGATGACACTTCATGGTCCATGCTTTACACTCCCACAGGAGGAATGGTTGGTCCTCACTGGAGGAGAAGTGTTTCTAGTTACATGAAGCCATTCTTTGAGATGGAAATGTAGTGTAACTAGCAGAGCCCTTCAGTGGAGGGGTTACGGGTTCCTAGTGAAGCCATTAATCTTCTTTGCTATTCTTGCTGTGGATGTTGGTTGAGTGAGTATAGCAAAAAGATAAGATGGAAATGTAGCTAGATGGTGGGTGCAAAAAGTGAATTTAGAAGTTGTATGTTGTTAGTTCAATGGTTCTGAGCTTTATGCACTGTTTTGTCTGAATCCAGTTCTATCATTCTTACTAGAAGTAGTATTAGCAGATATCGAATAGAAGGATAGTATGTTGGTTTGTTTTTAGCAGGTGAGGGGTATGCCCCAAAATCCTTTGGTGTTATTCTTATGTTTGTAAATTTGTTGGAAGTTTAATATAATTCACTTTTGCACCAAAAAAAAAGTCTTACTTGTAGCTGTTTGACAAGTTTGATGATAACCTCTAGAGTCTCGTCCTTGGTTCTCAAAAACTTCGCCCATGTAAACCGAGAGTAGTCGTCGACCACCACAAGAATATATTTCTTCCCATTTATACTCTGCACTCTCATTGGTCCGCATAGATCCATGTGAAGGGTGTGAAGAGCTTCCATAATGGTGTTGAAAGACTTGGGTTTGTGAGTATGCTTCTTGCTTTTGCCCAGTTGACAAGCATAACAAAGATGATCTTTTTGAAACTTCAATCTGGGCATACCTCGAACAAGATCCTTGCGAGTAAGTTCATTTATGGTGCCGAAGTTTAAGTGATTTAAACGACGGTGCCAAAGCCATGATTTGTTCTTTGAGGCCTTTGACAGCAAGCAAATAGGAGAGGACCGCATCATGTCTTCAATAGGGATGGTGTATAGATTAGTGTCACGACTGCCTTTAAGGAGATCAATACCATCCAATTCTCTGACGAAACATGTGTGTTTTCTGAAAGCAACTTCAAGATCGGAATCACAAAATTGACCAACATAGAACAAATTGTGCCCAAGTCCTTCCACGTAGTATACCCTGGAAATTACACTATCACCAAAAACATAATCTCCATAACCCATAATTGCCCCAAAATGGTCGTTCCTGAATCTAATTGTCCCGATAAATTTATTCACGAAATTCTTGAGCCGTGAGCGATCCCCGGTCATGTGTTTTGAGCAGCCTGAGTCCAAATACCAAAGGACGATTTGTACGACCTGCATTTGAAAACAGACAACGATGGATAACTGAAAAAAGTGGATCCCCACGTGCAACTGGGGTCCGTTTGGTTAGCACAAACAAACTCTGGAGCTACAGGATTCATAGATGCCATGGTATTCACAGTGGAAACTTCACTAGTAGCAGCAATTGACCTAGTTACAGGGCATTGTGTCTCTAAAGGGAAAATTTGACCAGTTGGCTTCCATTTCTTAACAGTCACTACTTTATGATTAGTCATTCTAGTTAAGGGGCACTGATCTCCTAAAGTGAATTTTCTTCCAGCGGGTCTCCATTGATAACCAACATTAGCAAACATTTTTCCTGTTGCTTTCCAAATTTGCTTACTCAGTTTAGGTTTCCTAACATTCTTAACTGGGGATCGTTGAGAAGACATCAAGAATGACACAACACATTCATCATGATTACCAGAAATTAAGCATTCATTACATGTCTTACAAATAGCATTAGAATTCGAATGAATTACAGTACACTTATAGCTAATACTAGAATCAACACGATTCTTTTTGATCAAATCAAGTTTATTGTTCCTAAGATGGTCTTCTACTTTCTCCTGATGAGCACTCTTAGCTGGCGCAGTCCTATCTTTCTTTGTATTGCGACTAGGCTTTGACCTGCTAGCTTTAGTGTCACTGTTTACTCCTGCAGAAGTAATGATGGGAACATTAGTTTGTTTCACTGCCATTTGTTTTTCTGGTTTTGATGTGCTGGGTTCAGATGTCGTTAATGGTACATCAAAGGTAACATGCTTGTTCTTAGTCATTGAGGATGATGCAATAAACATATCTCGCTTGTTATCAATCTTAGGACATGTGCCAATGACGTATTCTAAGAGTTCCTGAGATCGTTTAGTGAGGAAGCAAGCATCTACAACTGCACTATTATGTGGTTTATCTATCCTATCCTCTTCTACGGTCTCATGAAGAATGTCAAGACTATCCTTAAGATATGTGAGATAAACATGATGAGCTGACCTATTATTCCTAAGAGGAAGCGGAATGGTCACAGCATCAATTGCATATTTTCTACCAGCAGAAACCTTTGGAACAATATTATCACTGGTGATGACTGGCATTTTCCCTTTCACCTGAGCCTTTAGATTCTCAATCTCATTAAGCAAAGAAGTTATTTTTTCATTGGTTTTATCACGTGTGATTTTAATCGAATCATATAACTCTTTGTAACGCTGTTTAACATTAGAGTTTTCAGCTTGAAACCAATCATTTTCATGTTGTAATTTATTGATGGTGTCTTGATAGTGAAAATTCTGAGAATCTAAAGAGGATGGTTTATGGGTGCCAGTCACATCACTCTTATTCAATTTTAATTGGGCAATTTGGGCCCTCAATTTTCGAATCGTGTTAGTGTGAGCTTGAATTTTTCCATCTCGTTTGCTTAATTCAAAATACACATCAAATTCAGGAGCATCCAAAGATGTCTTGGCATTTGAGATTTTAATTCTTTCTTCTAAATATTGATATTTTAATTGCAAGTTAACATTATCAACCTCTAGTTTTGAAAAATGCCTGACCATGTTATCATGGTCATCGTTTTGGATTTTCTCATGCAATTTTAAATTCTCCCCCTCAAGCTCAACAACACGATTCTGGGTAACATTCAATGCAATAGACAACTCATGAAATTGACAAGCAGTTAAGGCAGAATCAGTAGCAGTATAAAATACATCCTGTGCAATACATCTAGCAATCATATTCTCATTGGTGATGAGAATGTTCTTTCTTTCAATCTCACAACATTTAAGATCAATAGCATTTTGTTTTCCCACGTTTTTCATATCTTTAAACACTTCTTTCATTTCTTTTAATTCAGTTTCAAGGGTTTTTTGCATGCCCTCGAAATGTTCTTTGAGAAGTTTAAAAAATGGAATAACCTCAGTTAAGTAGCACCGTTTTGTCTGTTCAAAGCCCCTTTCCCCTTCAGTAATTCCCGTTGGCGTAATTCTCTTCTTACATGTTTTATCGAAATCAGCGAATAGTTGACAAAGAACATATATGCTAATTAGAGTTTTACATTCTGTGGGAAGAGTTAAAGGAACTAAGTGCATGGGTGTATTGGGTGGGTACACCGTTGCTGCAGCTATCTTTCTAAAGGGTGGAGTTTTGGCTTGAAGTTCTTCGGCTTTCATTTTTTCTAAGTCTAAGGACCAAAATATTTGTTCTGGAATCAACTTAGTTTGAGGTACAAAAATAGCCAATCGGTTCTCCTCAGAGTAATCATGGGGTTTGATTATGACTCGATTTGCTATATATTTGGGATCCTTCATTTTTTCAGCCAATCTTTATCTATTTATTACTTCTATCTCATTACTCTCTTCAAATGATGACACATCAGGAGGGGTATGACCAGGCTTAAGCATTACATTTGCATCATATAATGGAGGTTGAGCAACTTTAACACTCCTAAGAAAAACTTATTTAGGTTTACCTACATCCTTTACACTATTTTCATCACACAACTTTTTATGCTTTTGAATCATTTGAGCAGTTTTTCTGGTCTGGTCTTGTGTGTACAACTTGTTTTCAATCTTATTCTTTAACGTTTTAAGTCTGGAAAAATCATTTAAGAGTTTTGTTTCTTTTTCTTTGAAATCATGTTTTAGTGTAATTACACTTTCTTGGATCTCCTATTTTTGTTTAACAGTTTGATCAAGTTATTTTCGTAAAGAATATAACTCCTTTTTCAATGTTTCTTCCCTTAAATTACGTTCTGTTATGAATGTACGCTAAATGACTATTCATTTTCTGCTCACGTTCAGTTAGCTCAAATTTTGCACGTTGTTCGTATATGGCCACCTGATCTTTATAGATGTTAAGTCTAGTGGTCAAAGTGTCATCAGGGATAAACACGGTGTTCTCATGCAACTCACAATTATTATCAACAACAGAAGATGCACTACTTGGTACAACAGACACGTCGTTGTGATTCACATATTATTCATATGGGATAACATTACTATTTCCCATATCAGCAGTATCTGATTCAACAGCATTTGTTGGTTGTACTTCGTTAGGAATCTTTTGTTCATGCAACACATTATCATCATTAATAACAGAAGATACCCCACTAGGTTCAACAGACGCTTCGTTGTGTTTCACATGTTGTTCATATGGGTTAATATCGCTATTTCCCATATCAACAACATCTGTCTGTTGTACTTTGTTGGGAATCTTCTGTTCATCGACCATGTTATACATGTCATACAGCTTTAGTACCTCAGATATGACAGATGCATTGGAAGGACCAGATCGTTGTGGTGATGAGACTGCAGAAGACAGATTAGCCATGAAGATGGTTTGAGCAGTGGGTTCATCATCAACGTCTGAGTCAAAAGCATCACAGTCATCAGCTTGGAAGATGTTAGCATCATTTAGTGCCAAGTCCTAAACTGGTTGATCATCCACATCAGCATCAAACGTGTTCCCCTCATCACCAGCAAGAAACAATAACTCTTCTTCATCCAAAGCTGCTCCATTCTCTTGAGCTTGCATCAACAGCATCTTATCTTTGAAGTAGTCAGAGTTCTGTGGACGCTTTGGTTGAGTGCAGTTCCTTGCTATGTGTCTTAGTCCACCACAGTTGTAACATTTGATTTGCCTTCCCTGTCCCTGATTAGCATTCTCAACTCTGTTCTGTATGTTACCCCGACCAATGTTCCTTTGATTCACATTCTGCCTTCCCTGAACATTCTGAACCACAACCCTTCCATCTTCCACTGTTGCTTGATTACGTGGATTTGATGAAGTTCGAAGTTGGTTGTTGGTTTGAGGGAGTGTTGCTCTGAACTGTTGGACAAGTAAAGAAACTTGGTTGGAGAGATTATCAATCATCTTGTCAGTATGAGAGTATCCTGAGTCCAGTTGGGTGTTCACAGCAGATGGTGGGTGCAAAGATGATTGGACAAATGATGTCTGATTCTGTGATGAAGAAGAATGGTGATAAACTTGATCAAGTGAGGATTGATTGAACGGCTGAACATTTGAGACAAGTGCAAGTGGATCATTAGTTGTCATTGGATTGATTCTTTCCCTTAATTGACGATCATAGACAGCATGCTTTTCATGTTGTTGTAAGTAAGCATACAGCTGTTCATAATTCGTCTCTCTCAATCCTTTGTTGAGCTTTACGGTTGTGACAAATCTATCCCACTCGGGTGACATGTTGTTCACAAACTTAGAATTGAGCTTGATATTTGGCATTGTCATCCTGATGATCCTCATGTCATTCACAAGCTTGTGAAATCTCACATAATAGTCAGTGATGTTTTCACCAGGATTCATCTTGAAGTGCTCAAACTCATCATACAACTGAGATTCACGATCTTCTTTGGTCAGTTCAGATCCAGCCAGAAGCATTTTAACATTGTCCCAAACAGCTTTGGCTTCAGTTTTGAAGTTGATAAGCTTGTAAACGTCTTTGGGAAGTCCTTGAATCACAATGTTAGAAGCTCTAATGTCTGCATCATAACGCTTCTTCTCCTCCTCATTAAGATCTTTAATTACGTGGCCTGTGATTCCAAGAGTGACAGTTCCATCCTCAGCGGTAGTGACAACATCTCTAGTGGTGCCTATTTGAAAAGGTCCTTCATCAATGGATTTAAGAATGTTAACACCATTCTCATTTCCCAAGCAATAAAGTCGTATTCTTTGTGCCCATGATTCATAATCCGTCCTATCAAGCATAGGAGGGCGAGTATCGGACCCGGTAGCTTGAATGTCATCAGAAGAAGTGCTTGCCATGAAGTTAATAAGCAAGGGATTTTACAATTCTATGATTTAAACCGAGAAATAGAATCTTTCGCGGGATTTTACAAAAATCAAGAATAAACCGTGATATGATTACTTGAATGTGTTATGATGAGAGTTTAGGATCGATAATGATTAGTGATTGTATGTTAAGATGAATGATTGTTTGTTTGTTTAGGTGAATTGTTGTTAAGTTGTGATTGGGTTTGGTTGTATTGAGTTTACTTGGTGATATGAACAAGTAAAATTCAAGAGTCAAATTGCAATGTAGAGACTTGAGCAAATCACAATGAAGAAATAAGAGCAAATCGCAGTGAAGAATCTGAGGCAAATCTCAATGGGAATTTGGGGCAAATCGCAATGAAGCAACTAGTCAAATCTCAATGCTCAAATTGCAACCCTCAAATCGCAACACTTTTCAAACCGCAATACAAGAGCAAATCGCAAGAGTTTCAAATCGCAGGCTTCAAACCGCAAAGACTTCAAATTGCAACGATTTCAAATCGCAGGCTTCAAACAGCAAACCTCAAGTCGCAAGCATCAAATCGCAAACCGCAACCAGACAAAAATGTCCCTTTCTTGCGATTTGTCTTCTTTCCCTTTTTAGTTAAATGCCAAATCGCAGGACAAGAAGAACACCAAATCGCAACTCAGAATTTCCAGCCCAACTCAAATCGCAACCACGAAAATATTGCCGAGACTCAAATCGCAACTAAGAATAATCTTCAAAACACAAACTAAAGTCACCAAATCAATCGTAGGATACTAGGAAACGATGTAAGAGATTGTAGTGAACACAAAAGTACCAGATTATGCCAACAAACACCACAAACACTTCACAACTCGTGGGTTGTTTAGTGTTTTGAGTTCGAACCAAAGAAAAAAAACAAGAAGGATCGAATGAAAAGAAAACCAAAGAAACAATCACACTCGAATTCAACCACTAATCAACCATGGCTCTTGATGCCAATTGTAGAGTTGTCATAATCATAACACAAGAGAACTTTGATGTTTAAGGTTAAATTCTAGAGAGAGAAAGTGGGAGCTTTTTAGAGAGAGAGAGAATGATTAGTATTAGATTGAAAGTAATGAAAGGTCCAACCCCTTCCCTTGGTGGGAAAGGGGTATATATACAAACTCTAAACCGCCCCTACACGGGCTATGGAATGGGCTTACAGTGGGTAAAGACCCGACCCGACTCCATGATGATACGATAACTAAACTAAAACTAATAAGCCTACGAGCTACTTAAATGCTAAATAGATACTCGGGGTGACCGAGTCTTTCATGTGACTATTTATATTCCTAACAGTATGTTTGTAAGGTCCCCACAAATCAACATGAATTAAATTAAATAAAGCATTTGCATGTGAAACACTATTAGGAAAAGATAGAGCATGTTGTTTAGCTAGAGGGAAAATATTACAAGTGTTTGAAGTACAATTTCCAGAAATGTTTAGAGACTTTATTTGGTGTAAAACAGAAAATGAAGGATGTCCAACCCTTGAATGCCATAAGTCCATGTTGGTGTTGTTGATGGTCAGAATGGTTGGTGAGGCTGCTTTGCGTTCTTGTTTGATGATATAGAGACCATTATAGAGGCTGCCATGAGCAATCCTCCTGTGATGGTCCTGAAAGTAACATGAGAATGGTTTGAATAGGATGGATAAAGGTATGTATGTGCCTAACTTGCTGATAGAAATTAGGTTATATGAAAAAGAGGGTATGTAAAGTACATCATGTAAAGTGATGGCAGGGTTGATATACACTGATCCTACTTGGGTTACTAATGTGTGTTGTCCATTAGGTAAGGTAACATAGATGGGTTGTGAACATAATTGAATGTTATGCATTGAAGTGAGGGAAATGCAGACATGATCTGTAACACCACTATCAACCACCCAGAGGAACTTTTGATTAATCAAGATAGATGCAATGACTTTATAAGTTCTACCAGCAATATGAGATGCAATAACTTTGTATGTTCTGGTAGTATGAGTGGCAATAGGTCTAGGAATACCTTCTGAGTTCAGAGGTGGCATACCAGTTATGTCCTTGCCATTTTGCATCATGAGCATCATTTGGTTGAGTTGATTCTGAAGTTGGTCCATCCTTGCATACATTGTTGCATCATTTTGCTGAGAAACTGGCTTTGGAGGTTCATTACTTGCACCTTGACCAACTGTCATGTTCACTGCCCTTTGACTGGTGTTGTCCTGCACATTGTACCTTTGATTTGGTGGCTTGTACTTCCCATGTAAGGGATGACCAACATGGTATCCTACCAACTGATAGCACTCCTCTTTTGTATGTCCCTCCTTGTTACAGTTACCACAAATAACTCCCTTCCTAAAAACACTTCTTCTCATAGCATTGTGATTGTTGTAGTTTCTTGTGGAGGATTCATTTTGACTAAAGTTCCTACCAGACCTTGTATTGTATGAATTCCCGTTGTTGTTTGATTGAGCAGATAAAGCTGTGGCTATGGGTACAACTGGTGTGTGTGCCTCTTTTTGCTTTTCTTCTTGCCTTATCATACCATAAGCTTTTGCAACACTAGGCATGGGACTCATAAGCAGAATTTGACCTCTAATGTTGGCATAACACTCATCTAATCCCATCAAGAACTGGATCAATCTTTTCCTATGGTCTCTTTCACCATTCACTCTCCCATTCTCACAAGAACAAGCACAGATACACATGTAAGGTGCCTCTAATGAATCATACTCATCCCACAGTCCTTTTAGTTTCTAATAATAAACCTCTATTGCAGTGTTGTTTTGTTTCAATTGGACTAAATCATGAGTGAGTTGATATATTCTATGACCATCTAATTGTGAATAATGTTCTTGAAGTTCATTCCAAAGATCAGATGTAGTGTTAATAAAGCTGAGTGAATTACCTATCTGTTCTGAGATGGTGTTGAGAATCCAAGAAATGACCATGTCATTTGTCCTTTCCCATAATGCCCTGATTCTTGAATCCATTATTGGTTCAACAAACTCCCTAGTAATCAACTTCATATTGTTCTTTTCATTTAAAGAAATTACCATGGATCTCTTCCAGGAACCATAGTTTTCTGAGCTAGTCAATTTCTTTGATATGAGGATCAAACCAGGGTGATCTTGTGGGTGGAGATAAAGAGGGTGATGAGGTGAGTTTACATCATCATCACCAAGTTGATTTCTTGATGATGAAGGTGTGTCTTGATTATTGGTAGTCATAACTGTGGTAGTTTGTGATGAGAATGATCAGAGAAATGGCCGGAAACTATGGTGACTTTCTAGAAAGGGTGATTAAGATGATGAAATAGATTGAAATGTGAGCGGAAACTGTGGTGAGTTGAATTGGATTGGTTGTTTTGTTAATCGGAGTTTGTTATTGATTGATTGCAATTGATTGGAGTGGATTATTTCACCGGAAAAAGTTGTTATTTTTTTTATCGGAGTTAGTTATTTGATCGGAAAAAGGTGTTAGGTTGTTATTGTTGGTGGTTAGTTGTGGTTGACCCACCGGAATAAGACCGGTGGCTCTGATACCATTTTGATAATCAGAGAGAAGTGATGAAGGTGAAAAATGATTATGATTTCATTACTTGAAATGATAGAGTACAGGTGTTTATGTACAAAAGGGAAAACTAACTAACATAACTGGCTTTTGACCAACTAGTTTGAGTTTTACACTACTTGCTATATTACACTACTTTTACTACAATACTATTACATCTTATTACAAGGAGTTAAACACTTTTGATGGTGAATGTAATTTGTTGATATTACTGAGTTGATAACTCTTGAACATCCAGCTTGCCCATTTTGCTCTTTATCTCCATTAAGCTATCGCTGGTAGTCCATGCCCTTCGCTAAGTAAACCCATCGAAGATGCCTTCTTCGTGTTAACCACAGTGTCCTTATATTTCCACAAGACACAAACTGTCACCTTGTAGCTTGTTTCAAAAGAAAAGTATCGCTTCGACATCAAAATTGCATTGAATGTTACCTATGACTACGTTGCACAGATATACGGCCATTATAACCTAACCAATAACTATGCTAAAAAATATAGTAACATGGAGTAGTTTTCTTGGTCAACCAAAAGTAAAGTCAAAGAGGGTTAAATGTTTGGGAAGTTTGGACTATGTGGAGACAAACAGAATGTGTAGATTGTTCACTAGCAGCACAATTAATGACATTTCCAAAAAGTAGCCCAAAGCTCTTGCAACCGGAACCGCTACTGCAATTCCTACTTTAGTGTACCTGCAAAAAAGTTTGTGCTAGTATTTAGAATATAAGTTGATAAACAAAATCTATTAGTGTGGGTATTATATAGCAGAAACTGAATTTAGAACATAACTTGATAAAGACGGGATCGATCGTACGGGACACAATAAACACATTAAATATAAAATTTGTTTTGGTTGCTAACTTGCTATAAGCTAGTCTTTATAAAATTTTGGTTGCTATGTAATTTGTTTGACTAGTCTCGTACTCAAAGAGTCAAAGGTATTCTTTGGTTGCTATGAGCTAGTCTTTATATATATTTGGTACATTAATAAAATTTACTGTTTACAAACAAAAATTAAAATATGTTATAACTAAAAATAGAGGCAATAGTAAAGTATATTTATTAGTGGATATAAGGTTCATTGATTGGGAAAAGACCGTAAGTGGCAAAATCAAACGAGTTGATCAAACCCATCAATACTTTTGTCCATCTTTTTTATGTTTATAAATACTGATTAAGAAAATGATCCCTTCATTTTCTGCAGGATGGTAATATAAAGCAAGGCTTGGAGGGTAAAACAGATAAAGGTTTTCCGTTGTTTAATTATTCGGGGATTACGAGTCTTTAAATCAAATGTAGACCTCAAAGGTGTACCTAGTGAGTTTAGACCTCAATCTTGTTGAGTAACAAGATTACTCACGACCTACAATAGAATCAGTAGTAACCTCTAAATCTGAAAGGTACAAATGTCAATTACTTACATCTAAGTGAACACACACAATTTTGAGCTTTTGGACCTGTTTGGTGAGCAGCTTTTTTGGAGTTGTAAGCTTTTTGTTACAAAAATAATCTCCTCCAAAACAAGTAACTCCGTTTGGATACATCAACTTCAAGATTTTATTTTAAACAAGTAACTCTAAAATGAAAAGCTAATTCATGAAGTTTTTAAAATATTTCGGAGCTGTTAAAATTTAAAATTACTGTTAACAAATTATAATTACAGTTAACAGCTAATTTACCAAACACTTTTATTGAAAAAAAGATACAGCTTGTAGCTCATGTTAACAGCTATGCAGTTTACAGCTTACAGCTTACAATTTACAGTTTACAGCTACAGCTTACAGCATACAACTAGTTTTGCCAAACATACCCTTTGTATAAGGCAATCAATTATGTTTCTTATCAGTGATATCTGAGCAAGCTCTGATATTAAAAATAGCAATAGACAGGTTAATTTTATTAGTTGAATACTTTAGTATGGTTAGGCCTAGTTATTGTGTTTAGTATAGTTAACGGCTTAGCCTACTTCATTTAGCTTTCTATCCAAACCATGTACTTGTATTATATATTGTGATTATTGCTAATGAGATATGCATGGGATTTACATAACATAATGTGGTATCAAAGCCACGGTCCCTTCCTAAACTTTCTCCCAAACCCTAAATCTGCCACTTGTTATTTTTTTTTTCTTCTTTTTACTTAGCCGATCAATTCCATAGTCTCCATCATGACAAGAGATGTCACACCACCCAAGCAACCCATCGAAAAGGCATACTCTATCGCTAGCACAAAATCATGCATGTCATCCCCACTTGAAATCGACAAACACAACTCATAGAGCGAGCTTTTCAGCTGTTTTTGCAAGAGTTAAGGTCACTTTGCATAATACTCCCTTATTGGTCAATGAGTTAAGGCCACTTTACGTAAATGCAATTTACTCTTATGGGTTAATGATATTCTTAAGATTCAAAGCATTTATCTTAGTAGCATCAAGGTGATTAGTAAATATGTTAATTGTGGCATAACAAGGATTATGACATTTAATTTTTTAATTTGAACTTTCGAATTTGAATTTTGAATCTCCTTTGAATCCTTGCTTTTCCAACACTCAATCTCTTATACTGGTTGTCTATCAAGGACCCTCCTCATAACCTAAAGGGGAGAAGTTATCTGGTTATAACATTCTTGCCATTCTACTTCAGTCCATCAAGATCATTGAACCATCATTTGAAAACCTGATCAAAGCAAAAAATGTTGCATGAAGCTAAAATGAAAGAAACACCAATTCCCGAGACTGAAGTAAAAACTAAAGAACCCTCATCCTCAATTCAAGCATGTCCCTCATCATCAACAACCTTGGTTGAATCCTCCCATTCAGGACCTGAACTGATTCCCTTCAAACTTGGCTCTGGTGAATGGATTAATGCTACTGCTTAAGAGATAAGTCATATTTGTGAAATTCAAGAAAAGCAAAAGCTTGAACTAGCATCAAGGCGTGAAGTTGCAGGTGAAGCTCAGGCCTTTGAAAAGCCTATTACCATTGTTCAAGAATTCATGGAAATTCAGCAGAGACAATTAATTGTTGCACAAGAAAGGGTAAAGGCCAAAGCTGAGAAGAAGAAGAAGCTTCAAGAAGACTACAACAGGAAGATGTCTTCACAAGAAAAGAAGGCATCATAACTGACATAAAAAATCATCCTAGAACCAAACCCCTCAGTGTAACCATCATCAAGGATCATGTTGAGACAAACTATAAAACCATCATGGAGTTCAAATGGAGCATGTTTGGTGTGAAATAATGGGATATGATGCTTCCTATTCCAAAGAAGAAAAGTGGTTCAAATGAAACTGAGCTTCTCAAACTCTTGGGCTCAGATATGAAGAAGTAAGGAATGTTGAAAAATCTCTTGGAATCGATCCAAGGAACCCACTGACTCTTCAGGATCCCACAAAACCATCTACTGCGCTAAAGAAGAGAAGAAACCCACTGAACTTGAGACTGAACAATTTCATAACTGGTCTTCACTGCACCAAGGCTCTACCTCAGGGAGTCAAGTTCAAAGATGTTCAAGTGATTGAAAAACCAGAATATGAAATCTTCTTGATGGATGCCTTCAATTAAAAAGCCTTTAAGAGGGTCTAAAATATTGGGATTGGAAAACTCCAACCTTGATCTTCTACAAGATTAAAGCAGTTGCTTACAAGACTCGTGAAGAAGGTAGGCCTGCTTGAATCCTTGAAAAGCTCATAGAGAAGACATGCACCTCTTCTTATCTAAGAAAACAAAAATGGAACTGATGGGTTTAGAGGATTGAGTAGATAGATGTTGTAAACCATCTTTTATAATATGTAACTCTGAATAATATCTATCTTTTAAGTCTCAATGTCAGTCCAGTATTAACTTCAATTTAAATTCAATAGTAAGAAGAAGTTGTATATGCTCACTTACACTGAAAAACACCTAGGCAATTTTTCTATCAAAATAGGGGAAGACTGTTGAACCAATACAATGTCTACTAATTCGTAGTATATATTTGAATGAAAAATAACTTAAGTAGAAAAACAAGCACCTCAATTTAAGAAAACATTCAGGGAGTCATCCTCAAGAAGTTCTTCAGAGTCTGAAAGAAAGACTCATCATAACCTGAGGTGGATCTTAGAGTGTGAAGACAAGAACCAAAATCAAGATGATGGAGTCAGTGAGTGATGACAATAACTCACTGATTCCCTAAATATCTTCTCAACAAACTGAAGACATTCTGATGACTTAGACATTTTGGTAGAATGTTTAAGCCACTGATATATAGGCGGAAAACAACTACGAAATATAAGGTTAAAGTACTTATCAAAAGTCAAGATGTATTATAGTTAGTAAAAATATACAAACAATTGTCAACACTATTTCTTAAAAAACAATTGTCAACACTATTTCTTAAATTATCTCCGGTAGCATATTAGAAAATAGAAGCAAAAGTACAAAGTGTACTTTCGCCTATCAAATGTTGACACACACCTTTTACCTTACGGGCGTCCATATTACCTTTGCCTATAAATAGGATGTTGTAAAGTAGGAATATGTGTCTCTTGTATTAAACACTTTCAAGAGCTCATATTCCTCCAAATAGAACTAAGTCTCAAATCTTTGAATATGTTGGTTAGACATATTTTTTACTCAGACACTAACTTTGGTTTGTGTTTGAGTTACGAGAGGAAATCACCATACACACATTGTCATTCAATCTCAAGTGTTATTACAAGCAAACACTTGAGTATAATATTAGAAAATAGAAGAAAAAGTACAAAGTGTACTTTCGCCTATCAAATGTTGACATGCACCTTTTACCTTACGGGCATCCATATTACCTTTGCCTATAAATAGGATGTTGTAAAGTAGGAATATATGTCTCTTGTATTAAACACTTTCAAGAGCTCATATTCCTCCAAATAGAACTAAGTCTCAAATCTTTGAATATGTTGGTTAGACATATTTTTTACTCAGACACTAACTTTGGTTTGTGTTTGAGTTACGAGAGGAAATCACCATACACACATTGTCATTCAATCTCAAGTGTTATTACAAGCAAACACTTGAGTATAATATTAGAAAATAGAAGCAAAAGTACAAAGTGTACTTTCGCCTATCAAATGTTGACACGCACCTTTTACCTTACGAGCGTCCATATTACCTTTGCCTATAAATAGGATGTTGTAAAGTAGGAATATGTGTCTCTTGTATTAAACACTTTCAAGAGCTCATATTCCTCCAAATAGAACTAAGTCTCAAATCTTTGAATATGTTGGTTAGACATATTTTTTACTCAGACACTAACTTTGGTTTGTGTTTGAGTTACGAGAGGAAATCACCATACACACATTGTCATTAAATTTCAAGTGTTATTACAAGCAAACACTTGAGTATAATTTTTTGATATATATCAATATAGAGTTAAATGTTTAAAATTACTTTATTGTGTTATCATATAATCTGCTAAAGTGTAAACTCATATTACTTGGTTATTAAACTTTTTAATAGTTAATAATCAAGAAAAAGGGAACAAGATATTGTGATGTAGAAATTGATTGTTTGTCCACCATCTTTATTGTCTAACAAACTATCTTGAAAAAGAATACGCAAAATAGGAAACCAATAACAAAAGTCGTCAAAAGTTCAAGTTTAAGTTGAATAATCTCATACTATCAAAACGTACTTTTACTTTTTGTTATATTTGAAAATATTGTGAATTAAATTTTGCGAAAAACATAAAACCACTTAAATGGCACGACTACTAACGGGCTGTTTCTTTTTTATCTTAGCTAAAGAATCGGGTCCACATACAAATTTAATAGGATTTCTTTTTGGTGTAGGACCTACTTATTTCTATTAATTCCTCTGTATCCTCAAGTCAAAAAATATGAGCTCTTCCCTAACAAGAGGTTGCAACAATGGACCCCATAACCACTTAATTGAGAAAAAAAAAAAAAAAAATTGCCATAAGTAATACTTTCCTTCCTCGACTTTTACGAATTTCATTTTCTTGAATCGATAATGGCTTGAAAGATAGATTTGACTATTATGGCTAGTCTTTAGAATATAAGTTGATAAAGAAAATCTGTTGCAGTGTGTATTATATAGCAGAAACTGGAATTTAAAACGTAAGTTGATAAACAAGGGTTCGATCCTACTAGGCAATAGTAAAATACATTTCTTTGTGCAGACAAGGTTCATGGGTTGGGAAAAGACTGTAAGTTGCAAAATCGATCTGGTTGATCAAACCCATCATCTTTTTTACGTTTATAAATACTTGATTATGAAAATGTTCACTTGAGTTTTTTGCAGGGATGGTTATATGATGCAAGGCTTGGAGGGTAAAACGGACGAGGTTTTTCTATGTTTAGGTTTTTCAAATTCCCTAATAGTGTGTGACCTTGTATCTTTGAATGTTTACCACGAGAAATCTCGATCTGTAGTTGTGTGGATGGAAATTGAGACTTAGGCAGCAAATCAAATATTGAAGTGTTGAACACAACTGAAAAAAATCATATTTTAGACTATTTCTTTGATTTTTTCCATTTATTTGAGTCATATTAAAGTACGTAATGAGAAAACAAATTTGTTACATTTCCTTAGATCCCTTTACTTTCTTATATACCAAGGCTTGCACCAAGAAAATGTCGAAATATGTATATCATAACAATTATATAAATCATAAAACATAAACATCAAAGCATGCAGCGGAATATAGGATCTAATACTTGTAATTAATTAACCAAAATAAAAGAATATGCGTACATTTGATTTCTAGCTAAACAAGAAATCGAGTAAACAAGAACTAGTAAAACCCTAGCTTATGGTTTAGTATATTCGACTTCACCTAAGTCGAATGGGAAAGAAAACACAAGCAAAAGTATGCTTGATCTTCGTTCTTGTACACACGTATTACTAACGTTTCAATGAGAAAAGCTAGGTTCTTGATCACGAACAAACCAAACACTTGTATTGTGTATGTTGGATTGAAATTCCCAAGGGGTTTGGGATTGGTTCGATCGGCCAAACACAAGGAGAGGGGAGAAGAAAGAAGTTAGGGTTTGCTAGAGAACAAGATTAGAGAATAATGAATACAAAGGGGTTTGTATTTATACTAATCCAATCTTGTTGTCCAAGCTAGGGTAGGAAACCCTCCCATCTCTTGGATCAGCTGAACTTCACAAGCCCAAGGGGATTCTAGATCCTTCTTGGCTTGTAATTTCATCTCTAGTCCCTTAACTTGTAATTTAACGACTGTTAACCAAACCACGTAAAATACTAACGCCCGTTAAGTGTTTATTCGTGAATTTAATAATTAAACATAACTTATTATATTAATTATTAAAACATTGAAACTCATACGTAAAGTGTGCAATCCCGAAGTCTCGTGTTCGAATCCGGTCATACGTATATTAATTTATATCCATAAACTTAACAGCTCCCACTTGGATATGCATTAATATAGTAATGACATTGGTTAGTCTAGCATAACACCCCAATGCCCCCAGAACGACCCTGAGTATGGTTTCCTGGAAAAAAAACATTTTGATGAATCATCATCATACTTATCCTTTTGTTTCTAATATCACGTTAATATGGATATGGATCTAAGTCATTCCATAATTAACTATTTTGTTTCTCGTTATTTATAATTGATCAAGATTACTAAATCATCTGAACGTATTCCAGATAGATCTTGGGCGTGCGCACGCAAACATCTTGTCAACCCTACGAGGGGCCCAGCAGTATTATACTTCAAAACAAAATTGAAGGAACAAATTCTTTTTTTTTTACTACAAGCATAACCCTTGAACTTCGCATCACCTTCGAAAATAGCCCTTATAACTACCAGTTACGGATAGCGTTAGACTATCTTACAGAAAATGAGCTACATCCGCAGCTGTTATCTGGTATCTCAAGTCTGAGGATAAATATTCATGATTTACTTTAATGACAAAGATCCATAAAGTACAATCATATGGTTGGGATCTGTCCTATATTCAATTTATCTATTATTGAATATCATGTGAATTTGGCATGTACAACGCATCAATATACTTAAGTATATTCTACCAAAACTCAGATTTGCCTTAATTCAATAATACTCTCATATTATTGATCGACAACGGACTATTTAGAATAACATAAGTTATTCATGGATTAAACATGAAAATATAGGATACAATATTATAAATGAAGATAAACATAACAAATATTTTATTTCATTAAGATAACATTGTTTACATTATCCTTTATCCAAATACTAACCACAGATTTACATGAAACTACTAGCTAAACGAAGTCCAATGACATTGGCATGTTGAGTAAGCTTTTCCTTAGGTAAAGCCTTCGTAAAGGGATCAGCTAGATTGTCATCTGTGTGAACTTTGAGTAAATTGATTTCACCTATTTCGACTTGTTCTCGAACATAGTGATATCTCCTAGGAAAGTGTCTGGCGCCCTTCATGACTCCAGGTTCATTGGCGAATGTAATTGCGGCAGAATTGTCACAATACATATTAATAGGTAATTCAATTGACAGCATCACTCCTAGCCCCGAAATGAATTTCCTTATCCAAACAGCTTCCATCGCAGCTTCCGATGCAGCAATATACTCAACTTCTGTTGCAGACATCGCTATTGTACTCTGCTTCTTGCTCTTCCAGTCTACTGCTCCTCCATTGATGACAAAGACATAACCCGTCTGAGACTTTGTATCATCTTTATCAGTTTGAAAGGACGCATCGCAGAAACCTGTAACATCAAGCTCTGCATCTGGATTTCCCCCATACACTAGAAACATCTCTTTTGTATTCCTCAAATACTTAAGAATGTTCTTAACAGCATGCCAGTGGAGTTCACCTGGGTTCTGTTGATAACGACTGGTCAAATTCTATGCAAACGCCACATCTGGCCTTGTGCATCTTACTGCATACATGATAGATCCTAATGCCGAAGCATATGGAACTTTCTTCATGTGTGCTACCTCTTCAGGTGTTGAAGCACATAGTTTGCTACTTAAACCATGTTCTACTTGCATTGGCAAATATCCCTTCTTGGAATTTTGCATATTGAATCTCTTCAATATTTTATCAATGTAAGCACTTTGGCTTAATCCAATCAACCGCTTTGATCTATCTCTGTAGATCTTGATTCCAAGGATATATGCTGCTTCTCCTAAATCTTTCATATAAAAATATTTACCCAGATAAGACTTAACTTCATTGAGAATTGATATATGATTTCCCATGATCAATATGTCATCGACATATAGGATAAGAAAAGTAGTATTACTCCCACTAGCTTTGTGGTATACACATGGCTCATCAAGATTTTGAGTAAATCCAAACCTTTTGATTTCCTCATCAAATCTTTTATTCCATTGCCTTGATGCATGCTTCAATCCATAAATGGATCTTTGAAGCTTGCATACACGTTCAGAAAATTATGGATTCACAAACCCCTCAGGTTGCGCCATATAGATGTCTTCATCTAAGCGACCATTTAAGAAGGCGTTTTTGACATCCATCTGCCAAATCTCATAGTCATAGTATGCTGCTATAGCTATGAGAATCCTAATAGCTCTAATGTCTGCTACAGGAGAAAAGGTCTCCTCGTAGTCAACACCAAATGTTTGGGTAAAGAGCCTTTAGCCACCAAATGAGCTTTATAGGTGTGTACATTGCCATCCATGTCAGTTTTCTTCTTGAAGAGCCACTTACTCCCAACTACCTTAGCATTGGGAGGAAGGTCTACTTCAATCCAGACTTTGTTGTCTCTCATGGATTGCATTTCCCCATTCATAGCAACCTGCCATTTATCCTTTTCAGTACTATTAATAGCAGCCCTATAACTAATAGGTTCATCAAGATCTCATAGTCATAATATGTATATCATAACAATTATATAAAACATAAAACATAAACATCAAAGCATGCAGCGAAATATAGGATCTAATACTTGTAATTAACTAACCAAAATAAAAGAATATGCGTACATTTGATTTCTAGCCAAACAAGAAATCAAGTAAACAAGAACTAGTAAAACCCTAGCTTAAGGTTTAGTATATTCGACTTCACCTAAGTCGAATGGGAAAGAAAACACAAGCAAAAGTATGTTTGATCTTCGTTCTTGTACACACGTATTACTAACGTTTCAATGAGAAAAGCTAGGTTCTTGATCATGAACAAATCAAACACTTGTATTGTGTATGTTGGATCGAAATTCCCAAGGGGTTTGGGAGTGGTTCGATCGGCCAAACACAAGGAGAGGGGAGAAGAAAGAAGTTAGGGTTTGCTAGAGAACAAGATTAGAGAATAATGAATACAAAGGGTTTTGTATTTATACTAATCCAATCTTGTTGTCCAAGCTAGGGTAGGAAACCCTCCCATCTCTTGGATCGGCCGAACTTCACAAGCCCAAGGGGATTCTAGATCCTTCTTGACTTGTAATTTCATCTCTAGTCCCTTAACTTGTAATTTAACGACCGTTAATCAAACCTCGTTAAATACTAACGCCCGTTAAGTGTTTATTCGTGAATTTAATAATTAAACATAACTTATTATATTAATTATTAAAACATTGAAACTCATACGTAAAGTATGCAATCCCGAAGTCTCGTGTTCGAATCCGGTCATACGTATATTAATTTATATCCATAAACTTAACAGAAAAGTCAATATCGCGTCTTGGAGAATGAAAATGAAATAAAGTAATTAAGAAACCCACTAGAATGAACTTAGAGAACTGACTTACACTTGGTTCGTTGCCTAGTTTGTGATGGAGACCTAGAGATGAAATAGCACATTTTTGTCAAATGTGTGGTTGCTAATCATACATGAAGGGAGGTCCTCAAATGGTGGAACATTGGAAACATCGAAATCGATATTCTTCAAGACCTGCTTTTTGTAGGGAACGGTGCTAACTTATCATCCAAGGTCAAAATTGTGTTTAAGGCTGTTGTTCTATCAACCCTTTGGATTCTTTGGTGTTTTAGAAATGAGTCCACATCCGGGACAAAAAATTCTAACAAAGATCTTACCCTCAACTACATCAAGCAACTTAATTTCACTTGGATTTCCAGCAGATGTAAAAAAAGTCTATGAATTGGTTAGAATGGCTTTGTAATCCTGGCATGCTCTTTCTTTTCCTTGTTAGTAATCTCCTATTTTCTTGCTAGTTTCTAATATATTGCCGTTCAAAATAAGTTTTACATTTCAAACTTTGTCCCGATTTTCAATTGTATACTAGCTTCTTGTGTGAGAAATGGATATAACAATGTCCTTCTTGTGTCTGTCGTCAAGAAGTTTAGGCTACATAAAATAAAGGGCCAAGCTAATGTGCTCTATAATTCACTGCCACCATAATTCAACAAAGGGTTACCACATCATGCTTCAATTCATATGCCCACTCTTAATTCCTATTCGTGTACGTTCATTTATGGCCCTGCCTTCGCTAGGCCGATTAATGAACGAATTGAACGTGTTTTTGATAACAGCGTTTGCAATCTTGATTAGTGATCGAGTATGTGCATAAAAAAATATAGTAATCTGAAAATATACAGATTTTCCAAACTTATAATAGAATATCAGTTATAAATTACCTTCATAGGAATCATGCGACGATCTTTAAAACTATTTCAATGTATTTGGATTCTCTAACAATCTAACATTCAACACATAAATACTTTGTTATGGAGCTTCAACACTAGCCAAAAAAGAATACTCTCAAAACTTGATAGTTGGAAAGCTATAGCATTTGGCCCAGGGGCGGACCTAGGATTTTCGGGAGGGTGTTGCACAAATATTTTTCTATCATAATTACTAAAATTCGCACTATAAAGAGTTTTTTTTTTAGCTAAGTTAAAGTTGCACTACAAAGAAAATAACACAAATATTGAGGGTTGCACATACCTAAAAACGACACATTTTGAAAAAAATTACACTGCGTGCTCCCAAATTGGGTGTGGCCCGTGCCACACCCGACATCCATGTAGGTCCGTCCCTGATTTGGCCTTCACTAGCAAACTTAAATCGCACGTTCACTTTGGTTCACTATAATATAATATGCTCATATGTTAATAACCATGGATCTACTTATTAACCAACTAGTTATCATAAAAAATAGTCTTGTTCAGGTAAAGATTAGTGATATTAGCTTTAAAGTTTTGTCATATGTGGGAATTGTAATAGCATTTAAAGTACAAGGACTAGTTTAGTCATATTGCTAAGTTAGACTTGTAGCTTTGTAATAAATACCCTCCTATGTCAATACTAGGAGGGTTGAGGATTCATTTGTAACACACGAGGTGTGTGTGTGTTCTAGACTTCTCTCTCTAGAATACATACACACCTCGGCAATCAATAAACCGAAAATTCAAAGTTAATCTTTAGTTCGAGTTTATGGTGTTTCCTCCACCTCCAAACGTGTTCATAAAAAATAGTCTTGTTCAGGTAAAGATTAGTGATATTATTTTGACTTAATAAGGAGTTTTAAGTTGTATAATAAGTTTCAACGAATAGAATTCAAGATAGTCGAATATCTCAAACTAATAAACACACTAATGCTATATGTATGTGTGTCAATATATGTTTTCTCAGCTAGCTCGTGTATTAATTTCTCAGAACCAACGTTTATGGTCAATAAAAACACTCTAAACCTATGCGTGACTAATTGTCAAGCAATATATTTTCTATGTAAATATAAATATAGGGACTGTTATATACCATCAAAAGACATACAAATCTGACTGCTTTGTATGTTTTGTACTTCTAGCATCTCGTTACGTATGTGTGTATGTTTGATCTCTAATGATATCTATCTTCTTCGTCGTTAAAAAAACGGAAAGACACATAAGAAAAACAGCAAACTGAAGAAAAGGCAAAGTTCTAGCATGAGTGAGTCAGATGATCAAGTTGTCTCTGTCCCGTCATCCCCAAAACCACCGTCAGCTTCTTACTTGTCATCACCAGCAATATCGGCGCCTCCTTCTCAACTCCAGTCACCCTCCTTATCTCGATCACCATTCTTTCAAACACCTCAACACCCACGAACCACCACCAAAAATATAACCAGACACGAGAAAACATATTCACACACTCCAGAAGTGTTTTCTGCTCCAGTGTCACAACTGCACTCACCATCAATGTCTAGGTCACCTTTTCTTGGGACACCAGACCATCCTGTCACCATGCCAGCTAGTGGAGCCCGAACACCACTTGGTTATATTAGGTCTAGGAATCTAACTCCAAAATTCTTGACACCTTTAGCTAGCCCTCTTAGAAAGGCCTTAAGGCTCACCAAGCTAGATCCACATGATGCTTGGTTACCTATTACAGAATCAAGAAATGGAAATGCTTTCTATGCAGCCTTCCACACTCTTTGCTCTGGAATTGGATTTGAAGCACTTATTCTCCCAGTCGCATTCATTTTTCTTGGTTGGTAAGTAGTAGCCGAGCTAAAAATTCAATCTTTTGATGGCGAAGTTTGATTAACAAATATAGTGCCAACTTTAAAGTGATTTACATACATGATACACACCAAAACACACTAGCTAGACATCTTCACATCAAAGTAAAAGTGAACCAAATTTGCATCGTCAGTTAGCCTCTGTACATTACAAGCAGAGTAAGAAAATTCATGGAAGAAAACTTAGATCTGATTTTATATTTTATTTTGGATGAGAAAATACAGTTTACTCTATAGTTTTACACTTGTGTTTTCGATCATATTTTATTATCTTAAGATCAAGCCTCATGTGCTGAACCAACACTTACCTTGTTAATAAAACATGGACTAGATTCACAAAGATTAAATTCTTAATTAAGATCTACCCTCAAACCATATGATTCTTTTGCTGTCGTGTACTATCCATTTATGTCCATAACATATTGTTTCAGGTTAAATCGAATTAACTCGAAGTTATTTAAGTATGCAGGTTGTATGTATAAAATATATTCATAACATATGTGAAAAGCTAATAAAACTATACATATTTGTTATAGGGCATGGGGTATCATATCGTTGGTTTGTGCATTCATATGGCAATTCTACACCTTGTTCTTGCTAATAAATCTCCATGAATCAACCGAAACTGGCATCCGGTACAGCAGATATATGCAATTAGCAAATGCAGCCTTTGGTAAGCTATGTTACACTCTTGACTTAAGCAAATCATTGGTCAACTTAAATTGTAAAAAAATGTTTTACGCTAACCCTTTCTAAAAGCATTGTTTTCTTTTGAATTATGTTGTATTTCTTCGTAACAAGACTAATGATCATGTTAATTAACAATGTACGTATCTCAGGAGAAAGATTAGGGATCTTTTTAACCAAATTTCCAATAGTGTATCTATCTGCGGGCACTTGCGTAGCTCTAATAATAACTGGTGGATCAACGTCGAGGGTCTTCTTCCAGATTGTTTGTGATTCATCATGCAAAGCAGATACACTGACAGCAACAGAGTGGTACTTAGTGTTCACATGTGCAATAGTTCTCCTTTCTCAATTGCCCAACATGAACTCGATAGCTGGGATCTCTTTGGTGGGCGCAATTACAGCTGTCGGGTATTGCACAACAATATGGATTGCATCCGTGGCTGAGGATAGATTGTCGAATGTATCCTATAATCCAATAAAGGCTAAATCACATGTTTCTAAGGTTTTCAACAATTTCAATGCCCTTGGTATTGTTGTTTTCGCATTTAAAGGTCACAATCTTATACTTGAAATACAGGTAAAAGAATTTTTGTTTAGGATGCTTCTGTTTTATTGCTAGTCTGCTTTCACAGAGTCGGTTACCTGATATAAATTGGAGACATATATATTTAAATGCAGGCGACAATGCCCTCGAATGAGAAGCATCCATCGACAATTCCAATGTGGAAGGGTGTTAAAGCTTCTTATACTCTTATAGCTATGTGTGTGTTCCCCCTTTCTATCGGCGGCTTTTGGGCTTATGGCAATCTAGTAAGTTCATAACTATACATATTCTTTTTTACATAAGATAAGTTTTAACAGTATAATCATTTGCATTTCATAGATTCCTTCAACGGGGATGTTGACCGCATTGCTCATGTTCCACGCACAAGATCTATCCAAGTCTATAAAAGGGCTAGCATGCTTACTTGTAATCATCAATAGTCTTACCTCATTTCAAATATACGCGATGCCAACCTTTGATGAGATGGAGTCAATTTATGTAGTACGGTTTAAGAAGCCGTGCCCATGGTGGCTCAGGGTGGTCATTCGAGGCTCATTTGGGTTCGTGAGCTTCTTATTTGCAGTTGCCTTTCCTTTCTTGGACGCAGTGGCCGGTTTAGTAGGAGGAATTGCTTTGCCTGTGACATTGGCGTATCCATGTTTCATGTGGCTAAAAATCAAGAAACCACAAGTGTATAGTCTTGAATGGTGGTTAAATTGGGGACTAGGTGTTTTCGGAATGGGGTTAAGTGTTCTTGTGGTCATAGGAGGGCTTTATAGTATTATCGACTCCGGTGTTGACCTTAAGTTCTTTAAACCACAATGAGATTTAGAGGATTCCCTCATAACTCGTCAACAAGAATGGTAGCTAGTTCAAAGCAATTCTGATTATATTATACAAAACTCTATAATTAGGGCGCGAAAAAAATATTCTAGTTCTTGATCTTCTCTCATTTAACAAATAAAATTTGCTTGATATAAATTCTAGTTGTATTGCTATAGTATACAATCTAGTCAATGGCACAAAAAGATCTTTAATAATAAATAGTTCTTGATCTTCTCTCATTTAACAAAGTATATGCACTTGGCTATTTTCAACATGTTCTAGATTTTCCTAAAGTTTCAAAACATGAAAGCTATGTCTATAACTTAGCTATAGCGATTGGTTAATTTTAGACTGATTAATTACAACCAACTTGAAAGACTTTTGTTACTAATTACATTTAAGAGCAAAACAACCCAGGTCCACGATAATAAAAATGAGAAAATGACATAAAAATATCTTTGGGTAAAAGGTGTTGACACTAGAAAATTTTATTACTCCAAAAAAAACAATTTAAGTAGATAAGATATGAATGAATCCCACATCTCAGCCCATTATATAGACGGAAAACAAATGCACCAATTGTGCTTCAAACCGAACCTATCATAAGAATGACAAACCAAACTTATGAAAAACTACTCCATAAAACTACTTACGTCTAGTATGACGACGAACCTTTATAGCATAAGCATCACAAAAAACTGATTGCTCTTCAGTCAAATCTACGTAGTCATCATCATCATCATACATGTTATCATCATAATCATTTTTACAACGCTCGTATAGGCTCTTCCTCCCTATTCCACCCCACTCTTGGATGCCATGAAACCTACTGTTTCATCAAAAACCTCTTCTACTTCATTCTCACTATCCTCGTCACCCACACCAGCCACATTAGACGTTAGTTGCTCTTATATCAATTGTACCTCATTAATAAGTGTACTATCATTAGGCGTACTCGGAAACAAGATCTGAATAGGCTTCGAATCAACCTTTTGCCCCTCGTCCACAACAGTTTCAGCCCTCATGGAATTACCCCCATTTGCACCTAACACGTCATCATTTTCAACCGACCTAAGTGCATCAAAGGGGTTCGAATAACTTGCCTCTCTACTAGGTGTTTCATTATTATTCTTTGTACCGCTTGTAGTAGCATCATTATTCTTAGAAACAGGTTTATATACCTGTTTAGTCGACTTAAACTGAAAAATTTATAACCCATATTAAAGCCACTAACTTTTTTCTTTCCACCAATTCCAGCATCACTTCGATTCAACTTCGTACTACAAGAATGCACTTCCCTACGATTCATAGGTTTAGTAGGAACCATTTTAGGGCAATGTTCATGGTCATGTCCAAAAATCTTGCAATTGGCACATCGTGGAGGAGTCCATTCATATTCAGTTGTAATTGTTTCGTACGTGTATCCCTCATCAACTAAATTCGGGATAGCAATAACCATTGAGTCCTTCAAAGTGTTTTCAGCACTTACTTCAATCATAGTATATGCATAGCTATTTTTCCCCCATGATTTGTTGCACATCGTTACTCGTAAATGAATAAAGCATTAACGGTTTACCAATCTTAGTTGCAATCGCACTAAGCCTATCAACAATAAAAGCCGCCATAGGAACATCATGAAGTTTAACCCAAACCGGAAAACAAGTTAACTCCTCTTTCTTCAAACTAGTAGAAGTAGTCCATTTTTTAAGAATTATCAGTACGGTACGGATCATCCAAGTACCATTCTCAAGTACATCATCAACCCCTTTGTTGGAACCAAATTTGAAAAAGAAAAAACCTATTGGCGTTCATCATAATCTTTTGTATGTCGTATTTACCCCAAGCATTAAAAACATAATTTTGCACAGCCGGAAACGCCACATGTTTACCAATGAAATAACCATATAATGAATTAGCCAATCTTCCACTAATAATGAATTAGCCAATCTTCCACTACTTCGCATTTACTAGAAGCAGGCGTAGTAAGAACACAAAAGTTAGCTTGAGTTCTGTTTCGATCAACATTAAGCACATCAGCAAATGAACTTAAGGTATTACCATTAGTTTTTTTTACTAGAATCATCCATTTGCGTACCTTGTTTAGCAGTTTTCGAAGTACCACCAACATCATCAGCCATAATGCTTGCCTTTCTTACCACATTAGTACATGCATCGCTTGAAGCTTCGTTAGAAGGTTTAAATGGTTTCCCATCTTCTCCCACTAACATGAGCTTACCTTGAAGCAATTGACTCTTCATATCATGTATCTTAGCAACTAACGAAGTAGGAGATGTGTTGCCAAACAACTCTATCAAGATTGCGAACGATCCCATACCTTCACCATCTACTCCCTTAGCTAAATTATCAACATCCGCACCCTGATGACATCAAATAACGACATATTATTAGCATCATTTATCCTATGTTTATTGTTTGTTTTATGTTACTTTTTATGAGAATTGATACTTAATCGTTTACTTTTGTAATTCTCAGTTATAAACAAGCAATTGGTGAAAGTTAGCTATTTCGGACGGAAATTGGAGCAAAATGAATCAAGTTGGAAAAGTCTATTGAGTTGAAGGAAGATGCGCCGTATCATTCTAGACAGATACGCCGTACATAAAGATTTAGACGAATCTGAGACCATTGCCTGACTTTGAAGCATGCGCCGCATGGATTTATCCCATGCGCCGTATATGAAACCTTGGTCAACGAAGAAGATCTGACTTATCTACTCCAGATACACCGTATGACATTCCTAACATACGGCGCATCAATCTCAAGACTTCACCAAAGATTATCCAAGATACTGAAAAACAATGCGCCGCATAGAGATTCAAGTTACGCCGCATCTGAAAACGGTGTACGAATATTCTGGAATATTATAATCTTGGACCCCACGCGAAGTTACCTAGATACGCCGCATCGGACCAATCTGATGCGCCGTATAGGCCGTATACAATCCTTAGCCGAGAAATCAAGTGAAGAATAGAAGCTCAATGAAGAAGTCAAGATTACATGATGATACTCGGAGATGCTTTAGTATTTTGGCCGTAAAATCTTCATCCGGACTCCGTTTTAGTTGATTCAAGCGGCCACGCGAAGAGAAAAAGAAAATCTATCTGATTCAGAAGGAGATGCGGCGCATATGGCTTTTAGATGCGCCGTATCGGGGTCGGAACAGCAGCAGACTAATTTTTGGTAAACTTGGAGGCTACTCTTCCTTACCCCTATAAATACCACAGCCCTATGGACGATTATAGAGAGGGAGAGGATCATTAGAATAACCATTATCAGTGGGGGACACCCCCAACTCGTCCCCAACACCTCCTCGAAGATCGATGAAGAACATCTCAATACTTAACGTCATGTATCATTCGGTTAGCATAAGTATTTTATTCATGAATTCTCTATGTTTATTCGCAATGTATACTCTATCTTTTACAGAGATTAAGGGCTAACACCCTTAGGTGTTAGTCATTTTTATGAAGTTTTATTAGTTTTTATGCTTGTGTTGATGTGTTTACTTTGTTATTGGATTGGGTGCTTATCGATAAAAACTCGTTTATTGCTTATAACTAGTAAAAGTCTATGTAACTAGATTATAATCTTATTGGTTTAATTCCTGTAATTTAACTATCTGTAATTGTGGTTACTTTAATTGATCATAAGTGTAGTAATCCGAATCCTATATAGTCGGCTTAGAGGGAACACACCGGAACCGTGCCTCATGCCACTATTAGGACTAGTAGCGCGTAATGCCAAACTAGGTTAGACGGTTTAAAGCAATAAGTTAGTATTGATGCTAGATAGGTCGCTATGATCATGTCCTCTTTCCCACCATGATGGTAGGTTATTTAATCGTGACAGGACTGATAATCGGATTGGCGGCAAAACAATTGAATGAATTGAAACAAGTAGACATAAGCTTATATAACTATAAAATGGATTAGACGTGGCTAACCCGTTCTTCCTTATATCGATCTATTGTTCCCTATCCTTAGTTTAGTTATTTACTTTCCCGTATTTAGTTTATATAACACACAATATCGTGGTAGCCTCTCAGGCTAAACCCCCCTTATCTTTAATTGCTTTCTAGGATAGGATAGAATAGTTAGATTAATAATTAGAATACCTTTAGATCATTTTAGCTTCGCTCCTAGTGAACGACCCTTGCTTACCTAGAAACTATCTACATTGATCGGGTACACTGCTCGTGAGTGTTTAGAGTCTATAGGTTAGTTCGGCAATAAATAAATTTAAAACTTGGTAGATTTGTATAGACCTAAAAAAACACATCAAGTTTTTGGCGCCGCTGCCGGGGAGTGATTGTTTAATTTGATTTATTGGTATTTTAGTTTTTATTTGTTTTCGTTAGTTTCTGTGTGTTTTTGTCATTCTGTGTTTCTGTCTCAGAAAGGCAATACAGCGTATTCTTGTCTGTGAATACGGCGCATCTGTCTGATTTCAATACGGCGTATTCTTGTCTGTGAATACGGCGCATTGACGTTCTGCGACAATTTTTTTTTAGTTTGTGTGATTTTTTTTTAGTATTATATAATTTGAAAAATCTGCTACAGAAAGCTAATACGGCGTATCCATTTTCTGTTGGATACGGCGTATTATCTTGTGTCGATACGGCGTATCCATTGTCTGTTGGATACGGCGCATCGATTTTCTGTGACACCAAAGATATATATATATTTTTTTATTTTTTGTGTTTATTAAATTTTTATTAGTTTAGTTTTTATTTTTGTTTAGGTTACTGCTATTCTTGGTTGTTTATCTTTCAGGTAATAATGATGATGGACAATCCGGACATAACTATGGAAGAATATCTGATGCGTGCGGTGTCGTAGTATAGTTTTAGCACGTTTAGATGCCTACTCAAGTTTTAAATTTATATTTAGCCGACTTATCAATAACACACACACTTAACGAGCAGTGTACCCGGTCAGTATGAATATAATGGTAAGTAGAGTGTCGATCACTAAGAGTGGAACGTATTATCTCGTTATTCTAATCAGTATTTTAATATCCTAACGCAAGGGGGTTTCAGCCTGAGAGACTGGCACGATTTGTTTGCAATAAAATAATAAACTAAACTAATAGGCACGAATCAGCAAGTAGCACACACGTACACAGATAGATACTTGAGACAATAAGAGGGCTGTCCTTATGATTAAGTAGTTTGTCACTTGTTTTATTGATAGCTTTATATGAAGTGTATGTAAGTGGTCCTTTCTCGTTGGTCCTAAGCTTATCGGCGAGTAAACCCTTAATGACGACTTATGTCTAAAAGTTATTCCCAAGTGATCAATTTAGTAATAACCGTGGGAGTGCAACCTTTCCGTTGCCACATTACACAAGCCACTAATAAACACAGAGGTGGTCAATGCACTAATAAGTAGTAACCAAAGACATCAACATATAAACTTTAATCGATGGGAAAGCAATTTTAAGGGGAGTTGAAGTGAATGATTAACATTAGCACAAGCCCATCAATCCTGATGAATTAAAGTTTGCTAAAACAATAAAACAAAACTACTTAATGAATTAAACACATGCAGCACCTTCTTACAGCTCTTGTATCTTAGTTTGGTGTGTCTTGTGCTGCCTCCTTGACTGAATTCGTCCTTCGGTTCTTCTGTTCGGACTTAGGTTATAATGTTCGGAACTTTTTTTATTCGTCTGGTCTACGGGGTATTTATAGTTTCTGTCTGAGGGAAGATGCGGCGCATCTACTAAGTAGATGCGGCGCATTGACTTAACTTCGCGTGGGGTCCAAGATTATAATATTCAGGAATATTCGTACACCGCCAGAAGATGCGGCGTATCTTTATCTTTGGATGCGGCGCATGTCCTCTTGTATCTTGGATCGTATCTGGTGATATCTTGATAGAGATGCGGCGCATGTCATGAGTGAGATGCGGCGCATCTGGAGCAGATTCGTCCTGATCTTGTCCATTTCAGTAGACTCTTCACATTATGCATGTTTTGCTCCATAATTAGTCCAAAATCGCCAAGTTTCACCAAATGCTTGTTTTCAACTGAGAATTACAAAAGTAAATGATTAAGTATCAATTCTCATACATAATATAGTAAACAAGTCAAATAAATAGGATAAATGATAGTAATAAAATGTACTTATTTGAGTTCATCAAATATCCCCCCACTTGAACTTTACTTGTCCCCAAGTAAACCTTAGAATTAATCTTATGAAAATGTATCCTAAAAGATGTTAGGATTTATTTTTATATCAAGCATGTATTCGTTTATTTCATGATCACACAACCAAACACTTAACGAATTAGAAGTAAAATAAAATATCTTGATAAAAGCAAATCTAATCGTTTAACTGTCCAGTCGCGACGAATATTCTATCATAAGCTTGGCAAGTATACACATCTCCACCACTAAAGCTAAGGAATAACAAGTCTAAAGCGGTAAAAAGGGTTTTTTAGGCTTAAGGGTTAATTATTCTTAATCACTATCGATCTCAAATTCCAGAAAAGGCGACAAAATCACAAATACATGATCGAATCCACGAACACGATACTTGCAATTGCTCAAATCCTTAAACTCAAATAGGCTAAAGATAGGTCCAAACTTCATCAATAATAATATATCAAAAAGGGCGACAAAATCATAAATACATAGCCGAATCCACGACTACGATACTTAAGATTGCTCAAATCCCTAATCTCAATAAATCAAAGGTTTGGTTGGATAAAGAATAATACAGGGTATGGATAACATTTGGGATATAAATTGGTGTAAAATGAAAAATAAACAAAACAAATAAATTAAAATCCTAAGTGTGGTTAATCACTATCCCAACCATCCCATGAATAAGACTCATATCATTGAATAACTCACGCTTTAACACTTGAAACACACGCTTTAGGTAGACACGAATTATACTCAACAAGATCTTAATCAAAGAATAAACCTTAATTGGCGTTCCCATAACGGCCAATTCCCATTCAATCCATAAATATAATACAACAAATAGTGGCCATATGAACCACTTACATAACTTTACATAAGTTGGTTTAACAAACATCCAACTCTCCCTTTTTTTTTCTTTTTTTTTTTTTTTTTTTTTTTTTTTTTTTTTAAACTTTAATCATAAACATAGATGTGTAAAATTTCACCACATCACTATAACTTTCTTTCCGGATAATAATTTTTCCATACTTTTCATACTTTCAGAAATAACGCTAATAGTGAAAGTAGTAAACACACGAAAAATAAACTCAAAGATATACAATATTTACTTTCACTCCAATTGCATTGTGCAATTTCCCGACCTAACCATAGATAATGAATTACGCACGCGAACACAGGTAATGTAAGGAAACACACTTTGCCTATAGCAATTAACCAAACCACGGATTTTAATCTACAGGGTAGGCTAAGGTGTAAGGGTGTAACGAAACATTTTAAACATAGGTGTAAGAAACGAAAGGAATGGCTCTGAGTGTTTTTCTAGGGGTATCTTACTCTAAAAATGAGAGTAACAAAAGGGTTTATACGGGGGTTAACTAACCAGTGTAGTTAGTTAATAACACATAACATATAATAGGCTTTTTGGGTGTAATCCTAGAAATTTACCAATTTAGACAAGTCATTCCAATTATATAAAATAATACTCATTATGGTGGTCTCGAATAGTATACAAGCTAAGTTCTAAAGTTTACAAGTCACCGGCACACTCATAGATTTGTGAATTTTGGAAAATCACAATTTTTGAAAATAACGTCATGTGTGCAGCTATGCAACTTAGATCTGAAACAAAAACATGCTAAAAAAAAAATTTTTAGATTTTGATATATTAAGCACATTTTAAGCATAATTTTTGAAAAAATTTAGGACAAGTAAATGTTAAGTGTTCTAATTCTCCAATCCCCCCACTTAAGTTAAACAACGTCCTCGTTGTTTGTATAAAAGGTTAAAAACTGGAAAATAAAAGAATTAGAACAGAAAAACTCCCCTGAGATTTGCTCGGTATGATCCTCCATTAGATAAGAGCAAAAATCAGCTTCTTGTGGATTAGAACGTTAAAGCTTCATACTTGATGTATCCACAGGAAATCCAGGGAACTATAATACCACCAATACTTTAAAACACACCTAAGATAAGAAAGGTTCAAACTTGCATAATACATTAGTAGTTAGGAAAAATAAAACTTAAAAATTAAAACTGAAAATCATCAGGTCAGTCGATGCGCCGTATCTTATGGAAGAAGATACGCCGTATCGAGCCTGGAATTAATATGGATCAGAATAAAGATGCGCCGCATCCTTAACCAGGGATGCGCCGCATTAAAATAAACTGATAAAAAGTTTTAAAGTCGGAAAAAAAATATGCAGAAAAATAAAATAAGATATGACCATTGCAGGAGATGCGTCGCATCTCAGAATTGAGATGCGCCGTATCTTCATGCGGGCCTGACTGACTCGACACAAAAACAGAATAATAAAAATTCTCCGGGTTGTCTCCCGGCCAGCACTTGTCTTTATTCCAGAGTCTTCAAGTTAGACTCACGTTCAGCTCATTAATATCGATCATTGAAGGAGTCGGAAACATCGCGCTCCCTCATCGCCAATTCAGTAATATTGAACACTCCTTGCTCGTCCTTAATTTCCACGCCGTTCTTCTTCAATATCTGTATGAACAAAGTCCTGTCCCTTTCGGGCAGAGATGACAAAATGATAGACGGGAAATTCTTATTATCATATAGGCATAAATAAGCAAGGTGGGGTGGTAGTTCAATAAACACATCATTGTTCAAATTCGTTTTCTCAACTATTCTCCTACGCTTATTAATTACCACACAATCATACCACTCATCATCAGAATCATTAACAACATCGCGTCTAAGTTCGGTAGGTACATTAAGGTCAATGAATTCCTCAAAGTTCTCATGATTAGGACTAGTTGAGTTGTTTTGAATCAATGTTTCTCCCATAAGTCTAGCTTCAAGATCGAGGTCCATACGCTCTCTTAATCCTAGCACATAAACACCTCTAATTATGCTCTTAACAGGATCTTGACATTTATAGACTAGTTTATTATTCCCTACCCTTAATGAGATTTTTCTCTTAAACACATCAATCTTAGCATGGGCAGTAGACAAGAAAGGTCTTCCGAGGATTAAAGGAATCTTAACATCCTCGGGCATGTCTAGTATAACAAAGTCTACGGGAAAAATAAACTGCTCAATCTTAACTAGTACATTATTAGCAATCCCTTCAGGTCGTTTTACCGTTTTATCAGCCAATTCAATAAGTAACTTAGTTGGTGCTAATTTTCCTAGTCCTAGGGTAGCGAATGTCTTAAGAGGCATAACACTAACACTAGCTCCTAAGTCAGCTAACACATTATTGAAAGATATATCATTAATAGAACAAGGCAAAGTAAAACTTCCTGGGTCTTTTTCTTTATGAGGCAAGGCATTTAAGTCGGTTGCAGAGCTCTCTCCTTTCATTGTTGCCTTGATCTCCTCTTCAATCTTTGTCTTTTCTTTTAGTAGTCTCCTTAAGCTGATTGAAGAATTAAAGAAAAATTTGGGTCTTGCACCATCATCACCATTCATTGATCTTCTAGGTATATTAGGAGTGACTTCTTCAGTGGTGCTTATGGCCTTGACATGATCTCTTGGGTTGGTTTCAGTTGAGCTCGGTAAACTTCCATATCCCCTTTCTTGAAGAACCTTGCTCATTTGACCAATTTGTTGTTCCAATGCTTTGATCGAAGCTCCTTGATTTCTTGTAGTAGTGTCCGTTGAAGCTCGGATTTCTTTGATCATAGCAGTATTCTCTTCATGTCTTTTAGCAGCATCGGCCATAATTTGCTTTAAAGTATCGTCTAAAGTCTGCCTCCTCTCTTGATAAGCGGGATTGAAGTTGTTCTTTTGATAGAATCCCGGACTAGCTTCCCTAAATCTTCCTGAAGGTCGGAATGGTTGTCCAAATTGGGTGTAATATGCTTCTTCAAATGTCTCACTTTCATTCTTGTTCGGGCAATCTTTAGTGTAGTGAGGTCCTTCGCACTTTTCACATCCAACTTGGGCAGCATATGCTCTTTCATCTCGCTTCTTCATCTCTCTACTAATTTTATCCAATTGAGCTTGAATAGCAGCAATCCCGTCAAAATTAGTGCTGCTCTTAGATCTAGTAGAGGTCCCATCGTGCCATTTCTGAGAATGATCAGCAGCTTCTTGGATCGCTTTCCTAGCATTAGTTGCACTCATCTGAGGTACGGCTCCCTTAGCATCCAAAATCTGTCTTGTAGGCACGTCCAATCCTTGATAAAACAATATTATCTCCTGCATAGGGGTTAGATAGTGTTGAGGACATTTTATCAATAAATCTTTAAACCGTTCCCAAGCTTGATAAAGGGTTTCATCAGGCTCTTGCTTGAAACTATTGATAGCCTCCATCTTTTTAGCAGTCTTAGCAGGTGGACAATATCTCTTCAGGAATTTGCTCTTCAAATCTCCCCATGTAGTGATTGAACTAGCAGGTTCATTCCTTAGCCACTTGTTAGCAGCTCCTTTTAGCGAGATTGGAAAGATTCTTAGCATGATCTGATCGTCAGTGACTCCTTCTGAAGTAAACAAATCTTTAATCTCCAGGACCTTTTCAACATGCTCATTAGCATCCTCATGTTCCGTCCCACTGAAAGCATTCTCTCTTAGTTCTTTGAGAAACTGACCCTTCAACTCAAATTTTGACTTATCATCAAACTTTGGTCTAGCAACTCCTGAAGTGTAATCAGCACGGGTGCTGTTCATGTATTCCTCCATAGTAGTGTTTTCGCCCATTGTTTCTGTTTCAACTTCCTCTTTTTCTTCAGAAAAGTAATCAAGCTCGAGTGAACTTGAAAGATCAAAGCTTCTTGTGTTGAAAAGCCTTTTAAGCGAATGCAGGGCTCGTTCAGGATCTTCGAAAGGTTGAATCAAGTTCTTAGTCGAACTCCTGGTCATGCACTTCCTGAAATCAACACAAAAGCATCAGTAGGGTATGCCCAAGAAAGTAATATATCAGAAAATAAACAACGAAAACGGAATACGAAAAATTAAAGTTACTTATATCTGCAGACGATGCGCCGTATCCAAAGAGTTGGATACGCCGTATCTTAATACGTTAAAATTAAATCAGACTTTATTCAGAAAATAGATACGCCGCTTAGAATTTTGAATGCGCCGTATCGAATTAAATAATCAAAAATCAGCTTATCTAATTAAAATTAAATGCGTCGTATTAACGAAAGTTAATGCGCCGTATTTTCGTTACGTTTCAAAATACAAGATTTTTGATTCAGTAAGATGCGCCGTATCGAAAGAGATCGATACGTCGTATCTGTTTAATAATTCGCAAACTGTTTTTAATTAAAATAATAGATACGCCGTATCTACGAAAGCAGATGCGTCGTATGGCGTTAACGTTTAGAAAATTTTTTTATCAAAAACAGATACGCCGTATCTTCAAAAGCAGATGCGTCGTATTACTTTATCGCTTTTAAAAAAAAATTCGTATTAAAAACAGATACGCCGTATCTTGGGGAAAAGATGCGTCGTATCGAATTAATTAAACGCGTTGTATTTTTAAAAATTAAACGCAATACGCCGTATCTGAGAGATCAGATGCGCCGTATCGTTTGATTTAGCACAGTACAACGATAGCAGAACAGAAAAATACGAAAAATAAAAACAAAAAATAAAAACACACAAACAAAAATAAACAAAAACAAAAATAAAAGCAAACAAATAACACAAAACAAATAACACACAGTACAACAAATATGCAAAATAATACAATGATGCAATTAATCTAATAAAAGAAAATCCTAATTAAAATACTAATCAAATTAACAGATAATAACAATTCACTCCCCGGCAACGGCGCCAAAAAACTTGATGCGTGCGGTGTCGTAGTATAGTTTTAGCACGTTTAGATGCCTACTCAAGTTTTAAATTTATATTTAGCCGACTTATCAATAACACACACACTTAACGAGCAGTGTACCCGGTCAGTATGAATATAATGGTAAGTAGAGTGTCGATCACTAAGAGTGGAACGTATTATCTCGTTATTCTAATCAGTATTTTAATATCCTAACGCAAGGGGGTTTCAGCCTGAGAGACTGGCACGATTTGTTTGCAATAAAATAATAAACTAAACTAATAGGCACGAATCAGCAAGTAGCACACACGTACACAGATAGATACTTGAGACAATAAGAGGGCTGTCCTTATGATTAAGTAGTTTGTCACTTGTTTTATTGATAGCTTTATATGAAGTGTATGTAAGTGGTCCTTTCTCGTTGGTCCTAAGCTTATCGGCGAGTAAACCCTTAATGACGACTTATGTCTAAAAGTTATTCCCAAGTGATCAATTTAGTAATAACCGTGGGAGTGCAACCTTTCCGTTGCCACATTACACAAGCCACTAATAAACACAGAGGTGGTCAATGCACTAATAAGTAGTAACCAAAGACAACAACATATAAACTTTAATCAATGGGAAAGCAATTTTAAGGGGAGTTGAAGTGAATGATTAACATTAGCACAAGCCCATCAATCCTGATGAATTAAAGTTTGCTAAAACAATAAAACAAAACTACTTAATGAATTAAACACATGCAGCACCTTCTTACAGCTCTTGTATCTTAGTTTGGTGTGTCTTGTGCTGCCTCCTTGACTGAATTCGTCCTTCGGTTCTTCTGTTCGGACTTAGGTTATAATGTTCGGAACTTTTTTTATTCGTCTGGTCTACGGGGTATTTATAGTTTCTGTCTGAGGGAAGATGCGGCGCATCTACTAAGTAGATGCGGCGCATTGACTTAACTTCGCGTGGGGTCCAAGATTATAATATTCAGGAATATTCGTACACTGCCAGAAGATGCGGCGTATCTTTATCTTTGGATGCGGCGCATGTCCTCTTGTATCTTGGATCGTATCTGGTGATATCTTGATAGAGATGCGGCGCATGTCATGAGTGAGATGCGGCGCATCTGGAGCAGATTAGTCCTGATCTTGTCCATTTCAGTAGACTCTTCACATTATGCATGTTTTGCTCCATAATTAGTCCAAAATCGCCAAGTTTCACCAAATGCTTGTTTTCAACTGAGAATTACAAAAGTAAACGATTAAGTATCAATTCTCATACATAATATAGTAAAACAAGTCAAATAAATAGGATAAATGATAGTAATAAAATGTACTTATTTGAGTTCATCCGGACATAACTATGGAAGAATATCTTAGGCTTAACAATGAAAGATCCTTGTGCAATAAAAAGGTTTACGATTGGGAAAGAGCAAGATATGGTGCACAAGTCATCAATGATAAAGAACCCACGATGGAAGAGTACTTATTATCAAAGCAGGAAAAATCTGGGAAAGAAAGAAACAAATTGCCATTTCGACACACTTGGACTTTATCCAATGATGATGATGAAGAAGAATCATACGATTTTGGTGCAATTAGGTTTCCGGCAATAGTTATTGATGATGTTATTTCTCCGGAAGTTGCCCAAGATGAAGAAGAGTCACAAGTGTTTGATTTGAATGAAAATCCGGCAATTGTTTACAAAGAAGCTTATTCATCCGAAAGTGCTTATGATGAAAATGAAGATGAATGTGGAACAATGGTGTATGGTGCTATTACTTGTGATTTTTCACCCGAGTTGGAAAATATATTCTCATCATATCAAAAACACCATGATGATATTCCATCTGATGAAGATAATGAGTATTCTAATATTGAAAGTTTTGATTGTATTGTGTACGATGCCATACCGCAATTGCCACAACAAAATGAAATATTCATGCGTGGAACAAATGAGCCAGATTATGACCCCACAAAGGATTTTGAAGAAATGTGGGATGACTTATTTGAGGCGGCTATTCGGGAAAAGGATGAAATTACAAGACCACTAGTTGAAGATGGAGACTCACAAGATGAATTGGAGTCACTTACAACAAAAAGTGGTACTAATTTATTTAATATTATTAATCCCGTTACTAATAATCTTGCTAGTTTTCCTAAACAGGTTGCAAAACGAAAGAATGATGAGGTGGAATTTACTACACCAACTAATGATGAATATAAAGCACCTGTTATCAACCCATTTTTGGTTGAAATAGAAAAAGAATTCAAGGATGAGCTGATGGACACGACCATGATTGAAGAGGATGATTTCAATCCTATGAAGGATATAGAGGAACCCGAACTTTTACTCGCCAAAGACCCTTTCTCATCTTTTATGGAAGTCAATTTAAAGAAGAAAGGAGATTCATTGATCCTCAAGATACTACTCTTTCACATGGAATGCTCACGTCATCCAATTTATCAACCAAACAGGGTAAGGTAATGAAAATATTGCCAAGGTATGATATTTACATATTTCTTCCATCTCTAGTAGCAAATTTACACCGTTATGGTGCTTATTGCTACTATCACCCGCACTTGACCGCAAGTGGGGGGAAAAACACCCTATTGCCTAGTAAATAAGGGTGGAGTCAGGCTCGTGACTCTAACAAAAACAAGCGCTTCGTGGGAGGCAACCCATGCTTGTCTTTTATTTTGTTTTTAGTTTATTTTATTTTCTTGTGTTTGTTTTTATTTGTTTTTTATGCATGACTACTATCGCTGTATTCTGCTGATACAAACGATACGGCGCATCTGTATTCTAGATGCGGCGTATGGCGTTTTAATTTTATATACAGCGCATTTAATAATTCGAGTATGGCGCATCTATCCCCTAGATACGACGTATTCTGTTTTTAATCAGAAAAATTTTAAACTATAACCGACATACGACGCATTTGTTGTACAGATACGGCGTATCTAATTATTTATTAAAAACAGTCTTCGAATTAATAAAATAAGAAGCGACGCATCAGTTTCTATCGATACGGCGTATTATCCCATTGCATGCAGTTTAATATTTCCTACAGGTTGTTGATGCGGCGTATCCAATATTCCATGGATGTGGCGCATAGACACTCTGACCTGTAATTTTTCGTAGTTTTATTTTCCTAACCAATGATTAACGAGATGTTCTCGAGTCTATTTTTTTCTGTGGTCTCTATATATTTACAGGTCTGGACGAATGAAGATGTTGATGAACTCCCACATTTTATATGCTCGCATTCTTACATGGTGGATCATACCGAGCAAATCTCAGGGGAGTTCTCCGTTCTAATTCTTTCTATCTCTTGTTTTTAATTTCAAATACAAATAACGAGGACGTTGTTTAACTTAAGTGGGGGGATGGAGAATTAGAACGTTACTTGTCCTTAATTTTTCAAAAATATGCTTTAATCTATGCTTAATTATAAAAATTAAAATTTTTTTTAGCATGTTTTTGTTTAATCTAAGTTGCATAGCTGCACACATAACCTTATTTTCAAAAATTGTGAACTTATCAAAATTCACAAATCTATGAGTGTGCCGGTGACTTGTAAACTTTAGAACTTGGCTTGTATACTACTCGAGACCACCATAATAAGTATTATTTATATAATTGGAGTGACTTGTCTAAATTGGTAAATTTCTAGGATTACACCCAAAAAGCCTTTTATGTTATGTGATATTAACTAACTACACTGGTTAGTTAACCCCCGTATAAACCCTTTGTTACTCTCACTTTTAGAGTAAGATACCCCTAGAAAAACCCTCAGAGCCATTCCTTTCGTTTCTTACACCTTTGTTATAATGTTTCGTTACACCTTACACCTTAGCTTACCCTGTAGATTAAAATCCGTGGTTAATTGCTTTAGGCAAAGTGTGTTTCCTTACATTACCTGTGTTCGCGTGCGTAATTCATTATCTTTGGTTAGGTCGGGAAATTGCACAATGCAATTGGTAAGAAAGTAAATATTGTATAACTTTTAGTTTATTTTCGTGTGTTTACTACTTTCACTATTATTTTTATATCTGAAGTTATGAAGATTTTTTTTTGTGATGGTGAAGTGGTGAAATTTTACACCATTAATGTTTTTATTGGTTGAAAAAAAAAAGAGAAAAATAAGAAAAGAAAAAGAAAGAAGAAAGTCGGAAGTTTGTTAAACCAACAATGTAAAGTTATGTAAGTGGTTCATATGGCTACTATTTGTTGTATATTATATTTATGGATTGAATGGGAGTTGGCCGTTATGGAACGCCAACTAAGGTTATTCTTTGATTGAGATCTTGTTGAGTATAATTCGTGTCTACCTAAAGCGTGTGTTTCAAGTGTTAAAGCGTGAGTTATTCAATGATATGAGTCTTATTCATGGGATGGTTGGGAAAGTAATTTACCACACTTAGGATTTTAATTTATCTGTTTTGTTTATTTTTCATTTTACACCAATTTGTATCCCAAATATTATCCATACCCTATATCATTCTCTATCCAAACCTTTGATTTATTGAGATTAGGGATTTGAGCAATCTTAAGTATCGTAGTCGTGGATTCGGCTATGTATTTATGATTTTGTCGCCCTTTTTGATATAATATTATTGGTAAAGATTACTTGGTCTTATCTTTAGCCCATTCGAGTTAAGGATTTGAGCAATTGCAAGTATCGTGTTCGTGGATTCGATCATGTATTTGTGATTTTGTCGCCTTTTCTGGAATGTGAGATCGATAGAGATTAAAAAGGATGATCAACCCTTAACCAAAAAAACCCTTTTTACCGCTTTAGACTTGTTACTCCTTAGCATTAGTGGGGGAGATGTGTATCCTTGCCAAGCTTATGATAGAATATTCGTCACGACTGGACAGTTAAACGATTAGATTTGCTTTTATCGAAATATTCTATTTTATTTCTAATTCGTTAAGTGTTTGGTTGTGCAATTATGATAAAACGAATAAGTGCTTAATTATAAAAATACATCCTAATATCTTTTTAGGATACATTTTCATAAGTTTTAATCTAAGGTTTACTTGAGGACAAGTAAAGTTCAAGTGGGGGGATATTTGATGACATCAAATAACGACATATTATTAGCATCATTTATCCTATGTTTATTGTTTGTTTTATGTTACTTTTTATGAGAATTGATACTTAATCGTTTACTTTTGTAATTCTCAGTTATAAACAAGCAATTGGTGAAAGTTAGCTATTTCGGACGGAAATTGGAGCAAAATGAATCAAGTTGGAAAAGTCTACTGAGTTGAAGGAAGATGCGCCGTATCATTCTAGACAGATACGCCGTACATAAAGATTTAGACGAATCTGAGACCATTGCCTGACTTTGAAGCATGCGCCGCATGGATTTATCCCATGCGCCGTATATGAAACCTTGGTCAACGAAGAAGATCTGACTTATCTACTCCAGATACGCCGTATGACATTCCTAACATACGGCGCATCAATCTCAAGACTTCACCAAAGATTATCCAAGATACTGAAAAACAATGCGCCGCATAGAGATTCAAGTTACGCCGCATCTGAAAACGGTGTACGAATATTCTGGAATATTATAATCTTGGACCCCACGCGAAGTTACCTAGATACGCCGCATCGGACCAATCCGATGCGCCGTATAGGCCGTATACAATCCTTAGCCGAGAAATCAAGTGAAGAATAGAAGCTCAATGAAGAAGTCAAGATTACATGATGATACTCGGAGATGCTTTAGTATTTTGGCCGTAAAATCTTCATCCGGACTCCGTTTTAGTTGATTCAAGCGGCCACGCGAAGAGAAAAAGAAAATCTATCTGATTCAAAAGGAGATGCGGCGCATAGGGCTTTTAGATGCGCCGTATCGGGGTCGGAACAGCAGCAGACTAATTTTTGGTAAACTTGGAGGCTACTCTTCCTTACCCCTATAAATACCACAGCCCTATGGACGATTATAGAGAGGGAGAGGATCATTAGAATAACCATTATCAGTGGGGGACACCCCCAACTCGTCCCCAACACCTCCTCGAAGATCAATGAAGAACATCTCAATACTTAACGTCATGTATCATTCGGTTAGCATAAGTATTTTATTCATGAATTCTCTATGTTTATTCGCAATGTATACTCTATCTTTTACAGAGATTAAGGGCTAACACCCTTAGGTGTTAGTCATTTTTATGAAGTTTTATTAGTTTTTATGCTTGTGTTGATGTGTTTACTTTGTTATTGGATTGGGTGCTTATCGATAAAAACTCGTTTATTGCTTATAACTAGTAAAAGTCTATGTAACTAGATTATGATCTTATTGGTTTAATTGCTGTAATTTGACTATCTGTAATTGTGGTTACTTTAATTGATCATAAGTGTAGTAATCCGAATCCTATATAGTCGGCTTAGAGGGAACACACCGGAACCGTGCCTCATGCCACTATTAGGACTAGTAGCGCGTAATGCCAAACTAGGTTAGACGGTTTAAAGCAATAAGTTAGTATTGATGCTAGATAGGTCGCTATGATCATGTCCTCTTTACCACCATGATGGTAGGTTATTTAATCGTGACAGGACTGATAATCGGATTGGCGGCAAAACAATTGAATGAATTGAAACAAGTAGACATAAGCTTATATAACTATAAAATGGATTAGACGTGGCTAACCCGTTCTTCCTTATATCGATCTATTGTTCCCTATCCTTAGTTTAGTTATTTACTTTCCCGTATTTAGTTTATATAACACACAATATCGTGGTAGCCTCTCAGGCTAAACCCCCCTTATCTTTAATTGCTTTCTAGGATAGGATAGAATAGTTAGATTAATAATTAGAATACCTTTAGATCATTTTAGCTTCGCTCCTAGTGAATGACCCTTGCTTACCTAGAAACTATCTACATTGATCGGGTACACTGCTCGTGAGTGTTTAGAGTCTATAGGTTAGTTCGGCAATAAATAAATTTAAAACTTGGTAGATTTTTATAGACCTAAAAAAACACCCTTAGATCAATTATCAACATCCGCACCCTCTTTTTGTTTAACACCCCTCCCACCCAGACTCAAGAACCAACTCTTCATCTTCCCACATACAACCAGTACCACAACACACTACCAAAACAACCACAACCCCAAACGATAAAATATTAAAAGTAAGAACAACAACACGCACAATACAGTAAAGAAGAACAAACCCAAAAAACATTTAGGGTTCTTAACCACGATAGCAGCACCAGTATCAATCAAAACTGTCAATAAAAACCCTACAAATCACAGATCCAATCAAGGACGATTAGACCAGAAGATTTAAGGATTAACAACAAACATATTCACGCACAAACAACACTCGACAATAACAAGAAACGATGCAAGAAATTGAAACCCTAACCAAAACATAAACCTTAAACACCACTTGTATCCGACTAACATGTAACAAACCCTAGGCTTAGTTACTAACAAGACAAGAGAACAAGCATGTACTAGAATCAGTATATGGGAACCGGGTTTGGAATGATGATCAATCGTATTTTATGTTTTTGGGTATATCGCCTTTGGTCGCCAGAAGGTTAAACCATTGACAATTATCAGTTGTCCTCAAAAATATTTATTTTCGAAACAATTTTTCACAAAATACCCATTTTTCAGCAAGAAAATTAAAACCAAAATGCATACTCCCTCCGTCCCATATTAACTGTCCACTTTAACTTTTTTAGGTATTTCTTTATCAACTTTTACCTTAAATATTTTTGTTTGTGTTATATATTACTTAATGCAAAATATATAAATGAATTGGATTTAAAATGTATTTTCATTCGTATAATTTTTATTAAATATTATATAACACAAACAAAAATATTTAAGGTCAAAGTTGGAAAAGAAATATTTCAAAAATCAAAACTCGACAATTAATATGGGACGGAGGTAGTATTTTTTTCCAAGACTCGCGAAGACCTTGCGAGATAAAATGTCGGAAGATATGATATTCATATCTTGCGACCGTTTTTGTACATGGGTTGTTGTTGTGTTGTATGTTGTTGTCATTGTATTGTTGTTGTTGTTGTTGTTGTGTTGACCTTGTTGTTGATGATGTGTTGTTGGTGGTTATTGAAAAGGGGCAATTCTAAAAGTAGCCCCATCGCTAGAAGTGTTGGGGTTTTAAAGACTTAAAAAAGTCGTTTTTCAGAAATGGCCCTAGCAACCGGCGACTTTAATGTGGGAGTGACATGTGGCGACCAGGCTATGACACAAGTGGTACTTGTGGGCTATGTGTCACTTGTGTCATAGCCCACTATGTGTACTTTTCAAGCGACTTTTTTACAGCAACTTTTCGTGAATTAAGCGACCTTCTATTTTGTCTTTTTCCGGCCAAAAAGTCAAACTTCCAAAAATGTTATTTTATTCTTTTTGCTCCTTCCACACCTTGAGCGACTTTTTTTACTTTAAGCGACTGACGGCTTGTACTTTGAGCGACTTTTTTTACCTTCCACCTTTTTGTACTTTTGTCATTAACTTTGTACTTTCCAACTTTTTTTACTTTTAACATTTTTGTATTTTTCACCTTTTTGTATTATTTTTTAAATACTTTTTAAAACACTTTATAAACACTCTTTTATTTCAAAATCTTTAGCGACTTAAAAAAATATTTAAGCGACTTTTATTTTCCTTAAGCGACTTTTTTTTAACACATTCTCTTCTCTTTTTATAATCAATTAATACACACACATTTACAAATCTTATCTTCTTCATCAAAAACCCAGATCCACTTAAATCTCACACTCTTCTTTTATAAGTCATCTTTAATTTCACTTGTATGATACTATTCCAGAAAAATTACAAGCATATAAACGGGTTGAATTTGCCACCTCTAATCATATATTACAAGCAAATATATGGAAAGACAGCAAAGGATATTTCTTGCGGTGACAGTTGTTGGAAAATTTAGTGCACTTGAGGGATGAGTTCCCACCTGGTAATGGGTTTGGAGGTACGGAGTGTACAACCATTATGTCCCTGAACACCCTGACTCAATAGTGGTTATGCAGAGTTCCTACTGCTAGTATAAGCTTGTTCCTACTTGTAAGCTTGTTCCTACTGGTAAGCTTATAACCACTGATTCCTAATATTATGGAAACTATTATGGTATAATTAATGGGCCATTAATTATACATAATTTTATGGGCTAGGGTTTGAGTAAACTCTATTATTAATAGAGGTCGTATCATAACTGCATGGATATACAGAATAGAACATACAAACCCTAAACACTTGAATACGATTTGGTTCTTGATTTGTGCCTTAAACAAGAATATCACTTGGTCTTATCCCATAGAGATATTCGTGTAACCCAGGCATAGGGTCGAATAGTTTCTATTGGAAAGTGATTACATGATTTCAAGTGAATATCCGGTACCTTGATTATTGATTATCTTTACCCTGATCTGGGAACAACACACAATACAACCAACAATCAATAGAAACTATTTTAGTGATAATAAATGGCTGCTGCTATGAGGCATATGGCTGCTAACTTTTCCAAACTGGAAAAGTTTGAAGGTGTCGATTTCTGATGCGCGTGATGTGTCATTGCGGTTTAGCAGTATTAATGCCTACTCAAGTTTTAAATTTATATTTAGCCGACTTATCAATAACACACACACTTAAAGAGCAGTGTACCCGGTCAGTATGAATATAATGGTAAGTAGAGTGTCGATCACTAAGAGTGGAACGTATTATCTAGTTATTCTAATCAGTATTTTAATATCTTAAGTTAGCTGTACAACCTAATCTAACGCAAGGGGGTTCAGCCTGAGAGACTGGCACGGTTTGGTTATGATTAAATAGAAAACTAAACTAATGAGCACGAATCAGCGATTAGCACACACGTACACAGATAGATACTTGAGACAATAAGAAGACCTGTCCTGATAATTAAGTAGCTTGTCACTTGTTTTATTGCTAGTTTTATATGAAGTGTATATAATTAAACCTTTCTCGTTGGCTCTAATCTTATCGGCGAGTAAACCCTTAATGATTACTTATGTCTATCCTATTTATTTAAGAGACGCTGAAACAAATAGGCGAGGAAGGGGCATGGCGACCCAAGCAATGCTCAGCTAGACACAGAGGTTATCAATGCACTAATAAAAGTCACCAAAGACATCAACATATAAACTTTAATTAATGGGAAAGCAATTTTAAGGGGTGCGCATGATATTCCGTAGTCACATGACATCAGCCCATCAATCCTGATGAATTAAAGTGTACTAATACAATAAAATAAAACTACTTAATGAATTGAATACATGCAGGACCTTCTTACAGCTCTTGTATCTTCGTTCAGGGTGTGTCTTGTGCTGCTAATACGTCTGAATTCGTCTCTGGTTTGGTACTCGTACGTATGGTATCTTGCACTGTCCAACCTCTCAAATTCGTCTGACTTTGGGGTATTTATAGTTTCTGTCTGAGGGTTAGATGCGGCGCATAGGATAAGTAGATGCGGCGCATTGACATAACTTCGCGTGGGGTCCAAGATTATTATATTCAGGAATATTCGTACACCGCCTTAAGATGCGGCGTAACTCCATTTCTCTATGCGGCGCATGTCCTTTGCTGTCTTGGATTGTAACTTGTAAAATCTTGATAGTGATACGCCGTATGTAAGAAGTATGTTGCGGCGTATCTGAACAGAATGATCTTGATCTTGATCTTGTACATTTCAGTAGACTCTTAACATCTTGCTTGTTTTGCTCCATAATTAGTCCAAAATCGCCAAGTTTCACATAATACTTGTTTTTACCTGAGAATTACAAAAGTAAACATTAACGTATCAATTCTCATATATAATATAATAAAACAAGTCAAATAAATAGGATAAATGATGATAATAAAATGTACTTATTTGAGTTCATCAAATATCCCCCCACTTGAACTTTACTTGTCCCCAAGTAAACCTTAGAATAAATCTTATGAAAATGTATCCTAAAAGATATTAGGATTTATTTTTATATTTAAGCATGTATTCGTTTTGTCATGATTGCACAACCAAACACTTAACGAATTAGAAATAAAATAAAATATTTCGATAAAAGCAAATCTAATCGTTTAACTGTCCAGTCGTGACGAATATTCTATCATAAGCTTGGCAAGTATACACATCTCCCCCACTAAAGCCAAGGAATAACAAGTATAAAGCGGTAAAAAGGGTTTGTTGGTTAAGGGTTGATCATCCTTTTTAATCTCTATCGATCTCATATTCCAGAAAAGGCGACAAAATCACAAATACATGATCGAATCCACGACCACGATACTTGCAATTGCTCAAATCCTTAATTCGAATAGGCTAAAGATAGGACCAAGTAATCTTCACCAATAATATTATATCAAAAAGGGCGACAAAATCATAAATACATAGCCGAATCCACGACTACGATACTTAAGATTGCTCAAATCCCTAATCTCAATAAATCAAAGGTTTGGATGGAGAATGATATAGGGTATGGATAACATTTGGGATACAAATTGGTGTAAAATGAAAAATAAACAAAACAGATAAATTAAAATCCTAAGTGTGGTTAATCACTTTCCCAACCATCCCATGAATAAGACTCATATCATTGAATAACTCACGCTTTAACACTTGAAATACACGCTTTAGGTAGACACGAATTATACTCAACAAAATCTCAATAAAAGAATAACCTTACTTGGCGTTCCCATAACGGCCAACTCCCATTCAATCCATAAATATAATATACAACAACAAATAGTGGTGATATCGCCCACTTAATACAAAACTTTACATAAGTTGGTTAAAACAAACTTTCAACTCTTCCTTTTTCTTTTTCTTTTCTATTTTTTTGATTTTTTTTTTTTTTTTTTTTTTTTTTTTTTTTTTTTTGACATCAACATATATGTGTAAAATTTCACAACTTTTCTATCACTATTTTTCCGGATAATTTTTCCATACTCTTCATACTTTCAGAAATAATTGTAATAGTGAAAGTAGCAAACACACGAAAAATAAACTAAAAGATATACAATATTTAGTTTCATACCAATTGCATTGTGCAATTTCCCGACCTAACCAAAGATAATGAATTACGCACGCGAACACAGGTAATGTAAGGAAACACACTTTACCTAAAGCAATTAACCACGGATTTTAATCTACAGGGTAGGCTAAGGTGTAAGGGTGTAACGAAACATTATAACAAAGGTGTAAGAAACGAAAGGAATGGCTCTGAGGGTTTTTCTAGGGGTATCTTACTCTAAAAGTGAGAGTAACAAAGGATTTATACGGGGGTTAACTAACCAGTGTAGTTAGTTAATATCACATAACATATAAAGGCTATTTGGGTGTAATCCTAGAAATTTACCAATTTAGACAAGTCATTCCAATTATATAGATAATACTTATTATGGTGGTCTCGAATAGTATACAAGCCAAGTTCTAAAGTTTACAAGTCACCGGCACACTAAAAGTTTTAATATTTTTGAAAGAATAGAGTTATGTGTGCGGTTATGTAATTTAGACTTTAAACAAAAACATGCTAAAAATTTTAAATTTTGATATATTAAGCGCATTTTAAGCATATTTTGAAAAATAAGGACAAGTAAGTGTTCTAATTCTCCATCCCCCCACTTAAGTTAAACAACGTCCTCGTTGTTTGTGTCAAAGGTTAAAAACTGGAAAATAAAAGAATTAGAACAGAAAAACTCCCCTGAGATTTGCTCGGTATGATCCTCCATTATTCGTATAAGAGCAAAAATCAACTTTCTTGTGGATTAGAACGTTTAAGCTTCATAGATAATGTATCCACAGAAATGCAGGAATCTAAAATACCATTCAGACTTTAACACACCTGAATTAAGAAGGTTCAAACTTGCATAATACATTAGTAGTTAGTAAAAATAAAACTTAAAAATTAAAACTGTAAATCATCAGGTCAGTCGATACGCCGTATCTTATGGAAGAAGATACGCCGTATCGAGCCTGGAATAAGTACGAATCAGAATAAAAGATGCGTCGCATCCTTAACCAGGGATGCGCCGCATTAAAATACTGACAGAAAGTTTTAAAGTCAAAAGTAAAAATGCAGAAAATTAAATAAGATATGACCAGTGCAGGTGATGCGCCGCATCTTATGATGGAGATGCGCCGTATCTTCTGCAGGTCTGACAGACTTGACACATAACAGAAAAGTAAAAAATTTCCTTCCGGGTTGTCTCCCGGTCAGCACTTGTCTTTATTCCAGAGTCTTCAAGTTAGACTCACGTTCAGCTCCTTATTCCAATACTTCGGGTTCAAACTCCACCACCTCGTTCTCAGTATCCTCAATTTTATTATCAAAGTATTTTTTAACTCGTTGCCCGTTTACCTTGAATATATAACCATTTTTATCGCATATTTCAATAGTCCCATATGGATACACTTTCTTGACAACGAACGGACCCGTCCATCTTGATTTAAGTTTACCTGGATACATCTTTAATCGAGAATTAAATAGCAGCACTTTTTCTCCAATAGTAAACGTTTTATCCCCATGTAACCTCGAGTCATGCCATCTTTTAGTTCTTTCTTTGTAGATCTTAGTATTTCTGTAGGCCGCATCTCTTAGTTCGTAGAGTTCATTGAGTTCCATGAAACGGTTCTTCGTTGCAGCTTCCATATCCATGTTACATTTCTTTAAAGCCCAATATACACTTTGTTCAATTTCGACCGGTAGGTGGCATGCTTTTCCGTATACAAGACGAAATGGAGTGCATCTCGTCGGTGTCTTATAGGCTGTACGAAATGCCCATAAAGCATCACACTACAAGAAAAGTGGATTTTTAGGACCCTTTGTCTGGGACGGTATGATAATGGAGTCCTAAAAAATTGTTTAATAGGACATATGAGCGTTTAGGGTCCTTTTTAAATATTTGCTACTTAGGCGGTGTCCTAAAAAGTTATATAATAGGATGGTTGATTATTTGGGGTCCTATTATCATATAACTTAATAGGACACTTAAAATATGGATCCTAATAAATTACTTTATAAGACATTTAGTTGTTGGTGTCCCATTATGTGATAGTGTAATACGACACTTGATTACTAGATGTCCTGTTATGACATAACCTAATAAGACCCTTGACACTTGGGTCTTATAACTTTAACCTTTATAGGACGTTTATTCAGTATGTTTTTATTATAATACACCATAATAGGACACTTGAGTTTTGAGTCATAAGACATCAGTTAGTTAAAACGCTTATTCACAAAAGTTTTATTATAACAAAATTTAATAGGACCTTTGACACGTGGGTATTATAACGTTAACCTTTATAGGACGCTTATGCACAATGGTTTTATTATCGTACACCATAATAGGACATTTCATTTTTGAGTCATATAACATCATTTTTTTAAAACGATTATTCGCAAAAGTATTATTATAACAAAACTTAATAGGACCCTTAAGACGTGGGTATTATAATGTTAACCTATATAGGACGCTTATGCATAATGGCTTTATTATCATACACCATAATAGGACATTTTATTTTTGAGTCATAAAATATCAATTTTTTAGAACGTTTATTCGCAAAAGTTTTATTATAACAAAACTTAATAGGACCCTTAAAGGACGCATATTCATTATGGTTTTATTACAATACACCATAATAGGACACTTGATACATAAGTCATAAAAACATTAATTATTTAGAACGCTTATTCGCAAACATATATAAAACATAACTTAATATGACACTTGACACTTGGGTCCCATAGATTGATACACCATTATAGGACACTTGATATTTGAGTCATAAAACATCAGTTTTATGGAACGCTTATTCGCAAACGTTTTTTATTATAACAAAAGTTAATGGGACCCTTGACATAGGGTCTTATAACGTTAACCTTTATAGAACGCTTATTCATAATGGTTTTTTTATGATACACCATAATATGACACTTCTTTTTAGAGTCATAAAACATCCGCTTTTTATAATGCTTATTCATATTAAGTTTTATTAAAACATAACTTGATATGACACTTGATACTTGGGTCTCATAAATTCATCCACCATAATAGGACACTTGAAATTTGAGTCATAAAGTATCAGTTTTATAGAACGCTTACTTGCAAAAGTTTTATTTTAACAAAACTTAAAAGGACCATTGACACCTGTGTCATTTAACATTAACCTTTATAGTACGCTTATTTGTTATGGTTTTATTATCATACGCTATAATAGAACACTTCTTATTTGAGTCATAAAACATCAGTTTTTTAGAACGCTTATTTACAAAAGTTTTATTTAAACATTACTTAATATGAAACTTGATACTTGGGTCTCAAAACTTGATACACCATAATAGGACACTTGATATTTGAGTCATAAAATATCAGTTTTATGAAACGCTTATTCACAAAAGTTTTATTATAACAAAACTTAATAGGACACTAGCTATTTAACTAATAAAACATCATGTTTTTACAATGGTTATTCGCAACAGTTTTATTATAACAAAATTTAATAGGACCCTTGTCACTTGGGTCTCATAGGTTGATACACCATAATAGGACACTTAAAATTTTAGCAGCATCAGACGTGAATTTGGCAAGCCCAAAATCAGCAACCTGTGATATTAAGTGAACTTGGTAAGTTTAAGGTCTAAAGTAATCGAAGACACCTCAGCAGTATAAAGATAATAATAGGCTACCTTGGCTTCAAAATTGCAATCTATAAGAATATTAGCCGAATTGATGTCACAGTGAATGATATTCGGCTCACCTGCACAAATAAATGAAGTTATGTACTAAAGAATTTATTGTAATAGCATTAAACTTTATCTTTTGCAGTAAAATGGACTTACAATCCTCGTGGAGATAAGCAATTCCTTTCGCTGCTCCAAGTGCAATTCTCAACCTTGTCGGGAACTCCATTACAGGGCGATTCCTTCCTGAAATTAATGAAAGAAAAATGTGGTTATACGGTGCATTGGACTGAGGTATAAAGGGAAGATAGGATGGTACTGCAGATTATAATAGAATCGGTTTTGTCTGATTCACCACCCTATCTGTATGATAACATACCAATAAGAATTTTGGGTCAGTTAGTCACATGGATATGCCCTATGTTGCTTATGATCTTTAGTTGTAATCATGTATGATTTTGTGATTAATAACATTAACCTTTGCAGTAAAAGTATACATAAGTCATTTAACTTAATATTATTGAAATTAACATAAATCTCAAGTTTCAATGTATCAACATTACATTGACGTTCATACTCAAATGCATACATTATAACAAACGAGGTGGGTCAATACCAATCTGTTTATAAAATTCAAGATGGCAACAGCAACCTTGTAACTACAGAACAGATCAGAATTTGCATACGTCAGCTTCTTCATGTGTGATAAATAACCATGCACTAATCATTATCACAGGAACACCAAAACTCACACTATAACTAATGACAGAACAATTAGAAATAACATCTGTGAAACTATTGTATGGCAATTATTGAACCCGAATATATACAACTAACGAATTGGTTATATTAGCAGTTTACATTGACTTATTTTATTGTCTATTCAATCATTTAATAGATTAAATCCGTGTTTTACGCATTTGTGTAATAGAACCCAAAATCACCTCATCCAAAAAATCATGATCAAACTACGTGTGGCAAAATGTATCATCTGAACTTATAGTTATGACATCGAATTATATGATCATCTTTGCAAAGTTAAGTCAAACAAGCATGCGAGATCGACTAAAGGTTCAAGCAAATAGTAAATCATTATACCAAAACATAGTCAAGCAATTATACTGAAATTGTACCCAAAATCAAATTAAAAAAAATGTGACAGCTGAAATCAGAAATCGCTAACAAAAAATGATTTAGATCTTCACAAACATCGTAATTACAAAGAAACTATTAACTCATCATACAAACGCATTATCCCACTATCAAAATCCATGTGTTAAGAACGTGAAACGCTAAGATATAAATAACTAAATAAGTTGCAAAGAACAAACTCAATGCAGCACAAAACACAGCCAAAAAATGCGATCTTTTGGAACATCTTAACAGAGATCTAACACATTGCAGATTAACAGATCCACGAAGAGCATATCAATGTAACAACCGATACCAAATCCTCTTAACAACCAATAACCATTGAAATCAATGTAACAATCGAAAACACAAAACGCTAACATGATAAAGGATTAATATCTTCATGAACATCTTAAGAAAGAGCTAGCAACTAAACTCAAAAAAAAGATCATCATTCTTACGTTTTGACTGCAACCTCATAGATTTTCACATAAAGGAGAAATCAGGTTCTCATACACCGCAATCTGGTTCTGAATTAAGAGCAACAATCTCTCCTGTCTCTCGACATTTATCCTGCACACCAATAATGGTATAAGTACATCAATATTCAATCAACTTCGTGGAAACCAAATCATCTACAAGTTAGTCTTACCTGAAAAACAGTGCCAAAAGAACCAGTCCCGATCACATGCTCTGCTATGTAACTCACAGTCTGTCATTAATTACAAAAAAAGAAAAATAAATTAAAAACTCAGATAACATTTCAACCACTGAGAAAGTCAGATGGATACCTCAATGTTACCCTGGTACTCCTCATCCATTTCAAGCTTCTTCAAAACTCGACGAGCCAATAGAAGACCAGTACAGTAAGCTGAAATCAAAATTACAAAAGTTGTGTGACAAATACATGTACAACAACATGTGGTAAATGATGAAATTTTGAAGAATGATAAAGAAAACAGTACCTGCAGAATAGTTGGTGAGTCCAACTTTAAGGCCATACTGAGGCAACTCATGAGCATAAGCTGATGCGAGATCAAAATCACCAGCAATGGTTGCTTTCTTTCTGTTCTTAGCAGCAGCTGGTGCTGGCTTCTTTGTAGCAGGCTTGGCTTCCTCCTGTATATTTACAAAAATTAATAAACAGCTAAAATAGACTAACAAGTTTTAAATAGTTTTTAAAAACTTTTTAAATCATATTCTCCAAAACAGCAAAACAATCATCCACTCAAAAAAATACTATTATTTTTGTAACAGGGCATAATAATAACATAGGTGAATTCATGCATAACCAAAACCTTATACAGTTAACACCTTTGAAAAGTCTTAATATCCACCCAAAACATATAAAGTTACAATTTTTATAATTAACATATCAAGGGGTGTTTGGCATTCTGTCCTAAAAGTGATAATATGAGTATTGAGTTTTCTAATTGAAGAAATCAGTTTCTAGTGTTTAGGTACAGTGATACAGAATTACAGATTCCTGATTATCTAATCATTTAGAACTGGTGATGCGTGGTTTTGCAACCTTACAACAGGTTTTACCTCTCGAGGGATCTCAAGAGGCTTACAACCCCACCAGGCAGTGTACCTGACCGATGTAGTATAGTGTAGTGGTAAGTACGGGGGATTGATCGTTCTCCATAGGGAATAGTGTTCGTTAGGTATGAAAGACTACTCTAATAGGTCTAAGGGTGAGAGAAGATTCTTTTTATATTTTTATAATTTTATGAAAGCAAGTAAAATCTCGGGTTTGAAAGAATGGGCGGAATTAGTTGCTAGTCAACTAACCCAAGTTACTACGAATGCAAATAAAATAAAATAACAGAAAATGAAAAGGTGGTAAAACTTATGTGGAGAGAAATGTGTTTACTTAGATTTCCTTACTCCCTAACTATCTTTTACCGGTTGATTAGTGTGTATTAATTGCGTGGATGACGGGTGTATTCCTTAATACCAATCGTGGGGTGGCGTACGTACTTCCCCAACTCTACAAGCTCCTACTTCACTCCTATGTCGAGCCGGCTAGGAAGCTCCTAACATGGGATCACTAGAATTCGCTTGTGCATTAAATACAACCATAAAAACCTTTAGTACGCATTGGTTCATGTTTCTTAAGACGTTCAAGCAAGTTACCGAATAGGAAGTTAGCCAGTTTTCTTAAGCCTAACATAGATAAACAATCATCCAATACAACTAATAACACACTAATAACCAATAATCAATAGCTAGGTTTCATTAGATCTAAGCAAACACAAGATAAATCTAGCCTAGCATGTTAAACAAAAGACAAGAACAAGATAGAATCAAACAACACATAGACATATTGAATGATTAATTGATAACTTATCTTCAATGTAACATGGAAGATCTCAAGGCAAAAAGCCTTGAAAAAGCTGCTAAAATCGTCTTAGGGTTTTCACACACAAAGTTCCACAATAAGTTCCACACTAATGACAAAAAATTGCAAAACTATTTATAGGCTTTTAGGGTTCCCGGATGGCCTTCTTGACGCCGTCCCTCTTTAGCTCTCCAAAATCCGTTCTGGCTTATCAAGGCTTGACGCCGTCAGAATTAGGCGTGACGCCGTCCCTCTTTAAATTAAGCCGTGACGACCTTGATCACTCCAAAGGGTGACGCCGTCAGAATTCCCATGCAAATTTCTCTGGCTTATCATGAGTAATTTTCATATCCACCACTTTTGCCAAGCCATGACGCCGTCAAGAACAAATCCTGACGCCGTCCAAGGTACTTTTCAGCCGGTTTTTGAGACTTTGTCGTTTTCTTCACTTTTATGCTCCAAAAACGTCCAAAATGCTTCCTTTTCCAGATTTCTTCTCAAAAGTACCTAAAATGACAAAAGGAACGATTTAGGGCAATATTTGATCAAATAAATACGATTTAGGGCTTAAATGACCCCTTAAAAGCGGTACACTTTTCGCTTCATCAAATACCCTTACACTTGAGATTTGCTTGTCCTCAAGCAAATGCGCTTTTATTCTAATCAAAATACAAGTTAGGGGTCATTTAACGCTAATATAAAAGTAATTACAACAAACAGTCGTTCCACTTTAATCATAATAAGCACGGAGATTACACACTAGCACCTCACAAGTAGTGTTTAGATACTCACATCTCTCAAGTGTCATCAAAATAAATCTCATAAATGAAAACGGATAATATCTCTCACTACCTGTCATAGCAAATAGATTACCATAGGCTTGGGAAAGGATCGAAAACCTCCTCCACTAGGCGTAAGCACCAAAGATAAACTATCAAAGAGGGCTTTTACATGGGTTATAACGTTAGGTGTAGGGATATGATAAACACGGTTTTGTTGGATAAGGGATATTTTACTGGTGGCGAGTTAAAGATCTTGATCAATTACATGTACTATACAATGTTGCTAAGCCAAGACTCGACTCGATCTTAAGCTAAAAAACAAAATAACAAAAACATAAAATAAACATAAAATGAAACGGGATGGTAGTCCGTATGTTTTTTTTTTTTTTTTTTTTTTTTTTTTTTTTTTTTTTTTGTTCTTTTTCATACACTCTTGCCCTACCATCCAAAATAATACATCATAGGGGCATTGCATTCCCCTTACACTTGAACTTTTACATAACTTTACAAATAACTATTCTAATGACTCGAATTAAGATAATTAAAACACTTGGAGTACTTTTAAAATATTTAGCACATATGGGGGTAATAAATGATGTTCTTCCCCATTACTCCATTACACTAGTACTTTACCCATGAGTCCCAATCGTCCCAAAACAATATGTACAAGGATATGACTCGACTTAGCAACCATGTAATCAACTAGATAATTAACTTGGGTTTTAAACAAATGTTGTCACAATAATGCACTAAAAATGAGTGCATACAATGCAGGCTAAGGCGATTTGGGTGTACATTTAAGTGAGGTGTAAACAAATTCTTCCTTTAAGTAAAATGCTTAAAGGTCAAAACGAAAAGATAGGCTCTGAGGGGTGTACTAGGGGTATCGTGTACTAAAAATGTGTACAACGCAAAGGGTGTGGGAGAATTACTTGACCAATGTAGCCAAAGTAATTATAACAAAAACACAGGTGTAAAACAATGGGTTAATCCTAATGCCTCTTATCATGTAGTAAATCTAACTACACGAATGTAGTCTCACTTGTGGCCTTGGAATGGTCCTAACGCAAGTTCTAGAATCTAAGTGCTACCGGTACACACATCATAGCAAAATGCTTTTTCTACCAATTCTAGGGGCGAACCTCACATATTTGGGGGTGGAAAATTTTTTTAGTGGTACGGTTTTTTGTGCTAGTCATATAACTCCTATCCGTGAGACGCTCATTAGAACTAAAGTTTCACTCCTAAATGTTGTAAAAAATTTTAAATTTGGCACTAAAATTACCCTAACAGGTATTTATCTCAGTTTTATTACACATCAACTATTAAACAAACAAAAATCAAGCGTAATAGCATTCTCTAATCGTACTTTTACCCCCCCCCCCTTACACTTAAGATGAACATTGTCCCCAATGTTCAAATAACAAGATGTAAAAGAAAAAAGTAAAAGAATGAAATCAAATACTCCCCTGATTCGCTCGGTGGATAATGAAGTAACACGGTTAGATCTTCTTCCAAAGAGAATGTAAAAGCTCCATGACTAATGCATCGCCAAAAGCTTGATCCAAAACATTTCCTTGTCCAAAATAACCTGTTAAACCTGAGAAAACAAACACGAAAACCTGCATAACATCGGCGGGATAAACTCTATATATAAGGATATAATGCTTGTGGAATGATAATTTTGCAGATTCCTGGAGATTATAAGTTATAGATTTAATAAAAACTTTTTATGAAAACAAAACTTTCAAAAATTTTCAGAAAATTAAACCTGACGCCGTCAGGTTGTAAAGCCTGACGCCGTCAGAAATAATCTGACAGAATTCTCATGTTAAGTTTCCGGAAAAATGTTGGAAAAACCTATACCTTACTTCCTGGGATTCCTGCAAAACATCATTATGACTCGATACAAGCATTTGACTCAAACAAACACTAATATGTATGTTCATTTATTATTATTATGATTCATGTTCATTTGTGTTCTAAATAAACCGATTTAGATTTCCCTTACACTTAACTTTCGCAAAATACCTTTATATGTAGTTAAGACGAAGTTAAAAACAAAATAAAGCATTTTCACAATTTAGTTTTTGAACATGAATCAATAATAATAAAACTTAAACACACATACGGAAACAAATAAAATCAAACAAACAAATAAATAAACACACAAAGCAACTAAAACTTGGGTTGCCTCCCAAGAAGCGCTTTTCTTTATTAACGAGTCTTGTAGCTAGACTCAAAGTCACGCTACCCTATGTAAGTAAGCTCGTCATCGAGGACGTCTTTAGGGTTAAGCTTGGATTGAAGTTTCCTATTGGTCCGCTTAGTATGATATATCCTTTCAAACTTCTCTCCATCCGGGTCATACAATGTCATCTTAATATGCCATGACCCATCTCCATCTTTGGGTGGTTTGTCCCAATCCCACTTATGATCATCGTCCTCACAATTCCACTTATTCATCCCTAGGTTAATTGGCAAAACTCCTAGGAAATCAATCATCTTCCTAAAAACTAGAGGGTCTTCAAACGGATCCAATTCGGTGTCCCTAGCTAAGAGTTGCTCTACCGTATGTGTTCGGTTAACAAAGTCCTCTTCTAGGTAAAATGGGCGTTGGGGTCCTATGAAGTCTCTATCGATCCAAGGTCCATATCTAGATGGTCTCCTATTTGATTCTAACCAATGGGGTGTTGGTTCCTCACTAGTATCATAGGCATGTTTCTTAACATCATAGACTGACCAAGTATCTCCTTCTCCTACCGCTATCTTGGATTCCTTACAATCAATCATAGCACTAGCGGTCGCCAAAAATCCTCTACCTATCAACAAGGGGCATGTAGGGTCGCTAACCATATCAAGGACGTGGAAATCGGCTAAAATGGTTAGTTTTCCAATGTGCACTAACACGTCCTTAACTACTCCAACCGGGTAAGCAACACTTCCATCCGCTAAGCCTATTATCACCTCGGTTTCTTCAAGTTTTCCTAGTTTTAGAGAGGTGTAGAGAGGTAACGGAAGTAGGTTAAGGCTTGATCCAAGATCGGCTAATGTGTCATAAGCCTCCGAATTACCGATCTTGCAAGGTAGAACAAATAATCCCGGATCATCTAACTTCTTAGGTAGCTTGTTTTGAACAAAGGCGGTCCCTTTTTCGCCTAACTTGAGCTTCTTCTCATCCAACACATCAATAACCGGACTTTCAAGGTGGAGCTCCTTGAATTCTTCGTCAAGGTTTTGAGTGGGAGGTGTTTCAACTACAACTTGGGTTTGTTTGAAACACGTGCTCATGGAATTGACCGAATAATATTGTGGACAAGAACTAGGAGACGTAACCGATGAAACGGCGTTGACGTTTAGTTTCGGGTTCTTGACCGTGTTGCTAGGGAGTGCTCCCATTTCTCGGTCATTGAGGGCTTTCAACAAAGTGTCAATCTTATTGGTCATCTCGCTTTGTTTTTGTTTGAAATCGGCTTCAAACTTGGCTAAACGAGCTTCTTGAGATGCCATAAATTGAGACATCAATCCTTCAAAGTTATCGGTACTACCATTGCCGGAAGGATTGTTGTTGAAAGTACGGTTCGAGTTGGAACCGCTTGATTGGAAACGATTAGGTGGGTTGGAAGAATTGGTTTGTTGTGAGTTTTGGGTTTGTTTCCACCTAAGGTTCGGGTGATTTTTCCATGAGGGGTTGTATGTATCACCGTAGGGGTTTGGCTCGGGTTTGAAAGTGTACCACTTGTCTCCTGCTCCGTCGGTACGCGAGGATGCGTAGTCCACAAAAGCTTGTTCGGGGAGTTCCATGCAATCACGAGTGTCGTGGGGACCACTACATAATTTACATGAAGAAGTGATTTTGTTCACTTGGCTTGAAGGTTTAGGAGCCTCGTAGGATTTCATGAGAAACTTGACTTGGTCTTCAAGTTCTATGATCCTACGGTCGGAAGTGCTTGAATTGTTCGAAGGCAAAGATATTGCCTTGACCGTTTTATTCAAATCACGGGGGTCACTCCAACTTTCGTTGTCATAAAGAGCAAGATCTTCTAGGAGAGCCCATGATTGTTCCGCACTTAGATCACGTAGCTTACCACCGGCCGATTGGTCAATGATTTGCCTCGTGGAGAGATTGATATGGTCATAGAAGATTTGGACTTGGAGCCAAAGTTCTATGCCATGGTGAGGGACTTTTTGGAGTAAGTCCTTGAATCGAGTCCATGCCTCGTAGAGGGTTTCGCCTTCACGTTGTTGGAACATCAAGATATCATTCCTTAGCTTGGTAGTTCTTCCCGGTGGGAAAAACTGAGCAAGGAAACGAGTGGTGAGATCATCCCAAGAGGTGATGGATCCTGCGGGTTGACGCTCTAGCCATTGACTAGCTTGGTCCCGCAAAGAGAATTGAAAGAGACGCAGTCGGGTCGTCTCTCGAGTGGCAACATCAAGGTCTATAGAATCAACGATTTTGAGAAAGTCCTTGAGATGTTGATTAGGATCTTCAGAACGAAGTCCATGGAATGCGCATCCGCTTTGCACCAACCGGATGGTGTCGGATCGCAAGGGAGTGACATTGGCTCCTTGAGTGAGCTCAATGGTGTTTCGATAGCCATGGTGGCTAGGACGGGAGTACTCTCCTAAAGTACGGGCTCTAGGAGGTGGTGGGTTGTTGGGATCGAGGATATTACCACCTTCCATGATGTCGGATGGTAATGGTTACGAACAAAGAAACGAAGAAAAAAGATAGACTAAAGAAAACCTAGAAAAATAAAATAAAAATCTCAATAGAAAGGAATCTAGTGAGTAGACCTATAAAATAAAAATTCAACCTAAACAATAACTATTCCCCGGCAGCGGCGCCAAAAACTTGATGCGTGGTTTTGCAACCTTACAACAGGTTTTACCTCTCGAGGGATCTCAAGAGGCTTACAACCCCACCAGGCAGTGTACCTGACCGATGTAGTATAGTGTAGTGGTAAGTACGGGGGATTGATCGTTCTCCACAGGGAATAGTGTTCGTTAGGTATGAAAGACTACTCTAATAGGTCTAAGGGTGAGAGAAGATTCTTTTTATATTTTTATAATTTTATGAAAGCAAGTAAAATCTCGGGTTTGAAAGAGTGGGCGGAATTAGTTGCTAGTCAACTAACCCAAGTTACTACGAATGCAAATAAAATAAAATAACAGAAAATGAAAAGGTGGTAAAACTTATGTGGAGAGAAATGTGTTTACTTAGATTTCCTTACTCCCTAACTATCTTTTACCGGTTGATTAGTGTGTATTAATTGCGTGGATGACGGGTGTATTCCTTAATACCAATCGTGGGGTGGCGTACGTACTTCCCCAACTCTACAAGCTCCTACTTCACTCCTATGTCGAGCCGGCTAGGAAGCTCCTAACATGGGATCACTAGAATTCGCTTGTGCATTAAATACAACCATAAAAACCTTTAGTACGCATTGGTTCATGTTTCTTAAGACGTTCAAGCAAGTTACTGAATAGGAAGTTAGCCAGTTTTCTTAAGCCTAACATAGATAAACAATCATCCAATACAACTAATAACACACTAATAACCAATAATCAATAGCTAGGTTTCATTAGATCAAAGCAAACACAAGATAAATCTAGCCTAGCATGTTAAACAAAAGACAAGAACAAGATAGAATCAAACAACACATAGACATATTGAATTATTAATTGATAACTTATCTTCAATGTAACATGGAAGATCTCAAGGCAAAAAGCCTTGAAAAAGCTGCTAAAATCGTCTTAGGGTTTTCACACACAAAGTTCCCCAATAAGTTACACCCTAATGACAAAAAATTGCAAAACTATATATAGACTTTCAGATCTGACGGCGTCACGTTATGGAGTGTGACGCCGTCACCTCGCCGCTTTTAGGGTTCCCGGATGGCCTTCTTGACGCCGTCTCTCTTTAGCTCTCCAAAATCCATTCTGGCTTATCAAGGCTTGACGCCGTCAGAATTAGGCGTGACGCCGTCCCGCTTTAACTTATACCGTGACGACCTTGATCATTCCAAAGGGTGACGCCGTCAGAATTCCCATGCAAATTTCTCTGGCTTATCATGAGTAATTTTCATATCCACCACTTTTGCCAAGCCATGACACCGTCAAGAACAAATCCTGACGCCGTCCAAGGTACTTTTCAGCCGGTTTTTGAGACTTTGTCGTTTTCTTCACTTTTATGCTCCAAAAATGTCCAAAATGCTTCCTTTTCCAGATTTCTTCTCAAAAGTACCTAAAATGACAAAAGGAACGATTTAGGGCAATATTTGATCAAATAAATACGATTTAGGGCTTAAATGACCCCTTAAAAGCGGTACACTTTTCGCTTCATCAACTGGGCACAATAAAACTAATTCTACTTCACATGTCGATTCCTAATTATCTAATCATTTATAAAAGAAAATACCCACCAAAAATACTTAATAAATGACATGAATCATGATTAAAGCTCAAATTAACACAAAAGAATAAGACCCACATGAACACTTTTAACTCCTACAGTTTAAAAAAAAAAAAAAAAAAAAAAAAAAAAAAAAAAACTAATTTTATCAAGATACAATATTTATAAAAAACCACCAAGAAAAACTCCACAATAATTTACAAGGTTTAATTTGAATCAACACAACCCACCTGAGCATTTTTATAACCTACAACAAGACCATGAAGTGAGCTCCAAACAAGAGCATCATGAACCAGTCAATGCTCTTAATCGATGAAACTAATAGCAGCATCATATAAAAGATTTCAAACAATCACAGTTTTAGAAGTTTAAATTAGCAAATTGACTAGGACCATAGATAGGTGCGAGTGTGGTAGAAGAAGAAGAAATACCATATCTATGTGAAAAGTTGGGAGGGATATGTGGATGGTTAATGAAATATTTGGGAATCTTGGGAATCTGGCAAGGAGGGCAATTTGATTTTGTGGAAAAATTTATGCGGGTTTGTGAAAAGTTGAGAAAAGGGAAATTTTATTAACTCCATATGATTTAGTAAAATAATGTGTGACAAATCTGATTATATGATTTAGTCATTTTTAAATAATGTGTGACAAACTTGAGTATATGATTTAGCCACATACACAATTACTTCATGTGACCATATATGAATTTTGGTAACACTGTTCAATTGTGTGACATATATTTGTCACATATGTATATATATAGTGTGACTGATGTTTCAAACTTATTTGTATCCGTCACACGTTCCAAATTATATGTGACTAAATAATAATAAAAAAAATTACAAGATACCTAATGAACAAGACCGGTAATTGTTAAGTTTATGGACAAATATTAAACGTGTATGACTAGAATCGAACTCGGGACCACGGGATTGCACACATTACGTATGAGGAATTAATGTACAATAATTAATATATATAAACCGTTATATGCCGTGACTGGACTTGATATTTACAAACTCACTTTGACTCGACTTGATATTTTCAAACTCACTTTGACTCGACTCCCATATTTTAAAACTCGCCATGACTCAATTTTTTTCAAAGTCACCTTGACTATGACTTAATTATATACTCCACAAAGTTATGATTTCAGTAATCGGTATCATATCACAACCACATATAATCAACATTTGCGCATATCATCGATTTTACAGTTCAACAAACATCAATATAACCCATTAACCCATCCTTACAAATACACAAATTAAACACATAAATAACTAAATAAACAAACTAATACTAAAAAATTAAAAGATGAACAAACCTTTAATTTGTGTTGTGGTGGGGGTGGCTGGGGTGTCTGTGGTGGTCGGCGGTAGCAGCGGCGGCAGTGGTGTCTTTTACACAAACATAAACAAACACAAATGTAACAAAATTAAAATTATAATTGGACAAAAACTATAAAAAAAATAATAAATAAATAAAAAATAAAACCCTTTAATATAATTAGACAAAAAAAAAAAACAGTGGTGTGTGTGTGGTGGTTTCGGTTGGGAGGATGAGATGAGTTTTGTGTGTGTGTGTGTGTGTGTTGAAGGTGGTTGTGGTGGTGTCGAATTTATGGTATCGATCACAGATTGAAGAAGAAGAAGAATAGCATCGGTGGTTTTTTTTTTTTTTTTTTTTTTTTTTTTTTTTTTTTTTTTTTTTGTAGATAAAGACTTAGAAAAAAAAACAGATCTATTGGTGGTATCAATTATAATTGAAGGCATGCTATTAAAAAATTTGGCGGGTTGTTTAATTTTTGGTGAAAAAATCTGGTGAAAAAAAAAAGTCCCTTTGTGTTATTTTTCATTTTATCTTTATCTTATATATATAAAAAAAGATTTAATTTATTTAATTAATATTAAATAAATTAAAAATGATTTAAATTAGTTATAAATTATTAAAATTATTTAAATTAGTTATAAATTATTAAAATTATTTAAATTAGTTTTAAAATTTTTAAAATAATTCATATCTCGAGAACCTGTATGAAATGAGCCGAGTTGTTTCGTTTGATCTGTTTCATTTGCTTGTCAGGTTGTTTCGTTTGACTCTGTATGAAATAAGCCGAGATGTTAAACGAATGAGCCGAGATGATATGGTTGTACATGAGATGTTAAACGAATGACGCCCGAGCAAAGAATTAAAGGAAACTCGTTTCAACAACAAGTTGCCAGCTTATCTTGTTCTAGTTTGAAATATGCAATTCCTACTATGGGCAGTGTAAGAGTTTATTAACTCACTGTTTACATTTTAAGAATGAGCCGAGTTGTTTGTTTGCTTGTCAAGTTGTTTCGTTTGAGTCTGTAGTGAAATGAGCCGAGATGTTTAACGAATGAGCCGAGATGATATGGTTATACACGAGATGTTTAACGAATGAGCCGAGATGATATGGTTGATACACAAGATGTTTAACGAATGAGCCGAGATTATATGGTTTACACGAGATGTTAACGAATGAGCCGAGATGATATGGTTGTACATGAGATGTTTAAACGAATGAGCCGAGATGATATGGTTGTACACGAGATGTTCAACGAATGAGCCGAGATGATATGGTTGTACACGAGATGTTTAAACGAATGAGCCGAGATTATATGGTTTTACACGAGATGTTAAACGAATGAGCCGAGATGATATGGTTGTACATGAGATGTTAACGAAAGAGCCGAGATGATATGGTTGTACACGAGATGTTAAACGAATGAGCCGAGATGATATGGTTGTACAGAGATGTTTAACGAATGAGCCGATGATTTATATGGTTTTACACGAGATGTTAAACGAATGAGCCGAGATATATGGTTGTACATGAGATGTTAAACGAATGAGCCGAGCATGATATGGTTGTACAGAGATGTTAAACGAATGAGCCGAGATGATTGGTTGTACATGAGATGTTAAACGAATGAGCCGAACATGATATGGTTGTACCAAGATGTTTAAACCCAAAACCTTTTGGTGCAGAAATAAGCAATCCCAACAACTGTTTGGATAGCATAAACAAAGGCCTTGTGGCTGTTGTTAACCAAACAATATAAACCAAAAGGAGCGTTGAAAAGTGTTCAGTGCATAAACCAAACGGCCATGTTTGGACAACAACATTTTATTAAACAAACAACAACAACAACAACAACAACAACAACAACATTACATATGAAGATTGTCCATGTCACCTAACAGCTCACGGAGTATTGCAGCCGACTGACATGCGTGGTCAGGGTTGTCGTGATTCGTTTCCGTTTCAAGTCTTGCCTCCAGCATCCTTACTCTTGTCTCTAGCACCTGCTTTTGTGCCTCCAGCATGTTTATCCTAAGATCTTTTTCATTACAGTTTGAGCACCCTGTTGGTGCAGATCCAGAACCGTGAGATGTTGAAGCAGAAGAGGTTTTGAAGATAAGATCTTTTTCATTAAAGTTTGAGCATCCTGTATGTGATGTTCCTTTTTTTATATTTCCTGCTCCACAATTACACATAAAAGGATTTTATCGCTGCATCTCATGTTTTGAAGATAAGAGGTTTGGTGTTATCAGGGGGATGAAGGAGGTGATGTTGCTGCTGTTGTGAGAGAGAGGGAGAGAATATAAGGTGGTGATGGGGGATACGGTTTTTGGATTTTATGTAGATTTTGGATAAGATTTTTTGGATATGTGCAGTATGTGCTTTAACACCCGGTAAATTTCCTAAATTTATTTTACGAGTCGAAATATTTATTTCTGATTTCCCTTAAGCTCTCAAACTTTTCTGAAACTCTTTGAACTTGTTTAGGATTGAAATAAAGTGGATATCTTGTTGAAACGTGAGCGTTATTCACTTATCGAGCCAGCACAACTTAAAACACGCGAAATGAATCGAATTTGCCAAACAAATTAATTTTGAGAAAGTTATGCATATTTATACTCGTTTTTATTGGAAAAATTATTTCGGACACAATGGCGCGAGTTTCATAATTTTTCGAGTCCGTTTGGTATGCCGAATGAGGCCCACATTGTTTTATTATAAAAGAATTACAAATTGGCACAACCGACCCCTGGACTTATTTACCCCGCCTTCACAAACTAAGGTTAAATTACAAGAATGGTCCCTGCGTATTATTACCCGAATTAGGGTTTTACTTTTATTATTATAACACCAATAGCAGGATTCCACTGTTCCGGCGCCGCCACCCTTTTTCCGGCCAAAATTCCAGCGAACCCTTTTTGATGCCGCCGCATAGATCGAGACCACAGAAGTGTTTCTGGAGCATTTGGAGTCAAAGGGAGCACGTTTGATCGTGTTTTGAAGCCACCACAGCCGACAACCACCATCACCACCACTCTCCGCCACCCCTCTCCTTCTTTCTCCCTCGATTGGTAAGCCACACGCCACCATCTTTGTCATTTATTATTTTTTTTATATAAAACCCTAACCAGTAAAACATTTATATTAACATTATAAAACGAAAATTTATTTAAAACTCAAGTTTCGAAAACAAGCTCGTGTGGATCTTGATTTCTTTCGTGTAACTCGTTCGGACTCATACCGAGTCACTTGACTCGTCCGAGTCAACTCACGAGTTGAGTGACTCGGAGCTATACTTGATTATTTTATATGTATTGTGTTCCAAAGCTATTAACACAGTTTTTTTTATTAAGATCTTCACAATTATTAAATAAGATACAAGTTAAAACACATATTCTTTGCAGACACAGAACTTTCATTCAATAGTTTGAACTTCAAAGTTCAGTTATCAAGAATGAGAGTTTAAACTACACTCAGCAATAACTACAACTTTTGACTACTTCCTTCTAAAAATTTATAAGCCAGATACTTTTTTATAAAGGAAATATATTATTCAGTGTTTGTGTATACATACTTGAACATAAATGCGCTTGTACTTTGCAGCTGCCTTTTTCTATATCAAAGCTAAAGCTTGTGGACTGGGGGCATCTGTTCCAACTGGGACATTGTTCAGAAGGCTTATTGTCACGGTTCTGCTACCTTTGATTTTGGGGAAGGTAACACATTTTGTTGTCACTTTGCTGATTCTGTGAAAGTATCATGCCTTTTTCTAGAATCAGAGAAATTGCTGTGCAAATATTGTGCTTTAGGCTGTACCTACTATAGTACAAGTAGAATTTGTTACAGTGTTTCTTAAGTCTTGAGAGTTATTAAGTATTTGTTGGTTTTGCGTGACAGGCTATTCGAGAATCCTTTAAAGGTGATTTTTCTTTCTCTACTCAATATGTGAAATTGTTCTTGTAGGTGTTCATATTCATCGTATGTTACAACTGAACTAGCCAAGATCTTAAATTACATATGGGTAATGAGTGTCATCTTCATTCTCCGAAATTTTATGTATTAGCAGGCTTGGCAGATTTTGCTGATAATAACTGCAAACTCTTATCTTTGCTGAGTGTATTGTTCATAAGTTGGGTAAGCCTAATCTTTGTTTATCTAATTATAATATATTATTCGAGTCCCATTTGTGCTATGTGTTTATTCGTAATCAGGTCCCATGGATACAAGTTAGCAGATCAAGGTCTCTGCTTCTAATGATTGAGCCTGCAGCTTTTCTTGTAGCCATCATGATGGGAATGTATGTTCTTGAATCTTTTCGTCCTCAAATCCTCAATTATTATAACGATATTGTTAATCCATCCTACTGTAGTTGCGTGTTTTGATCCAAAGCTTTACATAAAGATCAAATGTTTAATATAAAAAGAAGCATGTTCTTTTGTCAACTTGTCTGAACTAAATGAAAGGAGTAGATCTAATATCAACTTATTTGAACATCTTATAAACTACAGATTTCTTCACCTCATACTATTGGTTTTTAATGCCATATCAATACGGTGCCTGTGTGTTGTATCTGGTGGAAGCAAATCAATTTTTGCGAAAAAGGAAAACTCCACTGCCCTCTTACTTGTTGCAAGTCAGGTAGCAAATTATTTGACACAGTTGTATTTACTACTAGTAATATTTATTTTGTTAACAGTGTGAATAAGGTTGCAAAATGTTCAAGTTCTTTCTTTCTGCAGAAAACTTTACCAGTATTGGTTGCAGTGGTCGATCAACTTGGTGCCACATTTGGTGAGCCAGGTTTACTGATCATTCCCTGTGTTGCAGCGCATTTAAACCAGGTTCAGCACATTTTAGGTAAGTTGATCCAATTGGCAATTTACATAAGCAGCAAAATGGGTCATGTTAGATAAGTTGATCCAATTGGCAATTTACATAAACTTGTATCAAGAATGAGAGTTCGATTATAGGTTTACTTATTTTGTTTTGATACGTGTTTGTTTGTGGTATTATCACATTAGCAAGTCAGGTTTGTAATTGCTTCCTAATGGGGTCTTGATCATTTGAATTCACTGATTTTTTTTGTCTTCGATTACTTTGCTTGCTGTATGGATATGTTAGGTGTCGTTACTTTGTCTTGGTCTCGACATTACGAGACACCACAAGATGATATTTTTTCTAAAGTAATGGGTAAAGATCGAAATGGTGATGCAGTCATGGTGGTATAGAGATTAGACGAGGATGGTGTGAGGTAAACGTTTAAGTACCAACAAAAAGAGATGAAATGTTGGTGAGACCATATGGGTTATTTGTCACAATTGAAGACTGTGTTGGTGCAACCATAGCATGGCCTTGTCCCTTTATCTCGGTATGTCTTTGTTAAACTTGTGATACCAATAATTTTAATAACATGGAACTTAATGCTTATACATGGATGTTTATTTGTAGGTGGTCCGTGAGGATTGAGAAAGGATGCATGATGACCCGGACTAAGCTTCTTGTTGCTTTAATTTCTTGTTTAATGTTACAAGACTTTATGTTGGATAATGTCTATACCTTATTTATGTTTAGTGCTTTTGTTATGAAAATTGCTTATTTGAAATACAATTTCGTTTTATTCATTTAATAATTAGTTGATGTTTTATTCATATTGTAAAATAGAGTGTGCATGCTGAAAATAGCGTCCTATCATATGACTTGTCAGGACTTTGAAATTGTCCTATTAAACTTATTAACCGTCCTAACAATAAACTTTTAAGGACGCTTAACATTGTAAAAGTGTCCTAATATGTTGTTATTAGGACGTTATTTAGGTTGTTAATAGACATTTTATACGACCAAAAAATTGGTTTCATAATCTTCTTTGAGATATTAGAACCCTTTTCTTGGTGCTAAAGTAGCTATAATGTTACATGATAAGCGTCCTAACAATTATCTTTTAAGTACACTTGTATGTGTATCAAAAGATTAAAATTAGGTAACCACATGTTAGAACATTGTAAAAGTGTCCTAATATGTTGTTATTAGGATGTTATTTGGTTGTTCATGGACATATTATGCGACCATAAATTTGGTTTCATAATCGTATTTGGGATATTAGGACCCTTTTCTTGGTGTTAAAGTAACTATAATGTTATATGATAACCGTCCTAAGAATCAACTTTTAAGGACGCTTGTATGTGTATCAAAAGATTAAAAGTAGGTTACCACATGTTAGAACATTGTAAAAGTGTCCTAATATGGTTTTATTAGGACGTTATTTGACCTATTATGCGACCATAAAATTGGTATCATAATCTTATTTGAGTTATTAGGACCCTTTTCTTGGTTGCTAAAATAGCTATGATGTTGCATCATATGCGTCCTAACAAACTTTTAAGGACCTTTTTAAGTGTGTCAAAAGATTAAAAGTAGGTAAGCACATGTCAAAACATTGTAAAAGTGTCCTAATATGGTTTTATTAGGACGCTATTTGGGTTATTCATAGTCATATAATACGACCATAAAATTGGTTTCATAAGGTATTTGAGATATTAGGACGCTTTGGACCTATTACGACCGCCTTACATGAAACGCTTTCATCCTTGGTCCTATTAAATGAAAGGTCCTAAAAAGTACCATTTTATGACGCTTATGGGGGTCCTAAAAAGCCACTTTTCTTGTAGTGTCATTTAACTTGTCAGACCACCCTTTTGGATTATATCCAGTCGTTTTTTTCTAAAATCCGTTTTATAGCCCTATTGGTTACTTCAGTTTGCCCATTGGATTGAGGATGGTATGTGGTGGAAACCTTATGATACACTTCATATTTTTGCAAAGCTCTTCCTAGATGGTGATTACAAAAGTGTGTTCCCCTATCACTAATCAATGCTTTAGGAACTCCAAACCTAGCGAACAAACTTTGCAAAAATTTAAGAACTACCTTGCTGTCGTTTGTTGGTAACGCTTGCGCTTCGACCCATTTTGATATGTAATCAACAAAAACCAAAATATACTTATTACCTTTAGATTCAGGAAACGGTCCCATGAAGTCCAATCCCCATATGTCGAAAACTTCACATACATGGATATAGTTTTGAGGCATTTCGTTTCTTGATGTAATATTTCCGGATCGTTGACACGCATCACATCCTTTTATATAATCTTTTGCATCATCCAACATATATAGTGGGCCAATAGAATCCTGCATCAAGGATTTTTCTTCTTGTAATAACTGCACCGTGATGTCCCCCCGTCGGCCCCGAATGGCAATGTGCCAATATTGCTGGGATATCATCACCATCTACGCATCTTCGTATAATATTGTCAGGGCATAATTTAAAGGCATAAGGTTCATCCCAAATATACTCACTAGCGCGATTTAGAAACCTTCTTTTCTCGTCGGATGTTAGCCCTTTTGGAATTTCATTTGCAACAATAAAGTTTATATAGTCGGCATACCATGGTGTATTATCATTGCTCTTAATTCTTACCATCATAAGGTGTTCATCAGGAAAGTCATCAGCGATTTCCCTTTCATCAAGCACCTCCATATCAGGGTTTTCAAGTCTATATAAGTGGTCAGCAGCTAGATTCTCGGCACCCTTTTTATCTTTAATTTCAATATCGAATCCTTGGAGCAATAAAACCCACCTAATAAGCCTTGGCTTGGCATCCTGTTTATTGAACAAATACTTCAAAGCAGAATGGTCAGTGTAAACCATAGTTTTCGACAATATAAGATATGACCTAAATTTATCGAATGCAAAAACTACTGCTAAAAGTTCTTTTTCCGTGGTGGTGTAATGTTCTTGGGCATTATTAATGTTTTGCTAGCATAATAAATTGGCTTAAATTTCTTTTCTATCTTCTGGCCAAGTACAGCTCCAACAGCATAATCACTAGCATCACACATTAGTTCAAAAGGTAGATTCCAATCTGGCGAAATTATTATAGGTGCTGAAGTTAGTTTTTCTTTAAGTATATTAAACGCCTTTTTGCAATCTTCGGAAAAATCAAACTTCGCATCTTTTAGCAATAATTGGGTCATAGGCCTAGATATCATTGAAAAATCCTTTATGAATCTACGATAAAATCCAGCATGCCCTAAAAAACTTCTAACACCTTTTACATTAGTGGGGTAAGGTAGTTTGGCAATTACATCAATTTTAGCTTTGTCGACTTCTATACCTTTCCCAGAAATCTTATGTCCTAACACAATTCCCTCTCTAACCATAAAATGACATTTTTCCCAATTAAGAACAAGGTTAGTTTCTTCACACCTAGCAAGCATTTTATCAAGTTTAAAGAGACAATCACTAAATGAGTTACCGAACACCGAGAAGTCGTCCATGAAGACTTCCATAAAGTCTTCTACCATATCATGGAAGATAGCCGTCATATAACGTTGGAAAGTAGCAGGGGCGTTGCATAGTCCGAATGGCATTCTCCTATAGGCGAAGGTTCCATAAGGGCAGGTGAAAGTCGTCTTCTCTTGATCTTCGGGGGCAATGGGTATTTGGAAGAAACCTGAAAAACCATCTAAAAAACAATAATAATCATATCCTGATAGTCTTTCTAACATTTGATCAATAAATGGAAGAGGGAAGTGATCTTTTCGCGTAGCATCATTGAGTTTGCGGTAGTCGATGCAAACTTTCCATCCAGTAACAGTTCTTGAAGGGATTAGCTCATTGTCGTCATTGAGTACTACCGTCATTCCTCCCTTTTTTGGTATAACGTGGATTGGACTGACCTACGAGCTGTCGGAAATTGGGTAGATAAGTCCGGAGTCAAGTAATTTCACAATTTTATTTTTCACCACGTCTTGGACTTTTGGATTCAAATGCCTTTGGGGTTGGATAGTTGGTTTGAATTCATCTTCCATAAGGATTTTATGTGTACAGAATGACGGGCTAATTCTGTTAGAAATATAAATATTCAGATGAAGGTTCGGTCACCCCGAGCATCTATTTAGCATTCACATAGCTCGTAGGCTTATTTATATTAGTTTAGTACTATTAGTATTATTAGTATTATTAGTGTAGTTAAATATATTTGTGGAGTGGGTCGGGGCTTTCCCCACTGTCAGCTCACTCCACAGCCCACTAGGGGCACAATATTAGGTACTATATATATATAACCCTTCCCACACAAGGGAAGGGTGGAACTCTCATTTCACTTAATCTAATTTTCCTGATTTTTGAGTTACCCACTCTCTCTCTCTCTAGTTCATCTTCATCTAACTCAACATGGATCTTATCTTCCATGAATCAAGGCCACCCGAATCAAGCACACAATCAAGATGTTCATGTTCTACAATTGGTATCAAGAGCCATGGTTAGGTTCGGTTTGATTGTGTGTCGGTTTTAACTTTTGGTTCGAACATTTATGCTTAAACTGTGTCGCATATGTTGTTGTTCAAATCTATATTTTTACAATTTGCTCATATCACTTTTAACTGGTCTGTTCGAATCCATGGTTAGAGATCCAGATTTGTTTAAATCTTTATGTGGGCCTCCAAATGATTTATAATCCTTTAACAGTCATGTGTTGCTCGTTATTGTTTAAATCTTTATGTGGGCCTCCAACTGATTTATAATCCTTTAACAGCACATGTTTTGATTTGTTTAAAGTTTCATGTGTTGCTCTTTATCTTACTATCTTCAAAGAACACTTTTGTCACTTGTGTGAGATGTGTGGTTTTTGAAAATATCCTTATGACATGAGCCTCTTGTGTTCCAAGTGGTCCTCAAACGTTTGAATTGAATATCAGTGTGTCACTACTTGGGTTTGCTTTTGAGGATTGTCTTTGACATTCCATTCGAACTCTTGGTCTATTCACGATAGTGTTTTGTGGCTTATTTGAGAAGCCAAAAGTGCACCTGGAAAAGATGTTCTTGGATGTGGATTATTGTTCTTGCTAGCGGTTTTGTAAATCTAGGGATAGCTGTTTGGATAGTAGCTAAAACGGGATTGAATACTAAATGGTGAAAGGGACCAACCTGCTGCGTCCTTGTCCTCTTGCGCCAGCGGTTTGTTGAGTTTGCTAAAACCGGAATGAAGACGAACTGTGTAAAAGTGACATTTTTGTCCTTTAGCAGTTTGTCATTTTGCTTCGGCGGTTTATTGACTGGCGGTTCATTGACTGGCGGTTTATTGACTGGCGGTTTATTGACTGTGGCGGTTTATTAACTGGCGGTTTATTGACTGGCGGTTTATTGACTGTAGCGGTTCTGACTTTTTGGCGGTTTGACTTTTTGGCGGTTTGCTATTGGCGGTTTAATCTTCAGCGGCTTGGGTCTGTTGCGATTTAGTGACTATAGCTGTTTGCCACAGTTGACTAGTCATGAAAAGTCAAAGTACATAAATGAAGGTGGAGAAGACAGACTCAGACTCGACATGGTATTCCAAAAACACCACAAATCGCTAACAACAATCATATTACAACAAGATTTTTAACTAAACTAAACCCATCGACAAACCATAACCAATCTGAACAATAAATCCATCCTCAGTTCCATTATCCCATCTCGACTACTACAACATTTTATCCTAACCCCACAGCCAATACTCACAGCCTATATCTCAATCACGTCGAGCCAAGCAGAATACTTTAACTAAATGATCTCAGCTCGTTATTTTTTCTTTTTCGTGATATTCAAAGGACCATCATGACTTCTCAAAAGTCAAACACACAAAAGAAATAAACAATCATCATCGATCTAATTTTTGAAGTTTATACTTCATTAATATCCGAACAATTAAAAGAATAATCAAAACAATTTAATGTTTTAATCTTTCTTTTGATTCGGTTATAAAAACACATGAACTTAAACTTAAAAACACACCTACCCGAGACCCCTAGGATCGTGAAGCCTTTGAATTGATTTCTAATTCGGATGGTGCCATAAATGATGACATAGGATCTGGATACGTGCTTGTTCAACTGTGATGGTTAATCGAATTGTGTTTGTAATGATGATTATGAGATGAGATGGGAGGATTTGCTGTGATCGGTGTGAGTTGGGTGAGAAGAAAGAGTGTGGTAGGCTGAGTAGAATGAGAATGAGATTAGGGTTAGATTTATTTGGGATTAAGTGTATGTTATATACACAAAGTTGTGGACTTATGACCGGGTTTAGTTTTAATAAGAGTTGACCTACGTTGGATTGGGCTAACTGTGGGCTTGAACTAGGTTGAGCATGGGCTGAGTTTAAGCAATATGACGATTGGGCTGCATTTTGTTTACTCGAGATTTGAACTCACAACAAAGAAACATAGGAGTAGTGTTTGTTTTCTCGAGATTATGAAGTTTTTTCGTGCTTTGAACAGAGAATGAGGTGCATTTTGTTTCGTGCTTTATTTACTCGAGATTGTGAATTGATTTGGGTAAATGAATGTCTACGGGATTCCTGTGTTGTGGATTTGGCAGCATTGTCATATTGGTGCCTACGATTTGAGAGTGCCTGCATTTTGATTTTTGCGATTTGAGTTACAGTTGACAAATTGCAATTTGAATAATTGTGATTTGTCAAGTTGCGTTTTGACTTATTGCGACTTGACGGATTGCGATTTGACCAGTTGCGATATGACGTTGCGACTTGACACTTGCGATTTGACTAATTGTGATTTGGTTGATTGCAATCTGACTTGTTGCAATTTTAGAGTCTGTGACTTGACTTGTTGCGATTTGATCAAGTGGTGATTTGACTCCTGTGACTTGAATTTCGAAGATTAATATTGCACTTCACTCTAGGCTATACTTGTTGATTTCACGGTTTCTCTTGTAGATTTTAGAAAATCCCGCGAAAGATTCGATTTCTCGGTTTAAATCTCAAGAGTAGTAAAATCCCGTTAAATCAAATTTGGACAAGTAGGCGGGACATGGATTTTGACATAATAAAACTTATGGGGTTTGACTATGTTGTTTTCGGGATAAGTTTGTGCTACGAGATCGGTAGGAATTGGGATATTATGGTAGCTTGGTTGGTTTGTTAATTCACGGGTTGGTGGACTTAGTGTCACAAACATCTCGGGGTGGATGGATGCACGATGTTTGATGACCCTTGCTCGAGCGTATTTAGGTGATTAGACTTGGAGGTTCAAGAAGTGGATATATACAATAAAGGATGGAAGGTTGGGTATATATCACTACCTATATTTAAAGTAGTTACGTTGTTGTGCTCAATATAGGTTCTAAATCACAATTTGCAATTTAAGGTGATTAAGGTGATTAGACTTGGACGTTCAAGAAGTGGATATATACAATAAAGGATGGAAGGTTGGGTATATATCTCTACCTATATTTAAAGGAGTTACGTTGTTGTGCTCAATATAGGTCCTAAATCACAAATTTAGTGCAAGTATAAGTCGCGAACTTGTCCTTTATCAAGCTTCATCAAGTGATTGTTCTCTCTCAAGCTTCTAATGGGATTGTAGTTCAAGATCTTCTCAAGAGGTGGTCAGACTTAAAGACGAGGTGGATTGTTTAGAGACGTGTCTTAACCTGTTATTCACTCTTAAGATAAACACATTTCATCAAGCGGCTTTGGCATATTACGAGCTTCAGTGACTTTGTTAATCTACTAAGCCGTTGATGAGGAGACAAGCAAGGGGTTACTACAAGAGTGTCTTAATCTCCATCGCCGTTGCAGTAATTTTATTTGTTTCTTTCCATGTATTGTGCCTGACAAATTCACAACCATCACGAACTTTCAATTTTTGGCAAAAAGGTCATTTCATGCCCTTTTTGAGGGGGAGAATTAGCGCGAGTTTCCTAGCGGTTCCGTCTCCAGCGGTTTATATACTAGCAGTTCCGGTTTCAGCGGGTCAGATCGTAGCGATTCAGGATTCAGGGGTTCAGTCTCCAGAGGTTTGAATATTAGCGGTTCCAGCTTCAGTGGTTTAGCTTTCAGCGGTTTGGGGCTTAGCGACTTGCTTAAGATTTTAGCAGTCTGATACTTACTGTTGTACAGTTCGTTCTTGAATTTATTTCTTGGTTAAATCTCAAAGAACTATAAAATCCTGTACACAGTACGACATCTATTCCATGCACTGCATCTGATATCATCCAAGCAGCTGGGTCAGACAACTATGTTTGATAGGACTGACTATGAGTCTTGGGCACTGCTAATAATTAGCGCTTGTTTCCTCTCTCTTTGACTATTCAACCGCACAAATTGATTACGAAGTTAATTTGATATTCCTTGCTTGAGGGTGAAGTTGGATTTCACGAAAGAGTCTACCTATTTTATCTTGAAATCGGGGATGGTTGGATGCATGATTTCAATGATAACTTGCTCGTGCTTATGATGTAAGTTGAAGACTTGGGTTATCTAGTTTCCAGAAGTCGGGGTGGATGGTTGAAGACCTGGTAAACTATCACTTAAAGGAGATACATTGTAGTACTCAGTGTCACACGTAGAAGACGTTGTGGATAATCGCAAGAGGTGATGAAAGTCTCATACTTTTTCAGGATAACATTAAGCACTTAAAGACTTAACACCGTTCTTCCAACAATAATGCAAGCTTAGGTAACAAATTTGAGTAATTCTACTTCATTCGCAGTATTGGTATATTGGGTTTCCTTCATCAAGTGGTCACAATTAGTTGTTTGTGTTCGAGGTTGGTTAGTTGGACGAAAGTTTTCAAAGTTGTGATGTGCTGGGTAATTCTCACGGGATGTTCCTAACCCAAACTGATATTCACCATAAACGAATCAGTCATGCCACATCCAATCTGTTACTATCGCACGGTTTCTTCTTGGTTTTGTAAAATCCCGCGAAAGAACTTATTTCTCGGTTTAAACCATAGATTTGTAAAGTTCCGTGATGATGGGCTATGCGCTCTTGACCATTATCGGGTTAAAACCATTATCAAAGTTCAGCTATAACATCATAAATGGCTGGATCGGGGGCAGTTAATCGACAAGATGTGACTACGGCGTTAGATCAGTATTATTTATTTGAGGCTGAAGTGAAATTTCATGGGTGCGTGTACTTAGTATCTGAAGATATCGGGGAGGTTGGATGAAGATTCTTCGAGATCCTTGTTCGAGCTTTCAACATTTACAATGACGAGGACTTGGATATCTAGTTATTTTTTCTTTCTCTCTTTTACAAAATAACTATCACTTTAAGGAGTCACGTTGTAGTGCTCAGTGTCACACGAAGTTGTGGATATCCAAGAGGTGATGTACGTCTTATACTTGATGGTTGGTTGGTTGAAGAGTATAGAGTACTTAGGGATTCGATGTTGCACGAAGTCTCTACACCACTCTTTGTCAAGCATTACTACAAGTTTAAGTCACAAGTTCGGGTTATATTACTTCAGTATCAAGTTCATCATATTGGGTTTTCTCCATCAGTGGTCACGACATCAAGCCGACAGAATGATAATGGGGTTGGTAACGAGTTAGATGAGAGACGAAGTAAAGAGAGAGAAATGACGTCTGTACACATCAGTGCAGGCCTCGGTCTTCATCATCATGACGTCTGTACACGTCAGTACAGGCCTCGCTCTTCAACATAATGACGTCTGTACACATCAGTGCAGGCCTCGTTCATCAAGAAAAGAAAAGTGTACGCTTGAGTGCACTTTATCTTCAAAAGAAGAGGAATCTTCTTATTTATGGCCATTCTCATCAACAAGTTTCATGCTCTTTCCGTGCTTATTCAGTCTTCAAGTGGATCGGCGCATATTGGAGTATATTTTTATTCACATATTCAACCAAAAATTGCAGTTGACAGGCATATGCAATTTTTGAGGGGGGGAAAGGGTGAATAAACAACATGTCAGTCTTCAAGTACCGTCAAGTGGAGCTACTTACCGTTGATGGTACTCATATTCACTAGTTCAATCATCAAAAATTGCAGTTGGCAGGCATATGCAATTTTTGAGGGGAGGAAGGGTGAATATTATTCTACATGTTGGTTGATGATTGAGAATTGGTCATACGACTCCTGAATACGTCAGTTCAGGAGTCGTGCAAACCATGGTTCTCCAACACTACTTCTTCCTCCGTCTATCAAGGTGTTGAAGAACATGGTCATGGAATGCAAATCGACATAGTCTCACGGGCTAGTACAATCAGTAACAATGGGTTTCTAGTCAATGCTTCAGGTACACGTCATTAGGTTACATGTACACATCATGATGATGATTCTGATTAATCGTAACCATCATGGGGGAGAGAAATGTGTACACCAAGGACGCACAAAAGGTTCACGTGATCGAGCTTAATCGTGTATCCCGATGTTGAAAAGCCGTAGAGATGATCAATGGTTCAACTTGTCACCTTGGTATTAACGTTTCAATGTTACGTCATGGTATGATTAATCGTAACCATCAGGGGAGAGAGAATGTGTACATCAAGGACGCACAACAGGTTCACGTGATCAGGGCTTAATATCCAAGAGGATAAATACTATAGATGATCAGTGGTTCAACTTGTTACATTGGTGTTATACTAAAGACTGAAGAAGGTCGAGTCGTCAGTCTATTCTTCATTCTCTGCTATGTGTTATCATCTCATGTGTATACTGCGGGTTGATGGGTTACATGTAAGGTTATTGGAAGGCATTTGGTGAGATGAAGGCGGTTGGTATTCTGTTCCTCCATATTGGGCAATCTTGAAGAAGGTCGAGTCTACAGTCTTCTCTACATTCTCCGCTATGTGTTAGAAGACTAAAGACGGCGTGCATTCGGTTATCAAAAGACTTCTTCATATTATGGGCGTTCATCCAAATTCTTTCTTCCTATTATGGGTGTTCATCAGAAAGGTTGTCAGATTGGGGGAGAGCACTAATTAGGGGAGAGTGAAAAGCCTGAATTAATCCCTAATTAAATGTGCTCACGTTACTCTTCAACAAGTAAAGCGATGGCAGCGGAGATATTCTGGAAGCTGAGGAGTAATGGTTTTTGGTTCGTATCCTTGTATATATTTGCTTCATACATTTTTTTTCATATCTTATACCATTTTGTAAATAGATATATAGAAATCTTGCTAAATATAAATAGAGAAACGTAAATTCAGAAAAACCATAAAAATTAAAAAAATTAGAAAAGACCAAAAAATAGTTTCACCTAGGCATGTCTTCTGTTTATCGATAACATTTACGGACTTAGAAATGTCATTCAATAATGGCACGGGTCTTTAAATGAAGCTCGAGCAGAAGTTAAAATGGATTGTTAAAACATGTCTAAATGGCTTGCTATTACTTTAGATAGCAACCCGCGCTTCAAAATGGGGAAAGCACGTCGCCTAAAAGACGGCTGTTCCTCCAACTGGGTGATGCTCACCTGGGCATGAATTACTTTATATCCATGTTTCTTCGATCTGATGTACATTTCAGTGCATCATTTCTTGAAAAAGAAGAGAAATCTTCTTTGCATACACAAATAGTTTTCATTCTGTGATTCTTCTGAAAATTATTTGTAAGACACTTGGTGATTTTGTGTTGCTTGAAATTTGTTTAAACTTAGATTATGCATAAAATGTGTCACTCAATAAATGACCACAATACTTTAATACGGGTCATTGATTGAGGGGGAGAGTGAATTCAAATTTTATATCATCAAACGAGTTTCTTGGTTAACTCATACTTGTTGAAATGGTTTTGCAGTTAATGGGGTATTAGTTGAAGAGGATCTTGCTAAAATTTTATATCAAATGGCCAAATGTGTGAATTGCTAGAAAGTTTAGGACATTATGTGCAATGTGCTTATAGTTTCCTAGCTTTATATATCTAGAAGGTTCATTTGTGTTACTTTGGAATCCTCGTGTAATCCCCTAAATACTTTAAGACTCAAAACCTAAAAGAAGTAAGAAAACCAATTGCAGTTGATGTTTTTGAATACTCCTATGACATGTGTATGATCTGAATGAATGAGTTTCAACTGTTGTTTGACTCTTGTTAGTCGATTGCTGCTTAATTGTTGTTGATATTGTGCATATGTTCTCAGGATTCGCTTAGGTATATAGCTATCATGATAGAATCATGTTCCTAAGATCCTGAATTGAATATTGAAATCTGTGTGAATTGCCATGCTCATGATTGCTACTTGCTCTTCATGCTAGATAGTAGTTTGACGTATTTCCTGACTGTGGTTTGATTAAATGAATTTGGTATTATAATGTGGCAAGCTGCTGAAGGGTAGCTGTTAAGGTATAGTGTATCTGTATGTATGTATATCTGTGTTGATATTCTTATGCAGATTCCATAGCCAAAATGAATGTGCCAGTTCCCATTCTAACCATTTGATCAGACGTTCAAACTCTATTGATTGGCTCGAAATTCACCACAACAACAACGTCGGCAACAACAACAACAACAACACTTTCACCACCGCCACCACCATTCATCTATTTTGGTCTCGCTAAGTGGGGATCAACGACATTTGCGAAAGATTTGTTGGTGGATGGATAATTGATGTTGACTACTAACTCAGAAAAGCGGGTGATTACATCATCTGCGCAAAAAGGTCAATATCATTTGTGTCATAATTGTCGAATTGTGCATAATAAGCAGTGAATCTCCCTCTTAGTTTAAGGGGGAGCATAGTATGTTCCATTATCAGAAAATATTAAATCGGACACATTTTCTCCCACATTGTTCTAACTTATTTAAATCAATTGGGATCACAAATCTCAAATGGTTTGAAATTTTTGATCGGGGGAGAGAATGTGATTTAAATATGAAATCTGATAAAATGTGATGATTTGAACGTAAAAGTAAGCTCTCCCGTATGTGTTAAACCATTTTGTATATCTATGCACATATTGAGGGGGAGCAAAATGTTTTGGATGTGAAAGTAAGCTCTCCAGTAAGTGCTAAACTCTTTTGTATACCAATGCACTTATTGAGGGGGAGCAAAGGATTTGGCATGCATCTTATGTGAGCAAGGCTCAGACTTCACCAATGAATTGACGATAGCTAAAGTCAGTAGTCGAAAGGACATATCCTGGACGGGTAATAATTTCTAGCCAGTTTATCTGGTGATGTAAGCGTGTCTCGCAAAGGACGTGTCTGAGTAGAATGTACCGATTTCGAGCGACTTTCCTTGAATGTGATCTGGACGGGTAATAATTTCAAGCTAGTTTACTAGTGATGTAAGCGTGTCTCGCGATGATCATGTTCTTGGAAAATCAATCAATTCAAAAAGTGCGAGCTCTACCTAACATGTGCAAATTTATAAAACAATCAACCGAGCACATGTTGAGGGGGAGCATTTGAAAAATATAAAACTCTCAAGTGTTTGCAAAATGTTTTTCATAATCATGAACACTTTGAGAGATTTTTCAAAGATTTGGTTTGGCAATTGTGGAAGAACACCAAAGACCGACCATTTAATTTAATGCATGGAGTTATAAGGATGGTAAGGTTAGCTTCAAGTTCCCTTTATCCCGCCAGAGCCGGAGGGATCTACCTAGGGACAATCTACTAGATAGTGTAGAAGTCCTTAGGTATGATTAAAAAAGGAGAAAAGTGAATTAGGGAAGAGTGCCGACTGAGATGGAGCTAGAACTGGAACAAACCCAACAAGGTTCTAGTAATGAAGTCTTGGTATGCACTGAAGGGGTTGAAGAATTAAAAAGAAACGAAGTGAGAAAGGGTGAAAAGAAATAGCCCTCCTTACAACTTAGGCAGAAACCATGTCAATACATATGCTGTCAGAATCACATAGTTGATTGCTGGCATTGAAGACAAAGTATCATGGACCCAGTGATACGCTGCACAACCCTCCCTAGCCACTCAAGGTCCCTCAAAGGATTCTTGTTTCAATTGGCACGGAGTTCAATACATTTCTATCGTCTCTCTCACTCCGAGTTAGATGATATTGAAAAGGTGGCAGTCCTCTCCAGCCTCCGATCACCAAATTAAAACGCACAATAGAGTCTAGAGCCACGAGATGCATAAAAGGATCTCATAGGGACACAAACTATTTCTACACAGGTTGTTCAACATTAAGGACACCAAGTGTAAACTCATGAGTCCTACGCAGATCTTAGCAATCTGCCAGAACATTTATGAGAGAATTTACAAATGTAATTCTCAATGATTGAATGGAAATTCCTGCCAGGGTCAACATCAAGCAGCCCCGAAAGCAGGTCACTTCGGTAATTCCCTGTGGATTACGCTTAGTGATCGCGGTGGTTTCAAACGGTCTACAGTCGTGGAGTGATCTCCAGCGACTCACCTAATCGTTGATGTGCTACGGTTCGATCTTAAAAAGCCCTCTGTGGGTTTTCGATTAGGAACGGTCTTGGTAAGGATTAGAGAGAGTTTTCACACTATGTTGTTAACAATCTCAAAGTCCGAACCTGTAAGTACCGGACGTTTTATTGCTAACTGTCGTATGCAGGAACATTTGGCGATTGTAGCTGATTGCTATTGCAGCTGTTTGCGGTTGTAGCTGATTGAAGTTGCAGCTGATTGCGGTTGTAGCAGATTACAGAAAAGATGCCAATCCAGCACCACATGCTCACACTACATCATCATTGTAACTCAACAAAGTCATGATCAACCAAAAAGACCTTCTACACGGCTTCTGCAAACTCTGATGCTAAAGATCATGACACCAAATAGTGTGAGCATGTCGGTTCAAAGATTTACACATCACATGGAAACATACTGCTGAAAGATGACTTGGAAACAAAAGTTGGATGATAAAGTCGAAGAATACTCAAAGATCATCCAAGATAATCAAACGGTCATCAAACGAACACTGCTGAATGCACAAAGTTTCAAGACAATGAAGAATCAAAGACTACGAGCTATGAAGACTACTTCAGAAGATAAAATGCTAGAATTCAAGTTATTATTTCCGGGGTGACCTCCCTTAGGGGGAGATTGTTAGAAATATAAATATTCAGATGAAGGTTCGGTCACCCCGAGCATCTATTTAGCATTCACATAGCTCGTAGGCTTATTTATATTAGTTTAGTACTATTAGTATTATTAGTATTATTAGTGTAGTTAAATATATTTGTGCAGTGGGTCGGGGCTTTCCCCACTGTCAGCTCACTCCACAGCCCACTAGGGGCACAATATTAGGTACTATATATATAACCCTTCCCACACAAGGGAAGGGTGGAACTCTCATTTCGCTTAATCTAATTTTCCTAATTTTTGAGTTACCCACTCTCTCTCTCTAGTTCATCTTCATCTAACTCAACATGGATCTTATCTTCCATGAATCAAGGCCACCCGAATCAAGCACACAATCAAGATGTTCATGTTCTACAAATTCCCTTAATATCAGACATACTCCATGCCAATGCTCCTCTTCGTTTATATAGTACCTGCAAAAGGGATTCTTTTTCTTTTGGCGTTAAGTCAGATGCAATAATAACGGGTGAATTAGTGTTCCCGTTTAAATAGGCATATTCCAAAGTAGAAGGGAGATCCTTAAGCACAGGTTTAACATCATCAATTTTATTAGCACTAGCGGAATAAACTTGTTCGTTTATTACGTCGTCGCTGTCATTAGATAAATGCGCCGCATCGATATTTTCGATGCGCCGTATGGAGTTACAAACAGCGGAATCAACAACGAAATAATTATCAATAGTATTTTCATCAACTTGATCTTCTATAGCAATTGTGTTTTCTAAATTTTTAAGCAGAAAAGAATCAAGCAAATTACTTTTTAACAATTTCTGAGTAAATTGATTAATCGTGTCATCAGAAACATCAATATTATAGCATTCATCGTCTTCAGAATTAGTTTTACTCATAGATTGTTCCATATTAAATTCAACCTCATCTTTTCCTATGGTAAGAGTTATCTTTTTATTAAAAACATCAATCATGGCCCTAGCAGTGGCTAAAAATGGTCGTCCTAATATTATTGGAGTTCTATAATTTTCGGGCATATCGAGGATAACAAAGTCAATATGTAGTTCAAATTTATCAACTTTTATTAATATATTTTCAGCTATTCCTAATGGGTATTGTATGGACCTATCAGCTAGCTCTAAGCACATCCTAGTAGGTTTTGGTTCACCAAGGCCTAATTTTTCATACATAGAAGAGGGCATAAGACTTATACTAGCTCCTAGGTCGGCTAAAGCATTTCCAATATGTAAATTTTTAATTTGACAAGGAATAGTGAAACTCCCTGGATCTTTCTCCTTAGATGGAAGTTTGTTGAGCAATGCTGCTGAGCTTCTTTCCCCTATTGTTACAGTGCAAGCCTCTTCAAGTTTGGACTTGTTTGTAAGCAAGCTCTTCAGATATTTAGCATATTTTGGCATTTGCACTAGGGCTTCCAATAATGGTATGCTTAGCTGCAGCTGCTTGAGATTTTCCAGGAACTTCCTTTGATAGGCATCTTCTTTCTCCTTTCTTACCCTAAGTGGAAAAGGTAGTGTTGATTGTTTAAGTTCAACAGAAGGTTCTTCTCTAATCACAGGTTCTGGATTAGTCTCTTTTGGTTGCTCCTGCTCAGATGATATAGATTCAGGGGAAATCTTGTTTGTGCTGTTATCCTCAGGTGTCTCTCCGATTTGAAAGGTTGACTTTCCGCCTCTAGTTGTAATCCCTTTCAAATCGTGTTTTACCAAAAGAATGTTGTTAAGCACCGTTGACAATTGGTGCACTTCAATTGCCAATCCATTAATCATGTTGTTTTGTTCCTTTAGTAACAGCTCATGACAGCCTTTGAATTCATTAATAAAGTTTCTTGCTTCATGATGTTCTTTTTCATTTGCTTGAGCGATTAGTAGTGCAAACTCTTCCATGGTAGGGTTTCTTTGGGGTCTTCCGAACCAGTTGGGGAAAATATCGAACATTCTTCCTGAAAATCAAAACAGGTAGATTTCAAAGTAAAAACTTCCTAGTATAAGGGTTAGAATATTTTCCGTTCGGAAATAAGAAAAATAAAAGTTGCTGATATCTGCTGACGATGCGCCGTATCCAGAAAGCAGGATACGCCATATCTTATAATTGTTAAAATTTAATCAGACTTTTATTCAGAAAACAGATACGCCGCTTATATTTTTAGCATGCGCCGTATCAGTTTAATTTATCAAAAATCGATTATACTATTAAAATTAAATGCGTCGTATTAACAAAAGCTAATGCGCCGTATTTTCGTTACGTTTCAAAATACAAGATTTTTTATTTAGTAGATGCGCCGTATCGATAGAGATCGATGCGTCGTATCTGTTTAATAATTCGAAAACTGTTTTTAATTTAAATCGAAAATACGCCGTATCTGTTAAAACAGATGCGTCGTATGGCTTTAGTTTTTAGAAAAATTTTTATTAAAAACAGAATACGCCGTATCTTGGGGAAAGATGCGACGTACTCGAATTTATTAAACGCATTGTAATTTATAAAAATTAAACGCAATACGCCATATCTGTAAAAACAGATGCGCCGTATTGATCCGTGCCAAAACGTATATATAAATATTATGCAATGACGGATACACATGAATAAATACAAATCACCCCTTTGTGAAAAAGGATACTTGCAAAAACTCACGTTTGTGTGTAGTGTGAAACCAGGTAAGTGATTACCCGGATCGTTTCCCAACGAGGATAGAATGGGCAAATTGTTTAAGGTTCGGATTAGAGTGACGGATGATTGGGAATAGAATTTTGATTGCTTTTTTAATTCTTATTGATATAAAAAACAAATATACAAAAGAAAATTAAACGCGAATTAAATAAACTAAAAACGCGTTACGGGAATTCTAAAACGGGACTAAAAAGTGAAATATTAGAAAACTAATCCTACAGGTGTAAAATTATTTTTCTTAAATTCTAAATAATAAAAGAAAATTTTAGAAAAAAGATTTATATTTTTCTGATTAATATTTAATTTATTATGAATTAAAAACTATTATAAACTAATTAAAATGATTAAAAATAGTAAATGACTTAGGAAAAATCTGAAAAATTCAAGATAGGTCTAAAATATTATTTAAAAGCTAGGAAAAATAAAAGTAGAGCTTATCTAAACCTAATAAGCTGTTTTGGGCAAATGAGCAGTTTGCAAATAAGCCAAAAATAAGCTAAAAAGCTAGAAAAATTACCAAAAGCTCAGAACTAGTGTAATACACTTATTAAAGCATAAAACAACTGATAAAGCACAATAAGCAATTGGAAATAAGCAGATAAGCACTAGGGCAGAATCACTAATTATGCAGAAAATATCAGAAAAATGGCCAACTTGCAGACAGATTTTAAGCTCTTAAATAAGCTGATAAGTGGAATAAAATGGGGGCAAAAGATTGCTAGTACTACTGGCTACTCTAAAAACTAAAAAGCCCCAATTCTAACAAGCTAATTGAACTCCAATTAAGCACAAGATCAGATGGTGAAAAACTGAATAAGCTATGCAGGGTCAGAATCAGTGAAAATGGGGAATTTGCAGGTTTATTTTAAGCTATTAAATAAGCTCAGAAATGGAATCCAGGCACAGAAACTAAAAGCTAGCTAGGTGAACTACTTGCAAACCAAAAATCAGGGTCTCAGCTTAATGGAATAAGCTAATAACAAGCTGAGAATAGTAGCTTAAAAGTGGCTAGTCTGCTCAGTATATACTGAGTCTGTGTGTGCAGACTTGGTGTGCAAAGGTGCACAACACCATAGAGACTACACAAACTCCTTTTGCAATCACCAAATGGACCACAAGGAGTCTAAAAACACCAACAATAAGGGCTCTAACTGCTTATTGCAGTGGAGTGCTTATTTGGACAGTTAAAAGCCTAGGATTACCACAGACCATGCAAAACCATAGTATCTATCTAAATTGCTTAAAATATCTTACAGATAGCTTATTATAACCAGTATATGCTGATTTGAAATTAGCAAAATGGCAAATGCACAGTAAAAACTACTATGGATAAGCTTATGCCAAACACCCCTTTGAAGGGTTTGTTTTTGGTTTTTCAAATGAAACACACTATTTAGACTATATTTTCTAGTTTTACTGATTAATTAACTTATTTAAACTCTAATAAGTAAATTTCAAAAGGTAAATAAGCAGTAGAATAAGCTATGCCTTATTTGGCTATTTTTGGCTTTTTTTTAACTTTTTTAAGTAGAAATAAGTAATGACTATTTAAAACTGATGTAAGTGATAAAATATAACTAGAAACTAGTAATAAGCAATAAATAACAATAATAAGCTAACAATAAGCTATTGTACAGTAACTTGGAAAATTAAATAAAACTTGGAATTTGGCTTACAACTGAAAGAGCTTATGGAATAGATAGAACAAGATCAGAACAACTCTAGCTTGTTAACAACAAGCTAGAAACCAAATATAAGCCTTCCTGAATAGCTTATTTTACCAGAAGTGCTTATTAGCCCCCAGGTTGACTTTTGTTGACTTTCTTCATCATTCTTGAATAGAACTGATTTAAACTAATATAAACTTACAACAAGCTATTATAAGCTTGTATAAGCTTATAGAAACAACTAAGAAGCTATTTCAATAACTACTTAACTTAATTCGAATTCTCAGTACAACAAGGAATTTTAGAAACTTAGAATTATCATTAGTTAATGGAAATTGTACGAAGATTGTTAACAAACAGACTTAATTTAACTTGAATTGATTATTGAAACTTGAAATTACAAACTATGGCTACTGAAACTTAAAATACGATTATGCTAAATTAACTACTTAGCCATTAAGGCTTACACAAGGTCCTATATATACTACACTGAGGTGGGATAAGCTTCTTATCTTCTTCTGATCATATCTTGGCCTTTGGATCCTTCTGACATCATCTCAATCGTTGAAATGGATTTTTGGCGGGAAAAGTGAGATAGTGGAAAAATCCACTATCTCTGATAACTTGAAAGGATGAAGAAGCAATTAATGCCTTTTTGCATGTAAGGTAGAGTGTTTGAGGAGGAGGGTGGTGGGTTTGTCAGAGATAAGGTGGTGGGTTGAGGGGTGGTTTTGGTTTGGCGGTAAAGGAAGAAGAAGGTGGGTTTGACCGAAGTCAAACAGTGGTATTAGTTAAGGGAATTGGGTCGGGTTAAATGTTTATGGTTGGGCTTGGGTTTAGCAAATGGGCTGGGTTGTTTAGTTGGGTTGGGTAGGTTTAATGGTTGGGTTTTATTTTAGTTAGGATTAGAAGTTGAAATTGTTTTAAACCTGAGGGACCAATCATGTAACTTCTTAAAATCCAGAGACCATTGCTGTCAATAGTGAAAATTAATTCCAGGGACCATTTGTGTTATTTTTGGTATTTTGGGGGTTGACTTTGACTCCGTCTTTGACTTTCGTCTTCACTTGATCAAATGCACAATTATTGCCGAGTCAATTCCAAAAATGTTCGTTTTCGTCCCGTTTTTAATCCTTTTGCAAATGAAACAGATAAAACACATTTCAAGGATATTTTGTGTATTTTGAAGCATTTCTGAGTGTTTTTAAATGTTTTTGCAGTTTAAATGGGAATAAAATGATGAGTATTTACACACTCATCAATCCCCCACACTAAACTATTGCTAGTCCCTAGCAATCTTTTATGAAAATTTAATGGATTTTATGTCTCTTTACCAAAAGCCATTACTTCTGGAGTAGCCAATGTTTTAGTGTGATACTTTGGTACATTAATAACCAAATGATTTTGAGCAAACCATCAGCTGTCAACAGATTTGATTTGTCTTTACCAAAAGCCGTTTGCTTCTGGACTAGCCAACTCTTAGATAAAATACAGTTATTATCTTGGTGAGCTGATTACCAAATATGGTTTTCCAATGCCTTTACCACAAGCCATAACCTTGCGGGCTAGCCAACTCTTCACTTTTAAAGATATGGGGAGTTGAATACCATACAATTTTTGGAAAATTGTAAGCCATAAACGGATTTGAGATATCTTTACCAAGAGCCGTTTGCTCTCGGATTAGCCAATCCTTATGTGGGTTAGACATGGCGGACTGATAACCATTTATTGCGTTCTAAGTGAGAAAAAATTTTAAAATTTTGGCCAAAATGGGGGTACTAGATGGTACATATGATCAAATTAGCTAGAATCCCCCCCCCCCCACACTTAGAACTGAATATTGCCCTCAATATTCAAAGTACCGGCTATTATGCCGACATTTAGAACGTAAAAAGGAAATACTAAAGCCCTTTTTTTTTTTTTTTTTTTTTTTTTTTGACTTAACATATATACAACATGTGGGGCATCTCCCCCACACTTGGGTGAGACATGGGTGAAAACCCATGTTTTACTACTGTTTTTATTAACCGAGTCGCTAGCTTGACTCGACCCCGAATTCATTGGTTCATGGGGAAGCAAGTGGAAGAAACCATCTCCATCGGACTTTCATTCAAAATGTTTGGATAATCAATTGAACATAAGAAAGTTCCACACCGATGAGATAAATACCCAGCTTAAAAGAATAGTAAATTGAAAATGCCGGGGTCAAAAGTAAAATCCTCACTCCCGAATGAGTGAAGGATAGGGGAAATCACTGGGTAGGTGAAGGGCAAGAAGAGAGATTCATGAATAGCAATTAAGATAAGAAACTTCCTCCTCAAGAATTGCATATTCAAGTGGGAGCAGCGAAAGATACTCTTAAACTTGGATAGTCATTGGAAATTTAACCATTCCACGTATTTCAGGTCAATCTAGCCGATTCCAAATTGTGTCATCGTACTGTCAAAGACACTCTTAACTTCTGTGGTACAACTTTCAAACCATTTGTTTGAACCAGGGGTAATTCCCCTTGCTTTGAGCTCAGCACGTTTTTGTGAAAGACTCTTAACCTCAAATTTTGAAAGTATCGAATCACTTCTTTTGGAAGCAATTTTGATATCAGATTTTTGATTAACCACAGCAACGTTGCCTTTGGTGGTTAGAGATTTAGAGTTTGCATTGATGTTAAACGTGACTGCTTCGTTATCAACTCGAAGTGTTATTTCTTCGCCATAAACATCGATCAAAGCACGACCGGTCCTTAAAAAGGATCTCCCGAGAATGAGAGGTACTCGGGGATCGCATTCAAAATCCACAACTACAAAATCGGCGGGGAAATGAAACTTTCCTACTTTGACAAAAACGTCTTCAGCAACGCCTTCAGGAGTAGTAACAGTACGGTCCGCCAATTCTAGAGTCATCTTTGTGGAAGTAAGTTCCGGGAGTGAAAGCTTTTTCCACACGGAAAGCGGCATTAGGTTAATGCTAGCACCAAGATCGGCCAAGGTGTAGCATGCAACAATCCCCGGGAAATTACAAGGGATGAGAAATTTACCAGGGTCTTCTAATTTTTCTAGAAGTTTTTTAAAGAGTACAGCTGAGCAATTCTCATTTAATGGAGTCTTTGCCAATTCCAACAATTTTTCCTTATTGCTTAGGAGACTTTTGAATTGAGAAGCGAATTTTGGCATATACAGCAAGGCATCAACAAAACTAATATCGAAATGTAATTTCTGGAAAATTTCCAGAAATTTCATCATTTGGTTGTTAGTTTTCTCATGGAGCCTTTAATCATTAAGCCTTGAAGGATATGTTATTGAAGGCTTAGGATTTGTCTTCGGAACATCAGGTTCCGGAATTTGAATTTGGACATTTGGAGGTTGGACGTGTGCGGTACTTTGTGGGCTTGAGAAATGCACCTTGTCCGTTGTCACCTCAGTATCTCGAGTCACTCCCCTCAGAGGAGGGGGCATAGGAGTCGAGGGTCCATCAATTTTCTTACCACTTCTTGTGGTGATCGCCTTCAAATCGCCCCTCGGGTTAGCGATTGTAGTGCTAGGAAGAGTTCCTGAGCCGGAGGGTCGATCATTTAAAGACTTTTTGATTTCATTTATTTGGGTAACCAATAACCGGTTTGTCTCATATTGGGTCCTATTTGTCTCCTCTTGGGATTTTATGAATTGCCTAAGCAACTCATCCGAGGACGTCTGATTTTGGTTTTGGACATTCCATGGCTTTTGGTTGAAATTCCCTTGATTCTGACCTCGGTTTTGATTGAAATTTTGTCCTTGATTTTGAACAAAACGATTTTGATTATTTTGATTTGGAACGGGTGGAAAACCAGGTGGTACCATAGCATTAGGTGCTTGGTAATGAGTTTCAGCATGCGGTCGGTTTTGATTGTAGTTTACTGCAGCTACGGGAGCTGGGTAAAGAGAAGCATCGGTTGCTTGACAATCGTAATACGCATGTGGGCCACCACAAGTTTCACACACTTTGTTTATGGCTTTGATTTGTTCCGGTTTATGAATTTCACTCTTCATTTCTTTCATTTCTTTCATTTCCTTCATCATGCAACGCATTGCGTCTGTTAGAAAGGCAAACTCTGATGAGTTACCGGATGAAGAAGCAGGAGTGACAGGAACATTCACTTTGTTTCGAGACTTAAACAATATTGTCGCAACACAACCTCCCCGGCAGCGGCGCCAAAATTTGATTCGTGCCAAAACGTATATATAAATATTATGCAATGACGGATACACGTGAATAAATACAAATCACCCCTTTGTGAAAAAGGATACTTGCAAAAACTCACGTTTGTGTGTAGTGTGAAACCAGGTAAGTGATTACCCGGATCGTTTCCCAACGAGGATGGAATGGGCAAATTGTTTAAGGTTCGGATTAGAGTGACTGATGATTGGGAATAGAATTTTGATTGCTTTTTTAATTCTAATTGATATAAAAAACAAATATACAAAAGAAAATTAAACGCGAATTAAATAAACTAAAAACGCGTTACGGGAATTCTAAAACGGGACTAAAAAGTGAAATATTAGAAAACTAATCCTACAAGTGTAAAATTATTTTTCTTAAATTCTAAATAATAAAATAAAATTTTAGAAAAAAGATTTATATTTTTCTGATTATTATTTAATTTATTATGAATTAAAAACTATTATAAACTAATTAAAATGATTAAAAATAGTAAATGACTTAGGAAAAATCTGAAAAATTCAAGATAAGTCTAAAAAATTATTTAAAAGCTAGGAAAAATAAAAGTAGAGCTTATCTAAACCTAATAAGCTGTTTTGGGCAAATGAGCAGTTTGCAAATAAGCCAAAAATAAGCTAAAAAGCTAGAAAAATTACCAAAAGCTCAGAACTAGTGTAATACACTTATTAAAGCATAAAACAACTGATAAAGCACAATAATCAATTGGAAATAAGCAGATAAGCACTAGGGCAGAATCACTAATTATGCAGAAAATATCAGAAAAATGGCCAACTTGCAGACAGATTTTAAGCTCTTAAATAAGCTGATAAGTGGAATAAAATGGGGGCAAAAGATTGCTAGTACTACTGGCTACTCTAAAAACTAAAAAGCCCCAATTCTAACAAGCTAATTGAACTCCAATTAAGCACAAGATCAGATGGTGAAAAACTGAATAAGCTATGCAGGGTCAGAATCAGTGAAAATGGGGAATTTGCAGGCTTATTTTAAGCTATTAAATAAGCTCAGAAATGGAATCCAGGCACAGAAACTAAAAGCTAGCTAGGTGAACTACTTGCAAACCAAAAATCAGGGTCTCAGCTTAATGGAATAAGCTAATAACAAGCTGAGAATAGTAGCTTAAAAGTGGCTAGTCTGCTCAGTATATACAGAGTCTGTGTGTGCAGACTTGGTGTGCAAAGGTGCACAATACCACAGAGACTACACAAACTCCTTTTGCAATCACCAAATGGACCACAAGGAGTCTAAAAACACCAACAATAAGGGCTCTAACTGCTTATTGCAGTGGAGTGCTTATTTGGATAGTTAAAAGCCTAGGATTACCACAGACCATGCAAAACCATAGTATCTATCTAAATTGCTTAAAATATCTTACAGATAGCTTATTATAACCAGGATATGCTGATTTGAAATTAGCAAAATGGCAAATGCACAGTAAAAACTACTATGGATAAGCTTATGCCAAACACCCCTTTGAAGGGTTTGTTTTTGGTTTTTCAAATGAAACACACTATTTAGACTATATTTTCTAGTTTTACTGATTAATTAACTTATTTAAACTCTAATAAGTAAATTTCAAAAGGTAAATAAGCAGTAGAATAAGCTATGCCTTATTTGGCTATTTTTGGCTTTTTTTAACTTTTTTAAGTAGAAATAAGTAATGACTATTTAAAACTGATGTAAGTGATAAAATATAACTAGAAACTAGTAATAAGCAATAAATAGCAATAATAAGCTAACAATAAGCTATTGTACAGTAACTTGGAAAATTAAATAAAACTTGGAATTTGGCTTACAACTGAAAGAGCTTATGGAATAGATAGAACAAGATCAGAACAACTCTAGCTTGTTAACAACAAGCTAGAAACCAAATATAAGCCTTCCTGAATAGCTTATTTTACCAGAAGTGCTTATTTTCCCCCAGGTTGACTTTTGTTGACTTTCTTCATCATTCTTGAATAGAACTGATTTAAACTAATATAAACTTACAACAAGCTATTATAAGCTTGTATAAGCTTATAGAAACAACTAAGAAGCTATTTCAATAACTACTTAACTTAATTCGAATTCTCAGTACAACAAGGAATTTTAGAAACTTAGAATTATCATTAGTTAATGGAAATTGTACAAAGATTGTTAACAAACAGACTTAATTTAACTTGGATTGACTATTGAAACTTGAAATTACAAACTATGGCTACTGAAACTTAAAATACGATTATGCTAAATTAACTACTTAGCCATTAAGGCTTACACAAGGTCCTATATATACTACACTGAGGTGGGATAAGCTTCTTATCTTCTTCTGATCATATCTTGGCCTTTGGATCCTTCTGACATCATCTCAATCGTTGAAATGGATTTTTGGCGGGAAAAGTGAGATAGTGGAAAAATCCACTATCTCTGATAACTTGAAAGGATGAAGAAGCAATTAATGCCTTTTGGCATGTTAGGTAGAGTGTTTGAGGAGGAGGGTGGTGGGTTTGTCAGAGATAAGGTGGTGGGTTGAGGGGTGGTTTTGGTTTGGCGGTAAAGGAAGAAGAAGGTGGGTTTGTGTAAGATCCCACGAAAATCCATTATGATAATCCTCATTTATTAAAGATAACCTCTAGTTACCATGTAACAACACCCATTTTTACGGGAAAATTTAAATTTTTCTTTAATATACCATACTCACGACCAACACAAGATTAAGATAAGCCTACATATTTTATATGAACTATTTTCCACTTTATTAATTTTTATTAAACTCTTTACGTAATACGAATACTGAACCCTATTAGATTTTATTAACGTATACGCTCTCTATTAAAATTATCTCACGTCTAATATAATTAGTTGAAATATATTAATAAACTTTGATATTTTTATAAACGTTATATTTTTACGTTACCCTGTCTTAAATTTTATGACTTAAGGACTTAACATTAGTAATTACCAAGATCAAACTGTATCTCAAATTGTATCTTAAACTATTTATATCAAAAGGCCATTACGTGTACCATTTCAAAATTTCATACGTATTCCATTTCAAAGCCATACATATTCTATCTCAAAATTTCCCTACGTGTTCCATTCAAAAGTGTCATACGTTTTCCATTTTAAAATACCCTACGTGTTCCCTTTTATCCCCAAATACTTGTTATAACCAACTAAACAAGAACGTGTATATACATATTACTTACAACAAACTAGGGATAAAAATCCTACCTACCCAAGATATCAAGATATTTTTGCCAGCAAAAGAGGCCAGCTCCTCAAATACTGTAGATACAAATAATTGGTCCGAAGACTATGATTGTTCAAGCAACGTGTATAAACCTTCTCCTATAAAATTTACCCAACCTACCACACAACTTCCTATTCTAATACTAACTCTCTCTCTCTCAATATTCCCAGCCACTCCACTCTCTTTATAATATTTCCGGTCATAAATCCGGTCGCCATTAGCTCATCTCCGGTCACCCTACTACACCACCAACATCAAAATGATCCTCTCACTCTCCCCGTCACTCCCATGTACTCCACGCGCCACCAAACACCGACACCATTACCCCCACGCTCCATTTCAGTCGCATATAACCACCATCACCATTAAAAACATCACATATTTCACTCTGTCCTTAATGTTTTGAAGTCGTTTGAGAGACAACCCGTGAGTTCCAGCCACCACAGCCGCCACTTTCCTCCTCCTCGTATTTCTCTCGTCAATGGTAAAATAAAAAAGAAAAACCTAATTAAAATACTAATCAAATTAACAGATAATAACAATTCACTCCCCGGCAACGGCGCCAAAAACTTGATGCGCGTGATGTGTCATTGCGGTTTAGCAGTATTAATGCCTACTCAAGTTTTAAATTTATATTTAGCCGACTTATCAATAACACACACACTTAACGAGCAGTGTACCCGGTCAGTATGAATATAATGGTAAGTAGAGTGTCGATCACTAAGAGTGGAACGTATTATCTAGTTATTCTAATCAGTATTTTAATATCTTAAGTTAGTTGTACAACCTAATCTAACGCAAGGGGGTTCAGCCTGAGAGACTGGCACGGTTTGGTTATGATTAAATAGAAAACTAAACTAATGAGCACGAATCAGCGATTAGCACACACGTACACAGATAGATACTTGAGACAATAAGAAGACATGTCCTGATAATTAAGTAGCTTGTCACTTGTTTTATTGCTAGTTTTATATGAAGTGTATATAATTAAACCTTTCTCGTTGGCTCTAATCTTATCGGCGGGTAAACCCTTAATGATTACTTATGTCTATCCTATTTATTTAAGAGACGCTAAAACAAATAGGCGAGGAAGGGGCATGGCGACCCAAGCAATGCTCAGCTAGACACAGAGGTTATCAATGCACTAATAAAAGTCACCAAAGACATCAACATATAAACTTTAATTAATGGGAAAGCAATTTTAAGGGGTGCGCATGATATTCCGTAGTCACATGACATCAGCCCATCAATCCTGATGAATTAAAGTGTACTAATACAATAAAACAAAACTACTTAATGAATTGAATACATGCAGGACCTTCTTACAGCTCTTGTATCTTCGTTCAGGGTGTGTCTTGTGCTGCTAATACGTCTGAATTCGTCTCTGGTTTGGTACTCGTACGTATGGTATCTTGCACTGTCCAACCTCTCAAATTCGTCTGACTTTGGGGTATTTATAGTTTCTGTCTGAGGGTTAGATGCGGCGCATTGACTTAACTTCGCGTGGGGTCCAAGATTAATATATTCAGGAATATTCGTACACCGCCTTAAGATGCGGCGTAACTCCATTTCTCTATGCGACGCATGTCCTTTGCTGTCTTGGATTGTAACTTGTGAAATCTTGATAGTGATACGCCGTATGTAAGAAGTATGTTGCGGCGTATCTGGAGCAGAATGATCTTGATCTTGATCTTGTACATTTCAGTAGACTCTTAACATCTTGCTTGTTTTGCTCCATAATTAGTCCAAAATCGCCAAGTTTCACATAATACTTGTTTTTACCTGAGAATTACAAAAGTAAACATTAACGTATCAATTCTCATATATAATATACTCCCTCCGTCCCTTTTTAAATGTCCACTTGGACTTTTTTTGGTCTTATTATTCAACTTTGACTATAAATATTTTTGTTTGTGTTATATAATACTTGATGCAAAAAATATGAATGGATTGGGTTTTAAAAGTATTTTTCATTGGTATAATTTCATCAAGTATTATATAACACAAACAAAATTATTTATGGTCAAAGTTGAATAATAAAGACCAAAAAAAGTCCAAGTGGACATTTAAAAAGGGACGGAGGGATTCTCATATATAATGTAATAAAACAAGTCAAATAAATAGGATAAATGATGATAATAAAATGTACTTATTTGAGTTCATCAATTTCAGAAGATGGCAAAAGAAGATGCAATTCTTGTTGTCAAGAATGAATGTGGTGTATGTTCTGACCACAACCATTCCTAAATATTATGGGGATGATGCTACTTTGGAACAGATGAGGAGCAGAAGCAAATTGGAGAATGATGACTATGTCTGCAGAGGATTAATCCTCAATGGTATGTCTGATACTCTCTTTGACATTTATCAGAATGTTGAATCTTCTCAAGAACTATGGGATTCCTTGGAAGCCAAATATATGGCTGAGGATGCATCAAGTAAGAAGTTCCTTGTAAGTAATTTTAACAATTACAAAATAGTCGATTCTAGACCTGTCATGGAACAATACAATGAACTTCTTAGTATACTTGGTCGATTCACACAACACAAGATGAACATGGATGAGGCTATTTCAGTCTCTTGTATCATCGATAAACTACCTCCTTCTTGGAAAGATTCCAAGCATATGCTAAAGCATAAGAAGGAGGAATTAACTCTTGTTGAGTTGGGCAGTCATTTGCGCATTGAGGAATCGCTCAAAGCACATGAAAGTGACAAGCCAAAGAGCAGCACTACTGCTGGTCCATCAGTTGTCAATATGGTGGAGCATAACAACTCCACCAGGTTCAATGATAACAAGGGCAAACGTAAGCATCAGGATAACTCCAAAACTGATCCTAACAAGAAGCCTAAAGCTACTTGTTGGAAGTGTGGTAAAACTGGACACTTCAGGAAGGATTGTAAAGGTGTTAAGATTGGCAATAAAACCAATGGATCAGGCACGAGTGGATCTGGGAATGGTAATACCAATTCCCTGAAAGGTCAGAATATATTTGATAAGTCTTTTGAGATTTATTATGTTACATATATATCTGATGTGTATTTTGTGCAGGATGATGATGTTGTGTGGTGGGTTGACTCTGGAGCAACAATTCATGTGTGTAAAGATAGAAGCTGGTTCAAGACCTACGAGTCAATGAATGATGGTTCTATTCTTGACCGGATCTACACACACTCCTTGTGTTAGATGTATACTTTGAATGATGTCTAGTCTAGCACGCGGAATTTACTAGCTAGCACTTAGAAGATTTGTTTGTTTGTGTTTTTATTAACAAATCAACAATGAATGAACAAGGAACACAATATACTTCAACTTCAACGATTCAATATTATTAATGAATAATACGAGTGATCTCCTATCACTAGGGTTTACAACCTTGAATCTTAACAAAACATTCATATCAAAACTTTAACCTAGGCAATCCTTTTATAGACTAAGGATTCCTTTACAAGATAACTATCAACCTAATCGTATAAGATATACACAATATCTTTTCTATAATTATCTTTCACAAAAATATAAACCGTACTAACTTCTTCATACAAACAGTACGAACTGCTCTTTGTCTTCAAAACTCACCAGCAGTACTAACTTTCTTTTCAACCGTACTAACTGCTATAGCTTAATTTCCTAACAATCCTCCCCTAAACTTATGATTTCTATCCAAATCACTTAGTTTCTTCAAATTACGCTTTTTCTTCTCAATGTGGAAAATTCTTTTAAACATCCATCACATCAGTCACTTTAGTCTTTGACTTTTCTTTGCTCTGCAAGGTTGAAATTCTTTGTAACTAACAAGTCTGCCATCTCAGAGTCTTCTTCAACCTTGAGTCTTCCTTGTACCATAGCCATTAACACAAATGATCTGAGTGGATAGTCCTTTTCCACCAAAATATAGATTTCTATCCCATCTGGAGTAGAAACTCTATGTACTCTACACGATTCAAACAAATACCAATACACATCTTTAACTTGTGCTTCAAATCTCCACATTGACTCTCCACTATCAGGTTCATAGATTCTCTTCAACTGAACCCATAATTCTTTGTCTTTGTCTTCAATAGGATCTTTATCTCTGAATCTTTCTTTTACTAAGCTCCATAGTTGATTAAGATCTTCTTTATCAAATCCTCTGAGTAAATCTTCAAACAACTTGTACATTTCAGAAATATCACCAAGTCTGAATTCTTGTTGTCTCCATGTCCATCTTCTCTTAAACAAATTCGTCTGGATCTTCTAAACCAAAGTATCAGTAAACCTGGCTCTGATACCACTTGACCGGATCTACACACACTCCTTGTGTTAGATGTATACTTTGAATGATGTCTAGTCTAGCACGCGGAATTTACTAGCTAGCACTTAGAAGATTTGTTTGTTTGTGTTTTGTATTAACGAATCAACAATGAATGAACAAGGAACACAATATACTTCAACTTCAACGATTCAATATTATTAATGAATAATACGAGTGATCTCCTATCACTAGGGTTTACAACCTTGAATCCTAACAAAACATTAACCTAGGCAATCCTTTTATAGACTAAGGATTCTTTTACAAGATAACTATCAACCTAATCGTATAATATATACACAATATCTTTTCTATAATTATCTTTCACAAAAATATAAACCGTACTAACTTCTTCATACAAACAGTACGAACTGCTCTTTGTCTTCAAAACTCACCAGCAGTACTAACTTTCTTTTCAACCGTACTAACTGCTATAGCTTAATTTCCTAACAATTCTTCATATGGGAAATGAGTCAACAGCCCTGGTGCATGGAAGATGATGTGTTGATTTGAAGTTTAGTTCTGGAAAGATTATTTCTTTGTTTAATGTTTTACATGTTCCTGTTATTAGGAAGAACTTGGTTTCTAGTAGTGTTTTGAATAATTGTGGTTACAAACAAGTGATTGAATCTGATAAGTTTTTGTTATCTAAACATGGTGTGTTTATTGGTTTTGGTTATCTATGTAATCAAATGTTCAAACTTAATATTGTTCATGATATGATTGATTCTGCTTTTATGTCGACTTCTAGTTTGTATGATTCAACCCTTTGGCATGCTAGACTTGGCCATGTTCATTTTAAAAGGATGCAAGATATGTCTAAGGATGGGTTAATCCCAGCATTTGACATGGACACTGAAAAGTGTAAAACTTGTATGATGAACAAAATAACTAAGAAACCTTTTCAAAGTGTAAAACGTGAAACTAAAGTGTTGGAACTGATTCATAGTGATTTATGTGATTTGCATGCTACTCCCTCTTTGGGGAATAAGAAATACTTTGTGACTTTTATTGATGATGCTTCTAGGTATTGTTATGTTTATCTATTACATACTAAGGATGAAGCATTAGATAAATTTAAAGTATTTAAAACTGAGGTTGAATTGCAACAAGAGTCCCTAATCAAGAGATTAAGGACTGATAGGGGAGGTGAGTACATGGATACTCTGTATTTTCAGTCTGTTGGTATAATCCATGAAACGACTGCTCCCTATACTCCTCAGCAAAATGGTATTTCTGAAAGGAAAAACAGGGTGCTGAAGGAGATGGTTAATTCCATGTTGTCCTATTCTGGGCTGAGTCAAGGGTTCTAGGGTGAAGCTATGTTAACAGCTTGCTATTTATTAAATAGAGTTCCCAACAAAAGGAACCAGACAACCCCTTATGAACTCTGGACTAAAAAGAAACCCAACCTGAATTATCTCAGGGTTTGGGGTTGTAGGGCAGTTGTAAGACTCCCTGATCCAAAGCTAAAGACTTTGGGTGAAAGAGGCATTGAATGCATCTTTGTTGGATATGCTGAGCATTCCAAGGCATATAGGTTCTATGTTATTGAACCTAATGAATCTGTTTCAATTAACTCTATAATTGAATCAAGGGATGCCATCTTTGATGAGAATAGATTCTCATCAGTCCCTAGACCAAGTCAGAGAATTCCTAATGGAACTAATGATGTTGGTGTATCTGAGATCTCTGATGAGGTCCCTGATGAGGTTGTGGTTCAACAACCTGAACCTGAGCTCAGAAGGAGCAAAAGGGTTAGGACTCCAAAGTCATTTGGACCTGAGTTCCAATTATACTTAATTGAAAGAACAAGGGATGAGGTCTTTGACCAACACTCCTATTGCTTTAATGTTGAGGATGATCCCAAAACATTTGATGAAGCAATGAAGTCCTAGGATGTTGCTTTCTGGAAAGAAGCAATAAATGATGAAATGAACTCCATCATGGGCAACAACACTTGAGTGTTGGCTGATCTACCACCTGGTTGCAAGCCTCTAGGCTGCAAATGGATTTTCAAAAGGAAAATGAAGGTAGATGGAACTATTGAAAAGTTCAAGGCTAGACTAGTCATTCAAGGCTTTAAACAAAAGTCAGGAATAGACTACTTTGATACTTATGCCCCTGTGGCTCGTATCAGTACCATAAGATTGCTGATTGCCTTGGCATCTATTCACAATCTTATTATACATCAGATGGATGTGAAGACAGCATTCTTGAATGGTGAATTGGATGAGGAGGTTTACATGAACCAACCTCAGGGCTTCATCATGCCTGGCAATGAAAACAAGGTGTGCAAACTGATTAAGTCCTTATATGGACTAAAGCAGGCACCTAAGCAATGGCATCAAAAATTTGATGAAGTGGTTTTGTCTAGTGGTTATTCACTTAACCAGTCTGACAAATGTGTATATAGCAAATTTGATGAATTTGGTAAAGGAGTCATCATTTGTCTATATGTTGATGACATGTTGATCTTTGGCACTGACCAAAATCAAGTTGACCTAACAAAGGAATTTTTGTCATCAAGGTTCTCCATGAAGGATATGGGGGAAGCTGATGTTATCCTTGGTATAATGATTAAACATGAAAGTAACAAGATTTCTATCTCTCAGTCTCATTACATTGAGAAGGTGTTGAGGAAATTTAATTACTTTGATTGTACTCCTGTGAGTACTCCTATGGATACAAGTGAGAAGCTCTTGCCTAATACTGGTAAGGCTGTATCTCAACTTGAGTATTCTAGGGTGATAGGCTGCCTAATGCATGCCAAGACTTGTACAATGATATTGCATTTGCTGTGGGAAAATTGAGCAGGTATACTAGTAATCCTAGTGCTCATCATTGGCAAGCAATTCAGAGGGTACTGAAGTATTTGAAGAGAACTATGGATTATAGTCTCTCATATACTGGTTATCCATCAGTATTAGAAGGATACACTGATGCAAGTTGGATCAGTAACACTGAAGACAATTCTTCTACTAGTGGCTGGGTATTCCTACTTGCTGGAGGTGCAATTTCTTGGGCATCCAAGAAACAAATTTGCATCACCAGTTCAACCATGGAATCTGAATTTGTTGCCTTAGCTGCTGCTGGTAAAGAAGCTGAATGGTTGAAAAACTTGCTTCTTGAGATTCCATTGTGGCCTAAACCTATAGCACCTATTTCTATCCGTTGTGATAGTGCTGCTACATTGGCAAAGGCTTATAGCCAAATGTACAATGGGAAGTCTAGACACTTAGGTGTCAGGCATAGCATGATTCGTGAGCTTATCATGAATGGGGTGGTATCTATAGAGTTTGTTAGATCTCAACAGAACTCAGCTGATCACTTGACGAAGGGTTTGGCTAGAGACTTGGTTTTAAAGTCTGCTAAAGGGATGGGTTTGAAGTCCAACTTAGTCACTGAATGCTAAGACACCCAACTCCCTCATGAGGAAACTTTGGAGCTGAGTTCAATGTGGAAAGCTGAACATTTAGTGGACTGGAGCACATGTTTATTTTCATCCTGATGCGTGGTTTTGCGACCTTACAACAGGTTTTACCTCTCGAGGGATCTCAAGAGGCTTGCAATCTCCACCAGGCAGTGTACCTGACCGATGTAGTATAGTGTAGTGGCAAGTACTGGAGGATTGATCGTTCTCTAGGGGAATAGTGTCGTTAGGATTGAAAAACTACTCTAATAGGTCTAAGGGTGAGGGAAGATTCTTTTTTTATTTTTTTATATTTTTATAAAAGCAAGTAAAATCTCGGGTTTGAAGGAGTGGGCGGAATTAGTTGCTAGTCAACTAACCCAAATAACTACAATTACAAATAAAATAAAATAACTGAAATTAAAAAGGTTGTGGAACTTATATGGAGAGAAATGTGTTTACTTAGATTTCCTTACTCCCTAACTATCTTTTACCGGTTGATTAGTGTGTATTAATTGGGTGGATGACGGGTGTATTCCTTAATACCAATCGTGGGGTGGCGTACGTACTTCCCCAACTCTATAAGCTCCTACTTCACTCCTATGTCGAGCCGGCTAAGAAGCTCCTAACATGGGATCACTAGAATTCGCTCATGCATTAAATACAACCATAATAACCTTAGTACGCATTGGTTCATGTTTCTTAAGACGTTCAAGCAAGTTACCGTATAGGAGGTTAGCCAGTTTTCTTAAGCCTAACATCGATAAACAATCATCCAATACACTTAATAACACACCAACAACCAATAATCAATAGTTAGGTTTCATTAGATCTAAGCAAACACAAGATAAATCTAGCCTAGCATGTTAAATAAAAGACAAGAACAAGATATAATCAAACAACACATAGACATATTGAATGATTAATTAATTACTTATCTTCAATTGAACATGGGAGATCCAAGGGTATAAAACCCTTAAAAGTAGCAGAAAAATCGTCTTAGGGTTTCTCCTCACAAAGTTGCACACTAATGACTAAAAATTATGAGAATATATATAGAAAATCAGATCTGACGGCGTCACGTTATAGAGCTGACGTCGTCACCTCGCCGCGGTTAGGGTTTCTTGATGGCCTTCTTGACGCCGTCCCCTTTTAATCGTCCAAAATCCTCTCTGGCGCGTCAAGGGTTGACGGCGTCACAATGGTGCTTGACGCCGTCACAGGTACTTTTCCAGCCGATTTTGAGACTTTGTCGTTTTCTTCACTTTTATGCTCCAAAAACGTCCAAAATGCTTCCTTTTCCAGATTTCTTCTCCAAAGTACCTAAAATGACAAAAGGAACGATTTAGGGCAATATTTGATCAAATAAATACGATTTAGGGCTTAAATGACCCCCTAAAAGCGGTACACTTTTCGCTTCATCAAATACCCTTACACTTGAGATTTGCTTGTCCTCAAGCAAATGCGCTTTTATTCTAATCAAAATACAAGTTAGGGGTCATTTAATGCTAATATAAAAGTAATTACAACAAATAGTCGTTCCATTTTAATCATAATAAGCACGGAGATTACAAACTAGCACCTCACAAGTAGTGTTTAGATACTCACATCTCTCAGGTGTCGTAAAAGTATATCTCATAAATGAAAATGAATAATATCTCTCACTACCTGTCATAGCAAATAAATTACCATAGGCTTGGGAAAGGATCAAAAACCTCCTCCACTAGGCGTAAGCACCTAAGATAAACTATCAAAGAGGGCTTTTAAACGGGTTATAACGTTAGGTGTAGGGATATGATAAACACGGTTTTGTTGGATAAAGGATATTTTACTGGTGGCGAGTTAAAGATCTTGATTAATTACATGTACAATATGGCGTTACTAAGCCAAGACTAGACTCGACTTAAGCTAATGAAAAAAATAACAAAAAGATAAAATAAACATAAAATAAAACGGGATGGTAGTCCGTATGTTTTTTCTACTTTTTTTTTTTTTTTTTTTTTTTTTTTTTTTTTTTTGCATACACTCTTGCCCTACCATCCAAAATAATACATCGCAGGGGGGTTGTATCCCCCTTACACTTGAATTTTTACATAACTTTACAATTAACTATTCTAATGACTCGAATTAAGATAATCGAAACACTTGGAGTACTTTTAAAATATTCAGCACATATGGGGGTAATAATGTTGTTCTTCCCATTACTCCATTACACTAGTACTTTACCCATGAGTCCCAATCGTCCCAAAACAATATGTACAAGGATATGACTCGACTCAGCAACCATATAATCAATTAGATAATTAACTTGGGGTTTAAACAAATGTTGTCACAATAATGCACTAAAAATGAGTGCATACAAGGTAGGCTAAGGCGATTTGGGTGTACATTTAAGTGGGGTGTAAACAAATTCTTACTTTAAGTAAAATGCTTAAAGTTAGAAACGAAAAGATAGGCTCTGAGGGGTGTAATAGGGGTATCGTGTACTAAAAATGAGTACAACGCAAAGGGTGTGGGAGAATTACTTGACCAATGTAGCCAATGTAATTATAACAAAAACACAGGTGTAAAACAATGGGTTAATCCTAATGCCTCTTATCATGTAGTAAATCTAACTACACGAATGTAGTCTCACTTGTGGCCTCGGAATGGTCCTAACGCAAGTTCTAGAATCTAAGTGCTACCGGTACACACATCATAGCATAAATGCTTTTCCTACCAATTCTAGGGGCGAACCTCACATATTTGGGGGTGGAAAAAAAATTTAGTGGTACGGTTTTGTGCTAGTCATATAACTCCTATCCGTGAGACGCTCATTAAGACCAAAGTTTCACTCCTATATGTTGTAAAAAAATTTAAATTTGGCACTAAAATTGCCTTAACAGGTATTTCTCTCAGTTTTATTACACATCTACCATTAAACAAACGAAAAATCAAGCGTAATAGCATTCTCTAAGGTATCGTACTTTACCCCCCCCCCCCCTTACACTTAAGATGAACATTGTCCCCAATGTTCAAATAACAAGATGTAAAAGTAAATAAGGTAAAAGAATGAAATCAAATACTCCCCTGATTCGCTCGGTGGATAAAGAGGTAACATGGTTAGATCTTCTTCCAAGGTAATGTTGAAGCTTCAAGATTAAAGCAGCGCCAAAAGCAAGATTCCACATACATCTCCTTGTCCAAAATAACCTGTTAAACCTGAGAAAACAAACACAAAACCTGCATAACATCGGCGGGATAAATCTGTATAAGGATATAATGCTTGTGGAATGATTATTTTGCAGATTCCTGGAGTTTATAAGTTAGAGATTTAATAAAGCATTTTATGATTCCGGAAGAAAAACAAAACTTTAAAAAAAATTCCAGAAAACTGTTCCTGACGCCGTCAGACTGGGGTCTGACGCCGTCAGAAGTGATCTGACAGATTTTTTCATGTTAAGTTTCCGGAAAATTTCTGGAAAAACTCAATCCTTATTTCCTGGAAATCCTGCAAAATATCATTATGACTCGATACAAGCATTTGACTCAAACAATTACTAATATGTATGTTAATTTAATATTGTTATGATTCATGTTCATTTGTTCTAATAAACCGATTTGGATTTCCCTTACACTTATCTTTTTGCAAAATACCTTTATATGTAATTAAGACGAAGTTAAAAACAAGATAAAGCATTTTCACAATTTAGTTTCGAACATGAATCAATAATAATAAAAATTAAACATACATACGGAAGCAAATAAAATCAAACAAACAAATAAATAAACACACAAAGCAAATAAAGCTTGGGTTGCCTCCCAAGAAGCACTTTTCTTTATTAACGAGTCTTGTAGCTAGACTCAAAGTCAGGATTATCTAGTGTCGCTTATGCTCACGTATCCGAGTGTGAGCCATCTAATTGTTGCCTCATCTTTCTTGTATTCATCATTCAGCTCCAGACATCCATGATAATATCTCTTATTTTTCTCATGTGGATATTTGAGCCCCTTTTTCTTATCATTCTCACTTAACAAGTCAATAGGCACAAGTCTATTGCAAGATTCAATGGAGAAGTTCTTAAACCTAGGATGTGATCGGGGCATTTGGTAAACAAAATCTTCATCCCCATCCGAGAATGTAATTAACCCGTCCACAAGTTTTTCGTCAAGGTTGGTCAACCTTTTGAAGGGTTCTCCAAAAATGACTTGGGTTAATTTGTTATCAATAAATTCTCCTAAGTTCTCCATAACCATAAAATCCACCAAATACACAAAACTTCCTACGAATACGTGTAGTGGCTCAATCCTAGCAACAATGTTATCTCCTTGATATTCTAGCTCATCTACCATGATTTTATTATAATTAGCGCGAGAGATAATGTTCATAGGCAAAGATGAGTTAAGATAAGCATGAAAACTATGATAACCAATCTTACATGGAAATTGCATGTTAAAGAGGCTATCCTTTTCGATCTTAGTCCTAGGGTCAACATACTTAAAGGGATCAATTTCCTCTTTTCTCCATTCCTCGTTAACTACTTCTCCATTACCAGCATCCTCATCGAAGTCTGAGTCGTAAAATGGACTAACTGCATAGTCATTCTCATGGTCAGACTCCTCCATCTCAGAATTGTTACCAAAGTGGTGGTCGGGTGAAAGGTTGTTGTTTTCTACGATGGGGGCGGGAACAGGTAGTTGGAAGTTTGCACGGCGGAAAATACGAATAACAGGGATCAAGCGATCACTATTACTCATGAGGTAGGTGGAAGGTGTCACAAACAAAAGTACAAAGAAATAAGATAGACTAAAGAAAACCTAGAAAAATAAAATAAAAATCTCACTAGAAAGGAATCTAGTGAGTAGACCTAATAAAATAAAATTCAACCTAAACAATAACTATTCCCCGGCAGCGGCGCCAAAAACTTGATGCGTGGTTTTGCGACCTTACAACAGGTTTTACCTCTCGAGGGATCTCAAGAGGCTTGCAATCCCCACCAGGCAGTGTACCTGACCGATGTAGTATAGTGTAGTGACAAGTACCGGGGGATTGATCGTTCTCTAGGGGAATAGTGTCGTTAGGATTGAAAAACTACTCTAATAGGTCTAAGGGTGAGGGAAGATTCTTTTTGTATTTTTTTATATTTTTATAAAAGCAAGTAAAATCTCGGGTTTGAAGGAGTGGGCGGAATTAGTTGCTAGTCAACTAACCCAAATAACTACAATTGCAAATAAAATAAAATAACTGAAATTAAAAAGGTTGTGGAACTTATATGGAGAGAAATGTGTTTACTTAGATTTCCTTACTCCCTAACTATCTTTTACCGGTTGATTAGTGTGTATTAATTGCGTGGATGACGGGTGTATTCCTTAATACCAATCGTGGGGTGGCGTACGTACTTCCCCAACTCTATAAGCTCCTACTTCACTCCTATGTCGAGCCGGCTAAGAAGCTCCTAACATGGGATCACTAGAATTCGCTCATGCATTAAATACAACCATAATAACCTTAGTACGCATTGGTTCATGTTTCTTAAGACGTTCAAGCAAGTTACCGTATAGGAGGTTAGCCAGTTTTCTTAAGCCTAACATCGATAAACAATCATCCAATACACTTAATAACACACCAACAACCAATAATCAATAGTTAGGTTTCATTAGATCTAAGCAAACACAAGATAAATCTAGCCTAGCATGTTAAATAAAAGACAAGAACAAGATATAATCAAACAACACATAGACATATTGAATGATTAATTGATTACTTATCTTCAATTGAACATGGAGATCCAAGGGTATAAAACCCTTAAAAGTAGCAGAAAAATCGTCTTAGGGTTTCTCCTCACAAAGTTGCACACTAATGACTAAAAATTATGAGAATATATATAGAAAATCAGATCTGACGGCGTCACGTTATAGAGCTGACGCCGTCACCTCGCCGCGCTTAGGGTTTCTTGATGGCCTTCTTGACGCCGTCCCCTTTTAATCGTCCAAAATCCTCTCTGGCGTGTCAAGGGTTGACGGCGTCACAATGGTGCTTGACGCCGTCATAGGTACTTTTCCAGCAGATTTTGAGACTTTTTCGTTTTCTTCACTTTTATGCTCCAAAAACGTCCAAAATGCTTCCTTTTCCAGATTTCTTCTCCAAAGTACCTAAAATGACAAAAGGAACGATTTAGGGCAATATTTGATCAAATAAATACGATTTAGGGCTTAAATGACCCCCTAAAAGCTGTATACTTTTCGCTTCATCACATCCCAAGGTTGTGCTCAGAACTTGCTGAAAAGGAGGATGAAGTCTTTACTTCTCAATAGTTATTTTTTTTTGAAAAAGTGCTTAGCAGGAGCATGAATAAAGATGAACCACCTATGTAAATGTTGAAGTTTTGCCGCTTTAGGAAGCTTTGGACTTTTAGCTTTTATAACATTTATGAATTGGATATGGACACATGGCTTGTATAGTGTCAGGAGTATTAAGTGTTTGAAAACTTGTGTGTATTTTATCTTCAGGTATTCAAATGGGTTGAAGGGTTCAATTCTTAGAACAATCTGATTCTCGAATATTTGAACGTGTAATGTACTAAGATGAGAATTCAATCTTCAAGATATTTTCATTTATGCACATGTTTGTTTTATGTTTATTTTTTCATGCAAAGTAAGTGAACTAAATTTGGGGAGGATTGTTGAAAAATTTAGTGCACTTGAGGGATGAGTTCACACCTGGTAATGGGTTTGGAGGTACGGAGTGTACACCCATTAGGTCCCTGAACACCCTAACTCAATAGTGGTTATGCAGAGTTCCTACTGCTTGTATAAGCTTGTTCCTGCTGGTAAGCTTATAACCACTGATTCCTAATATTATGGAAACTATTATGGTATAATTAATGGGCCGTTAATTATACATAATTCCATGGGCTAGGGTTTGAGTAAACTCTATTATAAATAGAGGTCGTATCATAACTGCATGGATATACAGAATAGAACATTCAAACCCTAAACACTTGAATACGATTTGATTCTTGATTTGTGCCTAAAACAAGAACATCACTTGGTCTTATCCCATAGAAATATTCGTGTAACCCAGACATAGGGTCGTATAGTTTCTATTGGAAAGTGATTACACGATTTCAAGTGAATATCCAGTACCTTGATTATTGATTATCTTTACCCTGATCTGGGAACAACACACAGTACAATCAACAACAGTGGATGGCAATGTCAATATGTGAACCTGGTGGCAAATCCTCCCGATCAATAAATGCACAGCCATCTTCGTCGGATATGCGTTTTATGCTTATCCCATAGCATTTCCAATCGATGCTTTTCAATGCATCTAGCAATGATTGAGAAAGATTAGCTATAACTACCACTTTGAGATGTAAAAGGACAAAATGAGGCCAGCTATTAATTAAGTCATAGCAATACATACGAATGCAGTATCAATTTGCTGAATTGCTATGACTTAATATGTAGTTTCTATAATAACCTTAAGAAAAATAGCATTTTAATTTCACTTGCAACAAAAAAAAATTATAAAAGAAGAGTGTGAGATTTGAGTGGATCTGGGTTTTTGATGAAGAATATAAGATTTGTAAATGTGTGTATATTAATTGATTATAAAAAAAAGAAGAGAATGTGTTTCAAAAAAAATCGCTTAAGAAAAATAAAAGTCGCTTAAATATTTTTTTAAGTCCCTAAAGATTTTGAAATAAAAAAGTGTTTATAAAGTATTTTAAAAAGTATTTAAAAAATAATACAAAAAGGTGAAAAGTACAAAAAGGTTAAAAGTAAAAAAAGTTGGAAAGTACAAAGTTAATGACAAAAGTACAAAAAGGTTGAAGGAAAAAAAATCGTACGACCTGGTTAGGGTTGTATCGGGATAAGGCACCACTTTTAGCGTGTGCGAGCTCCTTAAGAAAATAGAGAGAAGAACTAGAGATTTGTTTATCTTAAACTTTGATTGAATGATTATAATAAATGATTACAAGAGTATTTATAAGACAAAGTAGGGTAAAACCCTAAGACCTAAATAGGCCATGGGCTCGGGCCCAGGCGTATCATTCCCCACTCCTTCAAAACCACCTTGCCCTCAAGGTGTTGTCTTAAAACATTCTTAATTGACTTTCCTAAATAAACATAAAACAATACTAAACAAAGACACGTAAATAAAGATAGATTATATGACATAATCTTTATGCCATACGTTTGGGCAGTCCGTCCTCCTGCAACATTGGCGTAATCCGGGATCCCATAATCTTCTTTGAATTGCAGCCTTCGCCTTTTTCTTCTTTCGTATTCCTTTGCCTTGGACATAACACAACACCATTCTTCCGTCTTCCGCTACCCATGCCATAACACTCCCCACTCCTTCAAAAATCACCTTTGCCCTCAAGGTGATACGAAGAATATGCAGATTGAGAGTCCGCTAATCCTCGCTTAAATTCAAATTTATTTCATCCAAACGACTAATCAAATTCACCACCTCCACCCTTAAGTGTCGATATCACTCTATTCAACTCATCCTCGCCAACCTTAAGCGCTTCGCCACCACCCACAACCTCTTCAACTCCAATATACTCATCAGCATTCAATGACCCTTTAGCCTTAGGTGAAGCAAATTCACCCTCTAATGGTAGAATGACATCTATTTTCTTTTCAATGATTGCTCTTTCTCATTCCTTTGCAATTGTCTCAAAACGAACCTCGGTGATACGAGCTTTGAAGAAGTCTTCTCCAAAGTTAAAGGATTGGACCTCAAAAATTCCCAAATATCTAGGTTAGCGAATGTGTTTCGCCGCACGGTCAATGAAAAAGCTTCGTCTAGAGTTTTGGGATTGACCGTAAAGTAAACATTGTAGATCCAGTTTAAGTCCAATATAACACGATGTAAGTAAAGATTCAAGATCCCCGTTACTCGATTGGCAAGTATCACAAACTCTATCTCATATTCGGCCACCGTACCCATTGCAAGAGCTTAAGAGTGCGTATTCCGCGTCCTGATCGCTGCCACCTGATGCCAAGATAATACTCAAGCGATTAATAACTCGTAAATTTTTTTAAATGAACAGTACCACCGATGAACAGTATCGCCGATGAACATTTTTTTTTTTTTTTTTTAAAAAATTGGAACCTAATAAAAACCCTCTCAACGAGAGCTCTCAATGAAAGCACCAATGATACGACCTGGTTAGGGTTGTATCGGATAAGGCACCACTTTTTAGGTGTGCGAGCTCCTAAGAAAATAGAGAGAAGAATAGAGATTTGTTTATCTTAAACTTTGATTGAATGATTATAATAAATGATTACAAGAGTATTTATAAGACAAAGTAGGGTAAAACCCTAAAACTAAATAGGCCATGGGCTCGGGCCCAGGCGTATCAAAAAGGTGGAAGGAAAAAAAATCGCTCAAAGTACAAGCCGTCAGTCGCTTAAAGTTAAAAAAGTCGCTCAAGGTGTGGAAGTAGCAAAAAGAATAAAAAAAAAAAATTCGAAGTTTGACTTTCTGGCCGGAAAAAGACAAAATAGAAGGTCGCTTAATTCACGAAAAGTCGCTGTAAAAAAGTCGCTTGAAAAGTACACATGTCACTCTCACATTAAAGTCGACGATTGTTAGGGCCATTTCCAGAAAGCGACTTTTTTGAGTCCTCAAAAGCCAACACTTCTAACGACCGGGTCACGTTTATATTTGCCCCTATCGAAAAAGGAAAAATAAATAGTGAAGATTATGGGTGTGAGGTGAGTGGAGCCAACGGCATAATGTTGTTTTAGAGAGTGGATGAGGTGAGCTATTGCTCGCGGCTCGAGGCTTTCAAAATTCGATGCCCCTGTGTTTACCTCATATGTTATTTTAATATAGATGTACATGTATTTTTCTGTGTGTGATGAAATATAAATACTTAGATTCTACATCTCTATTTAATGAGCCGGTGAAAAAATATACTTTTAGTAAGATCTTAGATTCTTAGATACTTAAGGGTGCGTTTGGTTGACGCTTTTGGTAGGGTATCACCAAAAGAAAAATTAAAACCCTTGTTTGGTTGGTATTCGGGCCCACAATTTGGGAATGAAGGAATCAAAACTCATTCCTAGCTTAGTTGGGTGGTTTCACTTGAAACATGCGGGCCCCACTTTTTTTCCTCTCACATTCTTATTATAATATAATATTTAAATACAATATAAAATTTAATAAATTATATATAATAATATATTTTATCTCTCCTACTTTTTTCTCAAATCTTTCCCACATCTTTCAAACCTTTCCAAAATCCGAATCTAATTCCAATCCCACTTACGAACCAAACGCACCCTAAATAATTTTGGGCTTAGACCAAGAGTAGTGGTTTGGGTGTGGGTGAGGGTGAGGGCAAAATGTGACAACTGTCACACGCGTCAGAATGAAAGTTTTTTACAAATTGGGGGTAGTAGGTTGGGGCGTTGTTTTTTTAATTATTTAACATCTTTTTTTTTTTATTATTTGCAAAAAAAAAAAAAAAAAAAAAAAAAAAAAAAAAAAAAAAAAAAATCCACCTTTAAAGATAAATATTGACTATTAACGAAATAAATATTTACTGTTAACGAGTAAATATTGACTGTTAACGAGTCAGAACTTTAATGTTAACATTCAATTTTTCATTCATCTGACGTTAACGTTTGGCGTTAAAGTTAATGGAATTCCGTTAACGCTAGGTTATAAATAGCCACTTTTAACCTTTTAACCTCACAAACATTAACCCTAATTTCTCTCTTGCCGTCAACGACCACCACATTCACCAAAAAATGGCCAGCGAATCTCGATCTGCCTGGGAAGAAAACGAAGAAATGACGTTGGTGAATTCTTACCTGAACGTCTCCGACATCCAGGCGGAGACTCATGATACGAAGAAAGACTTTTGGTCTAGGGTGAAGCGCGATTTTCACCTCTCGCTCGGTAGACAAAAGGAGTACCGGAACACGGACATGATCACCTCCAAGTGGCATGCGCTGCGTGCAGACATGTTCGAGTTTGAAAGCTGCTATCGTGAGTCTGCCAACGAGCTAGATGACGAGGATGACCAGCTGGAGGAGGCGAAGGCCCTGTGGAAGGAGAGACACAACGGGGTCGCGTTCAAGCACCTCGCGAGCTGGACAATCGCGAAGCATCACGTTGGAACCAATATTTTTACTTTTTAGGTTGTTTGTTTATTTGTTTTGTTTTTTTAATTTCAATAATTTTTTATTTTATATTATTTATGGAATGTTTTTTTAATTTCAATACACATAGTTAAATGCAAAAAATAAAGTTAAATAACAATTTAAAAAATAAAAATAAATAAAAAATTTAACATTCAACACTTCAACGCCCGTTGTGGATTCAACGGGCGTTGGATTTTCTGCTCTTCAATGGGCTTCAACGCTGTAAGGGGGTGGTCCAACGCCCGTTGAAAGGGCAACGAAGCCCAATTCAACGCCCATTACTCTTGGTCTTATACGACAAGACATTTTTTTTTCATAATACAAAATAATAAATAAAACTTAAATAAAAATAACAACACCAATATGATGATTGAAAACTCAATCTTTTTTTGGGTAATCAAGGTTTCTGACCTTTTGTCCAACTAATTCACGAGGTTTGAACCTACTGTCACACAGATTCAAACCGGGTAAATCCCTCCCTATTTTGGAATTCAATCTTCACTTACGTACTCACTAATGGATACTTGAGTTCAATCACCTCACCATGTTTTTCATTGTTATTAGAGCACTGGGTGTCATGACATCCAATTTCTCCTCATTTGTGTCTCACGGGGTGCCACGTCACCATGACAAACCTCCCTTTAGACCAAGAGTAGTGGGCGTTGAATGGGGGTTCGTTGCCCATTCAACGCCGGTCAAACCGCCCCCATGCAGCGTTGAAGGCCGTTGAATAGCAGAAAATCCAACGCCCGTTGAATCCACAACGGGCGTTGAATTGTTAAATGTTTACTTTTTTTTTTTAATTATTTAAAATGTTATTTAACTTTATTTTTTCCATTTAACTATGTGTATTGAAATTAAAAAAACATTCCGTTAACAAAAAAAAAAAAAAAAAAAAAAAAAACATACAATTTATTGAAATTAAAAAAACAAAACAAATAAACAAACAACCTAAAAAGTAAAAATATTGGTTCCAACGTAGTGCTTCGCGATTGTCCAGCTCGAGAGGTGCTTAAACGCGACCCCGCTGTGTCTCTCCTTCCACAGGGCCTTTGCATCATCCAGCTGGTCATCCTCGTCATCTAGCTCGTTGGCAGACTCACAATAGCAGCGTCCAAACTCGAACATGTCCGCACGCAGCGCATGCCACTTGGAGGTGATCATGTCCGTGTTCCGGTACTCCTTTTGTCTACCGAGCGAGAAGTGAAAATCGCGCTTCACCCTAGACCAAAAGTCTTTCTTCGTATCATGAGTCTCCGGCCGGATGTCGGAGACGTTCAAGTAAGAATTCACCAACGCCATTTCTTCGTGTTCTTCCCAGGCAGTTCGAGATTCGCTGGCCAATTTTTGGTGAATGTGGTGATCGTTGACGGCAAGGGATAAATTATAGTTAATGTTTGTGAGGTTAAAAGGTTAAAAGTGGCTATTTATAACCTAGCGTTAACGGAAATGGGTAACTTTAACGCCAAACGTTAACGTCGGATGGGTGAAAATTTGAATGTTAACATTAAAGTTCTGACTCGTTAACAGTCAATATTTACTCGTTAACAGTCAATATGTATTTCGTTAACAGTAAATATTTGACTCGTTAACAGTCAATATTTATCTTTAACGCTGGATTTTTATTTTTATTTTTTTTTTATTTTTTTTTTTTTTATTTTTTTTATTTTTTATTGTCAAATAATAATAATTTAAAAAAAAATAGATGTTAAATAATTAAAAAAAAACTAATCATTACACCCATAACTTTAACGCCCCAACACACTACCCCCATTTTGTAAAAAACTTTCATTATGACGCGTGTGACACTTGTCGCATTTTGCCCCCACCTACACCCAAACCACTCCTCTTGGTCTTACAACCCCCCTTTATCATAACAAACCACAACTTACTCATTAGGGTCCCACCACTTTTCATTTTTATTTTTTTTTATTCAAATTTCTAAATAAACTAAATTCATTTCATAAAAAATAAAAATACAATACATCAAATTTAAACACATACGAAACATAAACTAACGATAAGAAAAAAAAACGATACGGGACTTAAAATAACGATACAACACATATTAATAATACGAAGCTTAAACATTTTACTCGTCATCTTGATATTTCTTCATTATTTGTTCTTGTCTCTTGCGAATGATAGCGGCTTTGGCCGGTGTCGTCATATCTGGATCTAGCATGAGAAACTTCATCTCCCTCATCTCTAACGACTTTACTTCCTTTTCCCTCCTCGCCTCGTACGCGGTCATTTGAACGTCGGCTTTTTTTGAATATTTTTCGGATAATTGTCCCGAAAAAGTACTCGTTTGACTCTCACCGGAGCTCGTCGCGCTCGACGTTGAATTCGACTTTTTTTTCTTTGAAGCTCAGGCTTTGTAGGCGCCGTCGGGACGAGGACGTCTGTCAGGACCAAAAATATCATCGAGACATGAAATGTCAATCGGTTCCTCCGCATCCCATTCGGGGTACTTTTTCAAAATATCCCACACGTGAACATATGCGAACTTTTTCCCGCAAAAGTGATGTTCAAAATTTTCCTTCGCATTCTCGAGGTGATCATTGTCATTTTCACCGCTTCTACGCTGCAAATGTTTGTAGACAACGTTGAATTTTTGACAATCACCGTTAAGCCGTGTCCATTTACCGGTGAGCATATATTTGGTACGATGCTCACGGCCAGATTGATCGTTGAACGTATCTAGAATCTGGTTCCAAAAGAAGTCATCGGAACGGTCATTTCCGATATCTTTGTTTTGGGAAATTTCTATCCAAATTTTCGCAAGCAGCTTCTCTTCTTCCTTAGACCAGTTTCTCTTCCCACCCACCACATCCTCCAGGTCATCATCGTCCGCGTCCAAATTCAAGACCTTTTTTTTTATTTTTTGGCCATCATTTTTTTTCCTCGCGATTTGGACGGTTCACGGGGTTGAGGTACTTTGAATTGAGAATCTGGTTGTGAATCAAGGTGTTGTTGTGGTTGAGATTGAGGAAACATTGAAGGTTGCGATGGGTTAAAAAACTGTGGTTGAGATTGAGAAAATCATTGTTGGGGGTAAGTTGCGAATCCTTGAAACGCAAATTGTTGGTTGTGGTAATGCCTTGGAGCAATTGCGTCCATATGTTGGAAATTTGTAGCGACGAGGATTAGAATTTGTGAGCGACGGGGTAGGGTTTAGAACCCGTATTGTTTGGTTGAGGAGGGAGGTTCGAGAAATCCCCCGGTTTGAATTGCGACATTTTTGTTTGATGTAGAGATTGAGAATATGGTATTTTATTTTGTAAGAATTGTGTGAGAAAATATGTATATGACATGTATTTATATGTGTGTTAAGTGTTATAATATATATATTAATATTATATATATATATATATATATATATATATATATATATATATATATATATATATATATATATATATATATATATATATAAAGGAAAAACGGTAATATTACCGTTTGGATTCAAAATGGGACCCAAAATAACGTTTCTTTGTCAGACTTAAGCCTCGCCGTGCAGACGAGGAGTTGTTTGATGGCGAAGCACGGCGAATTTGGACGGTGTCATGGCGAGGCTCGGCGAGCTGTCATGTCACCACGGCGAGCTCCACAACGAGCCCACACCCAGTGCTCTTATCTCAATGATCACTTTTTTTATATCCCTTTGCAAGATTTTGTGAACTAAGCCGATTTGGAAACTATCAAATAAAAAACATTACAAGTTTGAAGGCAAGTATCTATGATAATGTGGTGTCTAGTTCTTTTTATTGGTGTAGGTTTAGAAGTAAAAGTTCATTTAGTCGGGACGAGTGGATTAAAAACCCCTATCTTATTGTGATGTAATCCTAGCTCCTTGCTAGTTTTTTGTGGTTTAATATAATTTTGCTGTTCAAAAAAAAAAAAATGATTCGAATTAACTTTTTTTATTCTTAAGATTAATTTTGTTTGCCTATTATCTAAATAAAACCACCATTAAATGGCCTAGCAGTAAGATCTTTGGCTTTCTCACAAGAGGTTAAGGGTTCAAACCTCACAAGATGTTTACATTTAGGGGTGCCCAAGAAAGTGTCAAAAACCTTCCTGGGATTACTCGGTGAGCCGCGTATATCTGAGTAAAAAAGGCTCGCCTTTCTTGAATAAATTGGACAATGAAAACCTCATCCGTTTTTGTTATTCTTTGTTTTTGAGCAAATTGACTAAAACTATAAAGATTTGATAGTAATTTTTTAATAACAAAATGTTAAAAGTATAACGCTTTTTATTTGATGATAAATTATTCCTAGTTGACCTAAAAATCTAAGAAAATTGATCTTTATATTCATCTTGTAGTGATTGAATATGGTTAGCAAGCCTTTTAACATTATCTTTCTTGTGCATTTTCTTTTCTTATTAGATGATAGATTATTCTAATTGTCCCAAACCCAACTGTGAGTATTAGATTCATTAGAGTTTTGAGTTTTGTAACGTATTTGCATTTGTAAATATTTTAGGGGAAAGCAGATGGAATAAGGAAAGAAATGACAATTTGTTTTTAACAATGGGGATGTTATCAACAGATTTCAGGTTTCTTGGACTATTTGGTTTGAGAATTTTTTTAAAGTAAAGTCAAAACCGAACCGAACAGAACTTTGAAATAGAGTAAACTAAACCGAAAATGTAGACTTTGTAAGTGGAAGTATAGTGTTGTTATTTGTATGGTTAATACTCTTTCCGTCTTAAATTATATGTAAATCTTCTTTTTTGATTTGAAATAAGTGATCATTTTCACATTTTAAGCTTCAATCATAAAAATGGTTTTCAAAAGATAATATGATATTTTATTAATGCAAATACAACATTATTAACTATTTTTAGACCCGTGTATGCATGAGGTTTGGGCATATGGTATAGGAGGCAATAATATTTCAATAAATTTGTTTTAAAGTTAAATATCGTGACAATTCATATATTTATAGTTTTGTAATGTCTAGGTTTTTTCTATAAAATTACATTATATCTTTTATACGTATATAATTATAAAAAATACCCGTGCACGCGTGAGCTTTTACATAATTTTTTCATTATGTATTTATATTTTGTATAGATTTTGTTACACGAAGGATTTAACTTTGTTTAACTTGCATGATGTTTAGGAATATCTTGTTTAGATTTAACTATTGATATCATGTTTAAGACATTATGTGTGGTTAGTAGCACACAATGACCATTGAAAATACGTGTCGTTGTTATATGTATAATGTGGTCTATTTATTTTTTCTCACAGTAACCCGCGAGATCGTGCTTTTATTTTGATATTTATATTCCAGCTAATAATAATTTTAGCTGTATTTAATTTTAGAGCAAATGGCACAAAAATGCACTAAACTTATGGTCCGTTTCCAATCAGGGTACTCTTTTTTTTTTTTACATAAAAAGACGCCCAACAAAATTTTTCAGCCGATTTAGGTTTTTTACTAATTTTCGTTAACCCACTTCGTTAGTGAATTACATGTTCGGTCCTTGAATTCGTATAATCATTACATGTTTGGTCTTTGATTTTTTTTTTCAAATTTTTTTTTGAAATTTTTTTTCTATAAATTTATTTTTCGATTTTATTTTCGTAAATTTTTTTTCGAAAAAAATATTTAAAAAAAATTTGAAAAAAAAAGTTTTTGAAAAAAAATTTTCAAAAAAAAATATATTTAAAATAAAATAATTGAAAAAAAATGTTTTTGAAAAAATTTTGAAAAAAAATTTTCCAAAACTTTTTTTTTGAATTTTTTTTTGATTTTTTTTTTCAAAAACTATTTTTTTTCAAAATTTTTAAAAAAAATTGATTTTTTTTCTAACTCTTTTTTTCAAAAAAAAAAAAAAGTTATAGAAAACAAAATTCAAAAAGAACTTTTTTGTTTGAAAAAAAAAATTCAATGATCAAACATGTAATGATTATACGAATTCAATGACTAAACATGTAATTCACTAATGAAGTTTGTTAATGAAAGTTAGTAAAAAACCTAAATCGGCTAAAAGTTTTTGTTGGGCGCATTTTTATGCAAGAAAAAAAGAAAAGTGCCCTGATTGTAAACGGACCCTAAGTTTAGTGCTTTTTTATACCATTTGCCCTTAATTTTAAACCCGTGCACATGCATGTTAAACTTATAAATAGAAATAACATAAGTTATTATTTGCAAATAGTTATTAAGAATAATTTTTCTTACTTAATATTATAAAGAGAAATAACGTAAGTCATTCGTGTATGTATAATCTCGTGTATTCATTTAAATGTCACAATAACTAGTGCTTTTCTTTTTATATTTATAATTTCGTGCAAATACATTAATTTAATATATACCAATAATAATATTCATAAATAATAAGGGCAGTGATACTTACACCACTTTTATTGATGCACACACCACAATTATGCATATAGCATGCTGTAACATGTGCATTAATGATGTAACATCGACTAACTTTATCCGGTTTATGTTAAAAGAGAGAGACGGATGTATGAGAATTATTAAGGCTTCCTACTATTATGTCTAGGTTAAATGGGTATTAGGTTTAATGCTTGATGAGCCTTTTATCCGAAAATGTATACTAAAAGTGAAGTTGGGCTGATTTGTGCATGGGTCGGGTATTAGAAGTTGGGATTCAAAATTTACTAAATAGGCTGTCTATAATAAAATAAATGTTATTACATGTAGTTCTTAAGTAAAGACTTTAGTGTTAAACTGTCCATGAATACTTTTACCCTTTTAATTGTAATACATAAAAAGTATGATTTGATGAATAAATCAAATAGAGATTGCTTGATGATTTCAATGCATTCTAAAGTTACGACACTGACTTAATTTAGAACTTTACAAACATAAGAGAGTTAACAAAATTAATACGGGCTTAATATAATGCCAATTGACCAATTTAAATTAAAAAAAACTTGCAACAATTAATTATCAAGTTAATGCTTTAATGTTTACATTGATACTGTAAAATATTTCGTTGTTTTTGTATTGTTGTAATGGATTTTTGTAATCTTTGTAACAAATTAGAATACGTTAGGATAATATATTGATATTCAAACTAAGTTTGTATAGTTGCTAACTTGCTGTATAACAATATGATAAGAATTGTATTAAAAATCAGTTTTTATATAATAAGTTTTATAAACCGTGTATTTAGGATAGATAATAAGTTGGGTTCTAAAATAAGTATTGCATAAAATATGTAAAAATCACTTTGTTTCTTTAAAGATGTAAACAATTAATAGGTATAAATATTTAACTACACATTACGAATCACGTTTCAATTAGATTTCAATTAGATGTACTTCAACAATTTACACAAACATTACGCAGTGAACATATATGAAAAAAAGGATAAAATTTAGATAGTCGTATATGTTTGTCAATATGACTAAATTACTAACAAATAAATAACCATGGTTACATTTTTTTTTTTTTTTTTTGGTTGGAAAACGAAGAGGCATGTTTGCTAAATGCAAATTAAGTCCGGTCTTTAATGCATGCATGGAGAAAAAAGAAAACTTAAAGTTATACATTTTATCATAAAACACCCCTCAAGTAGACAACCCATATATTGTCACAACAAAAAATCATATGTACGTGACAAAATTATCAATTTAGCAAGAAATTTATAAATAGAGCAATTCAATAAAAATAACATCATATTTACGCAACAAACATTTACCCATGACCTATTGCCTAATAAAAATGCTACAACAAAATCCGCAAAAACCAATCTGTGCAGCGCACAGGTCCGAATGCCTCGTTTATTTAAAATTTAACAACTCAAGTTTTATTATACCTCTCTAATTTAAGGATTTTTTTTTACAAAATTGACACATTTGTTTTTATACGTATTTATTTTGTTTGATGGTATTTATATGATTTTGACCAAATTGAAGTCAATTTTAACTTTTTTTGGTCAATAGAAATACTCAATTTTGCCACATAGGTAGAATGATTCATTCTTATTGGTCTAATTGAGTTTTTCAATCTTTTCTTTTTCACTTATTGGAAATCTCTTAGTCCACCCGTCCCAAAATTATTGCACACTTACAAAAAATACACAGTTTAAAAAATTATAGTATTTATTAATGCTTTGAATTCTACAAAAGCAACACAATGACAATTTTACCCTTTGACAATTAAATAATTTCAACTTCTATTCTTAGTAGTGGACAATCTTTTTGAGATTACCATAAAAGGAAAGATGGACAATAATACATGAAAGGAGGGAAAGGTAAAGAAAAGTAAAGATTAAGGGCGTGCTTTGTTGGAGGTACTAAAGGGTAAGGAATGGCAATGATAACGATAAATGGTGATTGGTTTGGTATAATGCAATGAATTATTACCGACTATTGGGTAATCCATCATTACTCTATAATTTGAGGGTAATGAACCAAGCAATGTTTTTTTATTTATAATTAACTCTTCTCTTTCTTTTCTTCCAAACATCACTCCCACGTTCCAACAACAACAACAACAACAACAAACCCAATCCCACCGGGGTAGGGGATAGGGGAGGTAGAATGTAGACAGATCCTACCCCTACCCCAAGGTAAACCCGGGAGTAGAGAGACTTCTTCCAAAGAGACCTCCGACAAGTGCATGTGTGCGCGAGAGAGAGAAAAGGCAGGAGGGCAACCGAGTCAAAGCATAACAGGAAACAAGCAGGCAAAACAAGCAAACACATAAACAGAGCAGAAACAAAACAAGGGACCCGAAAAAAGGCAAAGAGAATAGGGGGCACATGAATTATTAAAAATAAAACTAGTTTCTACTTGCAAAATTAAATAGATAAATAAATTGATAAGGCCTTGAAGCACTGAAAATATTATTTGTCTATGTTGATTCGTTGCAGTAGTAACTATATTATAATATATACTAAAAACCAACTATGATGTGACATTAATGATTGCAATTAAAACTATTAATCTAAAATCCTATTGGCTGATACATAATAAAAAAAATTGCCTCACAGTACTATTACCCTATGTGTCTGTTTCATATTGGCAAAAAGGCGGTTGCAAAATTCCTGTTCACCGTCATTTACATAAACTGCACCCTAATAATAAGATCTAACACCTCTCTTTTATTTTATCTGTATATAACCTACCCTCCTTAAGGATCCTTCCAGATCTTCCTAGAGGTCCATATTTTTAAGAAATCACCGAGGCAAAAACAATGTCCCAAAATTAATTCTCCCACAACCCCAATTTTCGAGAACCCCCCAGCCTCATCTCTCCCACAACCCCAATTTTCGAAAAACCCCACAGCAAACATCACGCGGGGTGAAACCAATCATAAGCTTCGACGCGACGGGAATAAAAGACGAGTTGCTGCGTCAGATATACCAACATCGGTATTATTGAAGGAGGTCATGTTATTGCTCAAACTCATAGTGGCACTGGAAAGATCTCCATGATTGCTCTTACTCTATGTCAGATTTTTGACACGTCATCTAGAGAGTATGAATTACAAAACCCTTCTTTTAATTTGGTTAATTTGCAGGTTTTTTTATGATTTGTGCTTTTAGTGTTAGGGTTAGGGTTAGATGTTGAGGTTCTTGCCCCATAAGGTATATGGACTGTAGCTTCTGTAGCAAAAATTCGCCGCCTAATTTTCAACTGCAGGTGTAAGATTATTAGCGTTCTTGAGTTTAAGTTAGTAGGATTGATGGTTGAATATTTTAGGGGTGTTTGGATTAGTAACTTATGAGCTTATTTGAAATTGAAATGGCTTATATAGACATAGACCATACAAAACAGTCATCTGTAACTGTTAGTTAACGTTGGCATTTCCAGTTTTTACCAATCTTTTATATTATGAGTCAAGCTGATTTTATTTTTACATTTCTTTCATAAGTTCATCAGTGATGATGATTTAGTAGTCTCACGATATCGCTGCCAATTGTAAAAAAATAAAAAAAAAAAAAAAATAAAAAAAAAATAATAATTAACTATTGAAGTTCATTCTGCAAGGTAAACATTCGATTGATATATGAGAAACCATATCATTATGCTGGCCTGTGTTTGGTTATGGTTGTTTTATGTATCCATAAACATCAGCTTGAGGCAAACACAATAGTACCAGAAAGTGACAATGATGAATCCATCCATCGACCCTTCAAATCGACTTGATCATAATGACGTCTTCCAGATTTACACTCGCTATTGTGGTAACAACAATAAACCCCTCAATTATTAACTGTCTTACTAAATCATTATTATTGTTTTTAGTATAGGATGCTTTATGTTTGTTTAATTATTTACCTCAATTATGTGAAGTCTTTTGAATATATGCACTATAATAAATATTATAATGTTTAATTATGTGATATTGTGTTGCAGAAATAACATTGGAAGTGTATGCTGCTCAGAGGGATGGTTATGGGCAAGCGAACGAGTCTGACAAAGCGAAATTGGCTAGGGATGCGTTGTCGCAGTTCGTGTTATCAGTCGAGTATTGACCTCAATTATGTGAACCATCAATTCTTTTGAATATATGCACTATAATAAATATTATAATGTTTAATTATGTGATATTGTGTTGCAGAAATCACATTGGAAGTGTATGCTGCTGAGAGGGATGGTTACGGGCAAGCGAACGAGTCTGCGAAAGCGAAATTGGCTAGGGATGCGTTGTCGCAACTCCTGTTATCGGTCGAGTCTATGGGTATATACAAGGTGGTTCTTACTATTCTAATGTTTATCTTTTAGAACATGGGATAATTTTAAATTGGAATGAGATTAATAAAAGATTTTTTTTACGACCCATGCCAGGATGTCGATTCTTGAAGAAGTTGTTGTCCTTATGTCAAGGCTTAATCTGCAGGCAGACATTAATGAGTTCTCGAGATTCTACGACTTTGTATTCTTCATTTGCCGAGAAAATGGTCAAAGAAGCATCAGTAAGTGGAATATGTATGTTAATGTTTTTGTTTCATCGTTCAAATATGAAAAATCTAATCGCAAATCGGTTTTTTTATAATTGTTTTCAGCTGTAAGTAGGGCAATCATGGGTTGGAAATTAGTATTGTCGGGAAGATTCAGATTGCTCAATCAGTCGTGCAGCTTTGTTGAGGTACTTTTACTGATAAAAACTCACTTTTTTTTTGCTGATTTAATTGTATGTTTGAATAGAACGAGCAGTAAAAACAGCGTGGTTCTTACTATTATAATGTTTATCTTTGAGAATATGGGATAATTTTAAATTGTAATGAGATTGATAAAAGCTTTTTTTACGACCCATGGCAGGATGTCGATTTTTTGAAGAAGTTTGTGTCCTTATGTCAAGGCTTAATCTGCAGGCAGACGTTAATGAGTTCTCGAGATTCTACGACTTTGTATTCTTCATTTACCGAGAAAATAGTCAAAGAAGCATCAGTAAGTGGAATATGTATGCTAACGTTTTTGTTTCATCTTTCAAATATGAAAAACCTAATCGCATTCGCTTTTTTTATAATTGTTTTCAGCTGTAAGTAGGACAATCATGGGTTGGAAATTAGTATTGTAGGGAAGATTCAGATTGCTGAATCAGTGGTGCAGTATATGAAGCCGATGGTCAACATTTTCTACATTTGTCTTTTTCTATTATGTGTGGTTCAGTGGGTGTGTTCAGGGTGTGTGTTCATGTCTTCTGTTGGACATCAATCTCATCATGTTAATAGGGTTAGTTCAGGTAAACTTTCATTTTTATTTGTTTATGTTTTAGTCTGATCTGTTGTGTTTATTAGTTTCTTGATTTGGTGAAATGGGTCATTTCATGATTTTGATATAATAAGTTTTTAAGAATTGGGTAGATGACATTTTGTTGAATTTGTATGGATTGGATGTTTTGTATGTGAACATTTAGAATTTTGTATAGGGAAGTCGAAATCGCGGGTTTGTTTTGATCCTAAGAAGGAGCAAATGGTTACAAAAGATGGGCAGGCGACAAATATTGCAGCACAGACCTTTACTTTCTGTGAGATTGCTACAGTAACTAAATAAACAAGAACGGTATGATAATCTCAGGTATGACAAACTTTTGCAATTTAATTAATCATTGGGTAATGGGTCATTTTGGTGTAGGTCCTATATCCTAACCGGTTGGAATTACTAAAAACTCAAAACACTTTCTGTTGTATTCTTTAACTTTGCTTATGAACCTTTTATTTTTGTGCCAAATTTAAGCCACCACACTCCCAAAGGTCATCTATACTTAGTTGTGAATAAAAAAGTTTAGTACATGAATATGATTGTTACATCTATATTCACTGCTTTATGGTCTTTCAACAAATTAATTTTTTTGCAGTCTAGATGTTTTGCTGCAATTAATACTTTTAAGAATTATAGAGGTTTTGAAATACTTTGTTATTTGGGCATAAAGTTTTGGATTTTAGCTACTGAGGTTTATATGCAATTTGTATTCAGTTGGTGTTCTTCTTTTATATACTTCTTATTGATGTGTTGATATGTTACGTGCGTGTACAAGTTTTAAATTTATAAAGGTGAATTACCAAATCTATAAATAACACATACAAGCAAGTGAACTCGTCCGTTATAGCAAGATTATGATGGTAAGTCGGGATCGTTTGCAGGGATTTGTGAGTGAATCGGATTGTAAGCTACAAAAAGTAAATCTCTTAAACAAGCAATGATGAAAATATAATACTTCAAATGATTAAAACTACACTTGCTTAAACTAGTTTACTACTCTTGATAAGCATGATTGTGATAACTTTTGATAACATGTTGGTTGTGATAATTAGTTTGATGAACTAATCTATTGTTCTTACAAGTTAAACCTTCGTCAAGATTTTAGTTTATAAAAATAAGCATTAAGTTTAACCAATCAATTCAAGGTTCATAAGTTTGGGGTAACAAACTTAAACACAAAAAATAGTCTTTTGTTTTATCAAATACGCTTAGGAAATGGTCAATACAAAAGGTAACCGATCATAGACAAAAGGTCACAATTGATTTCAAACAACTAATCTTTCGACCTTTAAAGTGGTTTTCAATCAATCCAATTTGATAGACAAAAGCAATCTTATTACAACCACAATTAAGTTTCTTTGTTAAACCAAGAATAATGGGTAATAACAATCATTCATAGACAAACGATTATAACTAGTTGGATAACAATAAATCTTTCGACCCTTAGCATTATTAACAACTAGTCAAACTTGATTAACAAATGTCACTATGAAACTTAACCACAATTGGATCTTAGAATTAACTTGAAATTGAATTAAGACATGTTATCACAATCATACGCAAATCATTAAGTCATAAACATCATCTAAGCAAGTGCACAAAGGCACTAGCCACTCATAGCAAACATGAACATAAACTCAGAATTTTGAACATTAGAAATCATGATTAAAAGTTTTACAATGATTGAAATGAGATTACAAATGATAATGTAATGATACCCAAAGTATTGGTGTTGACTTCTTGAGGCTTTGACTTCCAAATGTTGACTTCTTGACCCTCTAAAGCTTCCTGGACTTCTAAGGACGAATTTAGGACTTTTGAGAGAGTATTTTGAGAGTGGTTAGTTAATTGATGAGAATGGGATTGATGATTGATAATTGTGTCACTTTCATGTCTCCAAGAGGCTCTATTTATACTCATCTTAAAGCCTAGGGTCTTAAATGCTCCAACTTGGCCTCCAAGCAGAGTAGAATGGCCTAGAATACACATGGGAAGGGTCTAGAATCGTTGGAATTAAGACACAATACTTAATGATGAAGTTTGGGAAAACAGACAACTTTCAACCGATCGGTATTGGATCCAACCGATCGGTTGGTCTTCAAATGTGGCCTCCATCCGAATCGGTTACGGGCTGCATCCGATCGGATGGAGTGCTGCTGTAGACTCATTTTTGGACTTTTGGCTTTTGGTTTATTTTTTCTCATAGCTCTTGGTTCTTCATCCAAACTTGATTCTTTCTTTGTCTTGAAACTTGTCAACTTGGAATGATGAATACTTGGACCTTTATTCTCTGAAATACCTTTTTGGAATGTGGTTCTGGACACGAGAATCTTCGTATGATCATAAATATTTCCTTCTTCCTCATTCTTTCACTTTTTCTTCCTTTTTTCTGTACTTGACTACATATACTTTGCAAACATACTTTGGTACGATTAAGTAACAAAAGCATATAAATATAACCAAATAACATATGTAAAAGCACGAATAACGCTACTAAAAACATACACAATTTGAGCGTTATCAAATTCCCCCACACTTAAACTTTGCTTGCCCTCATGCAAATCTAGAAGTAAAAACAATTATCCACATGGTATACAAGTATGATTAGAAAAATGTGATGCAAACCTATCAAGTACAAGTACAAGTTAGATTCATCATCTTAAGCTTTTATGGTTGAAGCATCATGATGTTTGACAATACACAAATGATTTTCTTGCTTGATAAACATTACTAATCACCTCACGAAAAGGAAATGAAATATAATTCACTCAAATCACTCATTTGTATGGTTGGTGGAGTATATAAGAGAAATCACACTCATTTGCTCAGTCATGATTTAAATATTACCATAGGCTTGTACAAGAAACAAAACTACACCGATAAGGCTTCAAGGGTTACATCAGACTTATGTGCAAATATCTTACGCAAAACATAATAGATTGCTAGCACGAATTCTTGCTTTACCAAATAACGGATGGTCAGTAGGACATATCTTGGAATTGCTGGCGTGCTATTCACATAACGGATGGTCACCAAAATACACACTAGATCGCTGGCGCGCTATCTAATTCCTCAAGAAATCGGATGGTCACTACATGTCAATACACTTGATAATTCCACAAAGTCAAAAGGTAAGGATGAGACATGGGATATGTTTAGAAAGGTTGATAACAAAGAATATACAAAATAGTCAAAGTCCACTAACCAAATGTTGCTAGCTATTACGAACCACTATCATGCAATCTTGAGAAACTCCATACTTTATTGATCAATACATTATTCACTAGCTCATTGGCTATTCTTGTCACCTTATAGTTGCGATGACTTTTTTTTTTTTTTTTTTTTTTTTTTTTTTTTTTTTTTTTTTTTGAACTCAAACTTTCACTTGTCATCTTATAGTTGTGATAACTTCACTTGGATAACTGCTCTTGGAGTTTACAACTTTCTTTGAACTTTCATGATTTCCCACATAACATCCATCTTGCCAAATAGCTAGCAACCAACCAAGACTTGACTAAGGGTAAGGCTAGGCTAAAAAGTGTAAAATCTTTTTTTATTTTTCTGGATTTTATCAAAAGAAAAGATTGGCTCAGAAGGTGTAACTAGGGGTATCTAGCGTTAAAGATAAACGCTAACAATAGGGTTTATATTGGTGGTTAACTAGTCAGTGTAACTAGCTAAATATTAGTACGGAAGGCTATTTGGGTTAAAATCCTAAGGTTGCCTCTTATCACGCATATATACTTACATCACACATGAAATGTGATCTCACAACGGTCTCGTAATGATTTACAAGCACAAGTTCTAGAATAAATAAAATCACCGGCACACTCAAAAGAATCAAAGCATAAAAGATGTATGCTAAATAGAGAACAGGCTTAATTCCTCACAATTTAGGTGGAAGGGCTATAATATGTGCTAGCTAATGTTATCGATCCCAGAATGGATTGCAATATTAATCAGGATACATCTCAATTTTTCAAAAATTACAGGTTTTACCAATGGATGGATCCAGTTATTCTAATATATTATCCTAAAAATGACAAATAACTAGATCACAAGGGCAAACAAAATTTAAAATTTAGCTCGAAATTTACAATCTAACCTTATTTTCCTATTCACCTCCCCCCCCCACCCCACCCCACACTTAAGTTAAGCATTGTCCTCAATGTGATAAACGAACTTCAAGGAATGAAAATAGGGAAATAAGAGAGTAAACCATATTTTCCGTGCTTCTTATGATTGTTTGATCCAAGCGTCCAAGCTTTGTAATCATTACCTGTAGTAATCTTAAAACAAACAAAACAAACACACGAAATATTTCTACGTTTTATTCAAAATTCAGTGGTACACCCCCACACTTAAGTTCAACTAAGGGATTAGAGAAACTTTGGGGTGTAATCACTTTGAAAAATAAATTAAGAAGTAAAAATAGCAAATACACGGGTTGCCTCCTGAGAAGCGCTTGTTTTATTAACGAGTCATCAGCCTGACTCAAACTTCCTTTAGTCTACGTTGGTGCAATCTTTTGATTCTTCTTTGGGAATTTGGGAACATACACCACGTTTCCTATCACTATTTCTTCTCCAATTTCATCCATTTCTTCCAACTTCACTCTTTCCCAATCTTTAGGAAGAACATCATAGATAAATTCAACATTTTCCATGTAGTCGGTTGGAAAAGGTGCCAGAAATGTGATAGATTCATATTCTGATTCAGGCGGAATTTCTTTGATTGAAATCTCGTTCATTTGCTCCTTATCGTAGTACAATTTAATTCGGTGACCATTAACAATGAAACTTCCACCATGTTTGTCATATAATTCAACATATCCGGATGGAAATCCATGTTTCACTATATACGGACCAAACCATTTTGGTTTCAGCTTGGGAGCTTTAAACTTGTATTTCATATTGAAAAGCAGAACTTTGTCTCCAGCTTTGAATTCTTGAATTCTTTCCGAATTCTAAGCTTTCTGTCATGATAAGCTTTTGTTCTGGCTTTGTAAAGCCTTGAGTTCTCGTAAGCTTGGAGTCTCAATTCATCGAGTTCATGCAATTGCAGAAATCTTTTCTCTCCAGCTATTTTGAGATCAGGATTACAGTTTCTGAGTGCCCAGTAGGCGCGATGTTTGATTTTGAACGGCAAATGACAGGTTTTCCCATACAAAAGTCTGTATGGTGTTGTACCAATTGGAGTTTTGTAATCCGTACGACATGCCCACAGAGCGTCATCGAGTTTTCTCGACCAAACGGCAGGATTATCTTTGACCTTTTTTCAAGTATCCTCTTTAAGGCTCTGTTGGTGTTTTCGACTTGACCACTGGTCTGTGGGTGATAAGCTGTAGCAAAACGATGATGAACTCCATATCTTTTCATAATTTTCTCCATTTGTCTGTTACAGAAATGGGTTCCTCTATCACTTATTAAAGCTTTAGGAATTCCATAACGAGCAAAAAGCTTTTTGGGAAAATTAATAACAACTCGTGCATCATTTGTGGGTAGAGCTTCGGCTTCAGCCCATTTTGAAACATAATCAATAGCAACGAGAATGTATTTGTATTTGTGCGATTTAGGAAATGGTCCCATAAAATCGATTCCCTAAACATCGAATATTTCGCAGACATGAATGCTCTTTTGAGGCATCTCATCTCTACGAGAAAGATTACTGGATTTTTGGCAAGCATCGCAGTTTTGAACAAGAGTATGAGCTTCTTTGAAAATTGTTGGCCAATAGAATCCAGCATCAAAAACTTTTTTAGCTATGGTGGAAGGACCATAGTGTCCCCTAGTCGGGCCATGATGGCATTCATCAAGAATTCTTCTTGTTTTAGAACCAGAAACACATCTTCTGATCATCCCATCGGGACACATCTTGAAAAGATAGGGCTCTTCCCAATAATAGTGTTTTAGTTCTGAGAAGAATTTACTTCGTTCGGCATGAGTTAATCCTTTTCTGAGAATTCCTCCAACGAGATAATTTGCAAAATCTGCAAACCATGGGATTTCGTTTTCATCAACTATATCAACAGTCATGAGAGTTTCATCAGGGAAATAATCTTCAATATTATCTTCCCTTAACTCTTCCAGATTTGGATTCTCAAGACGAGATAAATGATCAGCAGCTAGATTTTCTGCTCCTTTCTTATCTTTGATTTCGATGTCGAATTCTTGGAGTAGCAAAATCCATCGGATAAGACGCGGCTTTGCATCTTGTTTGGTAAACAGATATTTAAGCGCTGAATGATCAGTGAACACAATCGTTTTTGAAAGCACAAGATAAGATCTGAATTTGTCGAAAGCAAAAACAACGGCTAACAATACCTTCTCCGTAACCGTGTAATTTTGTTGGGCATTGTTGAGTGTTTTGCTAGCGAAGTATATAGGACGGAAATGTTTTCCTTCACGTTGTCCTAACACAGCTCTAACAGCAAAATCGCTTGCATCGCACATGAGCTCGAATGGTAGTGACCAATTAGGTGAAACCATAATGGGTGCACTAGTCAGTTGACTTTTTAATGTTTCGAATGCTTTTATGCAATCCGCATTAAAGTATAAAACAGAATCTTTTTCAAGAAGTTTTGTCATGGGACGAGATATTTTGGAAAAATCTTTAATAAAACGACGGTAGAAACCGGCATGTCCTAGAAAACTTCTAACGGCTTTAACGTTGGTTGGAGGTGGTAATTTTGTGATAACATCGATTTTCGCTTTATCAACCTCCATTCCTGCACTGGAAATTTTGTGTCCAAGCACAATTCCTTCAGTTATCATGAAACGACATTTTTCCCAGTTGAGAACAAGATGTGCAGCTTCGCATCTTTCGAGCATTTTATCGAGATTAGAAAGACAAGCTTCAAATGAGCTTCCAAAAACTGAAAAGTCATCCATGAAAACTTCCATAGATGTTTCAAGCATGTCTTGGAATATTGCAATCATACACCTTTGAAAAGTCATAGGTGCATTACAAAGACCGAAAGTCATACACCGGTAAGCGTAAGTTCCAAAGGGACATGTGTAGGTAGTCTTTTCTTGATCAGCAGGATCAATAGGAATTTGGAAATATCTAGAAAAACCATCAAGGAAACAAAAGTACTCGTTCCCTTCTAATCTCTCAATCATTTGATCCATGAAGGGTAAAGGAAAATGATCTTTTCTGGTGGTTTTGTTTAATTTTCTGTAATCATTACATACTCGCCATCCAGTGACAGTTCTAGTAGGAACTAATTCATTTCGTTAGTTAGTCACAACAGTCATTCCTCCTTTTTCAAAACACAGTGAACTGGACTCACCCAAGGACTATCGTCAATGAGGTAAATGATACCGGCATCAAGAAGTTTGATGATTTCTTTCTTAACAACTTCTTTCATGTTGGGATTGAGTCGACGTTGTCTTTCCACAACGGGTTTAACACCTTCCTCAAAATTGATTTTGTGTTTACAGAAATCAGGGATAATTCCCGAAATATAAGAGGTTTTCCAAGCAAAAGCTCTTTTATGCCTCTTGAGAACAGAGATGAGACATTCTTTTTCATTATCATTGAGCAACGAAGATATGACCACTGGAAGAAGTGAATTATCCTCCAAGTAAGCATATTCAAGATGATCGGGGAGTGGTTTTAGCTCAAGATCAGTTGGTGGTTCTTGGAGAGATGTTTTGATCCTCAATTGATCATTAAAAGTGATTTCCTCAAAATTCTCTTCCACTATTTCTCCTTCTTCAGATTTTACTTCCATAAAATCAGCGAATTCTTTATCAAAATTTGTTTCACTAATTTTCTCCGAAGTAGTCATGAATGGATCAGAATCGTCAAGTAATGCATCTACTTCTTCATCAGTGACTTCATCGATTACGTCAATGTTAAAACAAGTGTCATCACTGGAATATGGATACTGCATTGCTTTATCGATTAAAAAGGTAATTTTATTTTCTCCTACTCCAAGATTGAGTTCTTTACCTTTTACTTTGATGATCGCATCAGCGGTGTTTAGGAAAGGTCTTCCTAAAATAAGAGCTACTCTACTATCTTCCTTCATTTCTAAGATCACAAAATCCACGGGAAAAACAAATTTAACAACTTGGACAAGCATATTCTCAGCAATTCCAACAGGATATTGGTAAAAATGATTGGCTAATCGAATACTCATCCTTGTAGGTTTCAAAGTATTGATTGAAAGTTTAGAATACAATGAATTGGGCATCAAATTGATACTTGCACCAAGATCGGCTAAAGCATCGCATGTGATGTTGTTTCCTAATGTGCATGGAATCAAAAAAATTTCGGGGTCTCCGAGTTTTGGTGGAATTTTGTTCTAAACAATGGCTGAGCATTCTTCATTGAGAAAGGTAGCGGATATTTGTTCCAACTTGTTCTTGTTATTCAAAAGTTCCTTTAAAAATTTCCCATAATTGGGCAGTCCAGCTAGAACATCAACGAGGGGTATATTGAGTCTAACCTCTTTGATCATTTCAACAAACTTCTTATAACGCTCTTCCATCTTTTCTTCCTTAAGGCGTTGAGGATATGGAATCTTTGGTGTGTACGCCTTGACTGGTGGGATGGGTTTTTCTTTGGTGGGTGTATTTGGAGTATTTTCCTTTTCTGTTTCTTCAGCTTCATCCTCACTTTCATCATGGATGATCGTGGTATTATTTGGATTGGGTGGTGGATCATAAGAGAGACCACTTCTTGTGAATACAACATTGATATGCTCATTTCTAGTCTGTGGTGGACGATAAGTTTTATCGTTTGATCCAGATGATGTTGATTTGGGGTTGGATTGGGTATTACTTGGTAACGAACCAGATGGTCGGGAAGAAATTTGATCAGAAAGTCTACCGAACTTGTTTTCAAGATCTTGAATAGATGCTTGATGATTTTTCTGACCTTGCTCAACTTTGGTTTTGAGATTGAAAAATTGGTTCTTGACGAACTCATTGGTTGATTTTTGAGCAGTCACGAATTCTCTCATCATTTTTTCAAAATCGGATTCTTTCGGTTTTTTATCAGAGGTTTGTGGAGTTTGATTGTCTGCTCGTGGTTGAGAATCACAGTTGTTATCCCTTTGTTGGCGATCTTGCCAATTTCCAGAATTTCTTCCGTAATAATTTCCACGATAACCGCCTCCACGGTATCCTCCTTGGACATAATTGGCTTCTCCTTCTTTGGGTTTATCCATTGGTTGATCGTCACATTCTGATGATGGGTGATTACCTCCACATTTGTTACAACCGTCTCGCATTTCTTTCATTTCTCCTTTAAGATCTTTGTATTGCGAGTCGATTTTGGAAACCAAGGCTTCCATTTTCTCCATGAGTTTAGAGGTATCAGAACTTTCGGTAAAAGCAACGGTTTTTTCGTAAGGGTTTGGTTTTGGAATCTTTTGACCAATCGAGTTTGAGAAGGACTCGGTCTTCAAGCAATTGATATGCCTGATTAGGGGTCTTGTAGAGAAAATTTCCTCCAGCATCAAGGATTCCTTGAGATGTTTCATCAAGTCCATGGTAGAAGATTTGGATAATGGTTCCTCGTCCTAAACCATGTCCATGACAACTACGAAGCAAATCTTTCATACGAAGCCAGGCTTTGACGAGTGATTCATTAGGATTTTGTGTTAAAGCACGAATTTCTCCCATGAGTCGGTCAAATATGGCAGGTGGAAAGAATCGGCTTACAAAAGTTTGCCTCATCTCCTCCCAAGTATTGATAATTCCTAGGGTTAATTCGTTGTACCACACTTTTGCATCTCCGGCAAGTGATGATGGAAAAAGTTTAAGTTTATTGGCGTTGACATCGGTGTCGCCATATCAGAACATGCCACAAATTTCGATGAATTCGGCAATGTGTTTGTGAGGATCGGCCCTCGAACATCCATCGAATTGACGGTCTTTGATCATAGAAAGATGGTGACCTTTTACGGTGAAATTGTTACCAAGGTTAACAGGAACGATAGCAGATCCAGGAGTAGGTGCTACGGCTCGGTTGGCGGCCCACATGGGTTGATCATCAGCCATGGGAAAAGGTTGATCAGTGAATGGGTTATAAATGACTTTGGCTTCGAAAAGGTTATCAAACGGTGGGTATGGTACTCTTGGTACACGGTTGGCTAATGGAACAAAGGGTGTTCTTCTTCTGCTTCTTATTCGAATTAAACTTTCAGGATAACAAAGAGGTGAAATTGGTTCTACTCCAGCTGAACGAGTGTTCATACAATTCCCAAGAGAATCGAGGCAATGTCTAAACACACGAGCGAAGAACGAAAACAGTTTGGAAAATCAAATTTGATGATCCGATCGGATGGATGACCTACCGATCGGATGGCAGTCTCGGTAAAATTGGGTTTGAAAGGCAACCGATCGGATAGATGGACTTCTGATCGGATGGTCAGCTCGGAAAACTTTTTATTTTGGGATCCGATCGGTTGGATGGAAATCCGATTGGATGGGAGTTCGGATTTTTTTTTTCAAAAACGAACTTGAAATAAATGGACTTCTGAAACTTACAGAAACACAAGCAAAATCCCCGGCAACGGCGCTAAAAACTTGATGTGTTACGTGCGTGTAAAAGTTTTAAATTTATAAAGGTGAATTACCAAATCTATGAATAACACATACGAGCAAGTGAACTCGTCCGTTATAGCAAGATTATGATGGTAAGTCGGGATTGTTCGCAGGGATTTGTGAGTGAATCGAATTGTAAGCTACTAAAAGTAAATCTCTTAAACAAGCAATGATGAAAATATAATACTTTAAATGATTAAAACTACACTAGCTTAAACTAGTTTACTACTCTTGATAAGCATGATTGTGATAACTTTTGATAACATGTTGGTTGTGATAATTAGTTTGATGAACTAATCTATTGTTCTTACAAGTTAAACCTTCGTCAATATTTTAGTTTATAAAAACAAGCATTAAGTTTAACCAATCAATTCAAGATCAATTCAAGGTTCATAAGTTTGGGGTAACAAACTTAAACACAAAAAATAGTCTTTTGTTTTATCAAATACGCTTAGGAAATGGTCAACACAAAAGGTAACCAATCATAGACAAAAGGTCACAATTGATTTCAAACAACTAATCTTTCGACCTTTAAAGTGGTTTTCAATCAATCAAATTTGATAGACAAAAGCATTCTTATTACAATCACAATTAAGTTTCTTTGTTAAACCAAGAATAATGGGTAATAACAATCATTCATAGACAAATGATTATAACTAGTTGGATGATAACAATAAATCTTTCGACCCTTAGCATTATTAACAACTAGTCAAACTTGATTAACAAATGTCACTATGAAACTTAACCACAATTGGATCTTAGAATTAACTTGAAATTGAATTAAGACATGTTATCACAATCATACGCAAATCATTAAGTCATAAACATCATCTAAGCAAGTGCACAAAGGCACTAGCCACTCATAGCAAACATGAACATAAACTCAGAATTTTGAACATTAGAAATCATGATTAAAAGTCTTACAATGATTGAAATGAGATTACAAATGATAAGGTAATGATACCCAAAGTATTGGTGTTGACTTCTTGAGGCTTTAACTTCCAAATGTTGACTTCTTGACCCTCTAAAGCTTCCTGGACTTCTAAGGACGAATTTAGGACTTTTGAGAGAGTATTTTGAGAGTGGTTAGTTAATTGATGAGAATGGGATTGATGATTGATAATTGTGTCACTTTCTGTAATGATCAAGAACACATATTTCAGGAGGTCGGGGATGCTCAAAATAATGGTTAAACATGGTATATTAGATTAAAAATGGGGAAGGTGTGTGTGTTTTCTAGAGAGAGAAAGGAGAAACTACACGCACCTCCTTATTACAAATGAACATCCAACCTTCCTTGTTGAGACAAGGAAGATATTTATAGCAACTAGGTGACGCCCTAATGCTATCTTTGGGCTTTCGGTTGGGCTTTGGCTCATGGGCTATATATTAGTACAAGCCAACTTATCTATTCTAGTCCACAAGCCCAACTCGTTAACTAAACAGCCCTTATACATGTGACTAAATGCAATTCCCAAATATTACATAACTTTAAGTCTAACAATCTCTCCCGAAAGTGATGTCATACGGGAATTGCTTACAATGTTCCCTACAAGTAAATTTAATAAAAAACATGAGCGCATCAGTTCTGAGAATGGTCTTCAAACTTCATTACTTCGTTCGGCTTGCAGAATCTTCTCAGCTCCATTTATTTACTTGCAGAAGAACTATGTGAGCAAATCTAATTAGGGTTTAATTCTGAGTGCTCTCCCCTAATTAGTGCTCTCCCCCAAACTGAAAACCATACTTATGAGTGCCCTAAGTGCCCTGCAGTTCGGGGGAATAGAGTATCAACATCTTCATCTTAACAAATGCATCCCATTTATCTTCATTTCTCTCCCCTGCTGATTACGATTTATCGGAATCAGCATACTGATGTGTACTGGAAGCATTTTATCATTAACCATAACAGCTCGTGAGAAGATGTAGATAGACCCAATCTACTAATAATAACATTTGAAATGTCTAACTCTTTATTAACCCCCTGTATAAAAAACAACGGCTTTATGTAGTGACTACTGATAGAGAAAAACCCACTATGATGAACTTGAGACTGAAGTAAAATAACCCAAACTTGTGACTTAAACTTGCGCTAATGTACGACTAAGAACCTATACTGAGCACTACAACGTAACTCCTTTAAGCATAGATCGTTTCATATACCCATCCAACCTTCCTTTACTGTATATGAACTCATCTTGAATTATCCACATCTTTGTGTGACACTTGAGCACTACAACATAACTCCTTTAAAGTGATAGCTATACTCTGTGAGCACAACAACGTAACTCCTTACATCAGGTATAACTAGACAAATCAAGTCTTAATCATTTTATGAGCGCCCAAGCAAGGATCTCGAAGAATCATGCATCTAACCAACCCCGATATCTTCAAGATACTAAGCACACGCACCCGTGATATTCCACTTCAACTTCAAATAGGTAATAATGAATCATCATCCTTGTAGTCATAGTTGATAACAATCAATATTTAGCCATTGTCATTTGATTGTGATTCTTGATCAGGATCTTTTTGGCTATACGTGGTAGGATTTGAGGATGTATACCAGTAATATCATTTGTGATTTTGGTGTGAAAAATGCCATAAAATGCAATACAAATGATGCTGGAAAAATTTGAGTTTTAGAAATTTTTACGCCAAAATTCACCGAAAAAATTCAAATTTTGACCTAAAAATTTGAATTTTGGGCCAAAATTTTCACCATTGTACCATAATTTGAATTTCGCGTAAAAATTGACCGTTAAGTCACTCCTCCAAATTAAAGTTTACTCAAATTTTCCCGCCAAAAAACTCAGCCTTTTTCCGAGAACCAATTGCAAAAGCCCTTGTCCGAGAAACAATTGCGAAAGCCTTTGTCCGAGAAACAATTGCGAAAGTCTGGCAGCGATAAAAGGGACCAATTGCGAAAGAGACCAATTGCGAAAGGGACCAATTGCGAAAGGGACCAATTGCGAAATAGTTCAACCAATTGCGAAAAGGTCAGATTTGCGATTGGCTTTGAGCAATTTCGAAAAACCCTTTTCTATCGCAAATGAATTGCGAAAAACCCTCTTTTATCTAAATTCTTGTACAAGAATTTAGATTTTTCGATGATGAAGAACCAGTTTTATCACAATTCTTATACAAGAAAAGTGATAAAAATTCTATGCAAGGAGGATTCGAACCGCAATCTTTTGTAGCCACTTTTTTTCTTGATCAAAACTTCAAAAATCTCGTAAAAAGCCAATAAAGCTCACAACTTTTTCTTCAAAACTCACGTTAAGCACAAAAAGCTTCCACCTTTTATGTTTTAAATCTTTGAAAAATCAAAAAGCTTGAAGCTTTTTCACCAAAAACTATCAAAACTTACGAATTTTATGGCTGATGAACAGTAACGATATAAAACACACCACGAATCACCTTTTTTCACCTCAAATCACCCCGATTCGCCCCTGGTTAGCTCTTGATACCAATTGTAATGATCAAGAACACATATTTCAGGAGGTCGGGGATGCTCGAAATAAAGGTTAAACATGGTATATTAGATTAAAAATGGGGAAGGTGTGTGTGTTTTCTAGAGAGAGAAAGGAGAAAACTACACATACCTCCTTATTACAAATGAACATCCAACCTTCCTTGTTGAGACAAGGAAGATATTTATAGCAACTAGGTGACGCCCTAATGCTATCTTTGGGCTTTCGGTTGGGCTTTGGCTCATGGGCTATACATTAGTACAAGCTAACTTATCTATTCTAGTCCACAAGCCTACTCGTTAACTAAACAGCCCTATACATGTGACTAAATGCAATTCCCAAATATGACATAACTTTAAGTGTAACACTTTCATGTCTCCAAGAGGCTCTATTTATACTCATCTTAAAGCCTAGGGTCTTAAATGCTCCAACTTGGCCTCCAAGCAGAGTAGAATGGCCTAGAATACACATGGGAAGGGTCTAGAATCGTTGGAATTAAGATACAATACTTAATGATGAAGTTTGGGAAAACAGATAACTTTCAACCGATCGGTATTGGATCCAACCGATCGGTTGGTCTTCAAATGTGGCCTTCATCCGAATCGATTGCGGGCTGCATCCGATCGGATGGAGTGCTGCTGTAGACTCATTTTTGGACTTTTGGCTTTTGGTTTATTTTTTTCAAATAGCTCTTGGTTCTTCATCCAAACTTGATTCTTTCTTTATCTTGAAACTTGTCAACTTGGAATGATAAATACTTGGACCTTTATTCTCTGAAATGCCTTTTTGGAATGTGGTTCTGGACACGGGAATCTTCGTATGATCATAAATATTTCCTTCTTCCTCATTCTTTCACTTTTTCTTCCTTTTTTCTGTACTTGGCTACATATACTTTGCAAACATACTTTGGTACGATTAAGTAACAAAAGCATATAAATATAACCAAATAACATATACAAAAGCACGAATAATGCTACTAAAAACATGCACAATTTGAGCGTTATCATGTGTATTTGTTTTGTTTGAAGTAAATTGTTGGTTAGGCCAACGAAGACACGAATAGAGGCATTGCAAAGGCTATCTTAGGCAGAACAACCATGATATTCTACAGAAAGGGGCTTAAAGAAGTCAACAAACAAAGCACATATCAACAGAGTGTTAATACAAATATCGTCCTAAAAACGTTATTTATATTTTACGATCTTTGCTTAGTTTTGTTAATGACAATTACAAAGTTTATCTTTAAGCAAGGCATAAATAAGATTAAGTCTTTTACATTTATAGTGATAAGTCTTTTAAAAACACATTTTCACATTACAAAGTTTACTAGGAATAACATATACACATTTACATGTTTATTCCTTAAAATAGAAACTTTATTTCTAAAATATTAGGATGACATCATGGCATGCATCATGAACACAATCTTGGATAGATTTTGTGATATTTTGTTTAGATCTTCAAGCCAAAGAGTTGACATTTGAAGATATGGAAGGATATGGCAAGATTTGGAAAGATTTTAAGATCTCTTAGCTGGCCTGACACGGCGGATCCAAATCCATACAAAGACGGATCCAAGTTTTGGGATCCGCCGGATCCGCCAGCTGTTGATCAGCTTTGCCTATAAATAGCAAGCTGATCATTTGGTCATTTCATCACTTACATAGCATGAAATATATATTCTTTCATTTGCATATCACTAACCCATATTATTTCATTCCTAGTGATCTTCCTTTTGTAGCAAAAGAGATCAAGCATTGAAAAGCTTCAACATTCTGTTGCAAGACTTGATAGTTACCTACAGTGTAACTTATTAGAGTTTAGGCATCATAGTTGCATCTTTTATTCAGTAGAATCCGGTTAGTGTTGTAGTCCTCAAAACACATAGAGTGAACGGGAGTGGTTGTACCATTGTAAAGAACTCGACATCTAGCTTAGTGTCGGTAATCATTTAGGCAACATCATGTTGGTTCTTCCTTAAACAAGAACCCGGTATTTAGCTTTGTACCGGAAAAAGGTGTAAGCGACGTGTATTAAGGTTTTCTCCGCCAAGAAGGGAGTTTGATTCTTAGTGAAGAAAAACTCTCGAGTTAGAGGCTCGAGGAGTGGAGTAGGGAAAGGAAGAAATTCCTTGTAGCCGAACCACTATAAATATCCGTGTTGTGTGGTTTGATCTTTGCTTTCTCTACTTACTTATATTATATTGTTTGTTTGTGCATACTTACTTTGAAATCACATTAAGTCACAAAGCGAATTAATTTTAAATGGTTAAACTATTCAACCCCCTTCTAGTTTTCCACAATTGGTACCAGAGCAGTGTTACTCAAGATTTTCAAAATATATTGTATTTTAAAAACTTGAAACGATCAATGAATTTTGAAAACTTTAAAGAAGGGCAATCTATGCAAAGACCACCACTATTTGAACCAAATTGTTTCATATATTGGAAAAATCGCTTTGAGACATACATGAAGTCAAATGACATAGATCTGTGGTATATTATTGTAGAGGCTGATTAAAAGCCCATTAGTAATGATGTTTCAGGTGTTCGGGATGTAGGTACTTCTTTTATTCGTCACAGTGATGAACAAAAGAAGTTGATTGCCAAAAATAATGAATCAAAAATGATTCTTTATAAAGCTTTACCTAAGAAAGAATATGAAAGAGTTTTTATGTGTAAAACGGCTAAAGATATTTGGCAATCACTAATTATCACTCATTAAGGAAACTCACAAGTCAAAGATAACAAAATTGATCTTCTTGTTCAACAATATGAACAATTTGTTATCTCTGAAGATGAGACCATTGATAGTGCGTTTGCTAGGTTTAATACTATTATTACATCGCTTAAAGCACTTGACGAATCTTTTTCTAGTAAGAATTTTGTCAGAAAATTTCTAAGAGCACTCCACCCGAAGTGGAGAGCAAAGGTGACAGCCATTGAAGAATCTAAGGATCTTTCAAGAATGACACTGGATGAGCTCATAGGAAATCTCAAAGTTCACAAGATGGTAATGGAAAAAGATTCAGAAATAGTCAAAGGCAAAAAGGAGAAAGTAAATTCCATTGCCTTGAAAGCTAGGGTAGAATCAAGTAGTGATACAGAATCTAGTTCTAGTAGTGAAGATGAAGAATATGCCATGGCCGTAAGAGATTTCAAGAAATTCTTTAGAAGACGAGGAAAGTTCGGTAGACCTCCTCATAAAGAAAAGAAATCCTTCCAGAAAAACCATGATGATAGGAAAGGAAAGGTAGATAGAAAGTGTTTTAGATGTGGAGATTCTAGTCACTTTATAGAAGAATGTCCAAAGCCTCCAAAGAACAAGTCTCAAAGAGCCTTTGTCAATGGAGCTTGGAGTGATAGTGAAAGAGATGACGACGAGCCTAAGAACAATGAAGTTGCTCTAATGGCTCATGACACAGCAGAGGTACATTCTGACTCGTCGTACTCTTTTATTAATGATGACACATTAGATATAGAATATAACAAACTATGTGAAATCACTCTAAAAATCATAAGCAAAAATAAGTTCTTAAAAACTAAAAAGGAATTTTTAGAAAACGAAATTCATCGATTAAAAGAGAAAGCTATAAGGTTAGAAAAAGGTAAAGGTATTAGAGAAACATGTGTTTTATGTCAAAAACTAAAATTTGAAATAGATACACTAAAATCTACGCAGGAGAGTATCAAACAAAACTCCAAATTCAAAAGGTTTGATAAACACTTAAGTTGTACTGATGACATAATGAAAATGCAAATAATACCTCATGATAGTTTCAAACCAGATTTTATGAGAAATGGAAACTTAAGTGACTTTCGGGAACAAACGATAAAAGAAAAAGAGACTGTTCCAACAACTTCTGATAACCACGGATCTGACGGATCCAAAATTTTAGATCCGCCAGTTGTATCCAAAGGATCCGCGGAAACAGAAGATGAACAGAAGGCTATTAAATTAGATTGTACAAATTTTGTTAATATCACTAGAAAACCTAGCACGAGTACAACTATTAACAAATAAAAACCATTAGTCTCTGTAGAAAAAGGTCAAAATAAGTATAGGGTCAAAACGATTGTAGACTCCTCATTCTATGAAGGAACCATACTTAGAGAACAACTAGCAGCAATTCCCTTCGATTATATGCTAGATATCAGTGAACCATGGTAAATGTTATGTCTAACCCAAACGGACCCATGAGATATTGGGGACCAAATGCTTGAGCTTTTCTTAAACTAAGGTATGCTCAAGAGTTGAGTTAAAATCAGATGAGAGAATCAAATATAGTAGGTGTTCAAGATACATGATGAGAAACAAAAGCCTTTTCTCAACCTACCAAGTGTACGACGGAGGTATTGTCACATTCGGTAGCAAGCTTAATAGTAAAATCATCTGAAAATGTACAATCTCTCATGACTTTCTCACGTACTATTGATAATGCTACTCATGTAGATAACTTAGGTAGCTTAGTATTAGTCAACTATGCCGTAAAAAGTATAACGTCCTTTTTAGTAAAAATGGAAGTAAAATACTTAGAGACGGTATAACCGTAGGAAAAAGTGTTTTAAAGAATAACGTATTTGTTATGAAATTAGATAAAACACCTAAAGACAAATCTTGTCTCACTTCTTTGGACAATAACTCAACTCTATGGCATCGACGCTTAAGTCATGCTAATATAAGGTTAATTCAATCCTTATCATCTAAGGAAATCGTTAGGAACCTGCCCAAGTTGAAATATGACCAACTCTTTTGTGATGCTTGCAAAATAGGAAAACAAGTTCATAATAGCCATAAGGCTAAAAACATGGTGTCTGCATCTAGGTGTCTAGATCTATTACATATGGATTTGTTTGGTCTATCCGCTATACTAAGTTTCGGGGGAAACTTCTATACTTTGATAAAAGTAGACGATTACTCTAGATATACATGGACCTAGTTTTGAAAACTAAAAATGAAGAGCTTGATAAATTTGAAAATTCAAAATCAAACCATGATAGGTACAAAATGGGTTTTTAGAAACTAAATGGATGTCAAAAGTACATTTCTAAAATGGATTCATAAATGAAGAAGTATATGTAGTACAACCTCCCAGCTTTGCCGATTTTGAAAAACCTAATCATATCTAAAAACTTAAGAAAGCATTATACGGACTTAAGCAAGCACCAAAAGCTTGGTATGATCAACTTAAGACCTTCCTAGTTGACCATAAGTATACCATGGGCCTAGTAGACAACACTCTCTTCACCAAGAAAAAGGGATCACATATTATCATAGTCCAGATATATGTGGATGACATAATATTCGGTTTAACTTGTCAAGAGTTATGCAATGAATTTTCAAAAATCATGCATGATGAGTTTGAAATGAATATGATGGGGGAACTAAACTTTTTCTTAGGTCTCCAAATGAAACAATTAGAAGATGGGATATTCTTCAGCCAATCTAAGTATATCAAGGATATGCTTAAGAAATTTGGTCTTGAAGATTCTAAACCTATGAAAACACCAATGTCTTCCGAAACCAAACTCACCAAGGATGACGAAAGTGAATCCGTAGATAGCACTAAATATAGAGGGATGATTGGTAGTTTACTCTACCTAACGGCTAGTAGACCGGACATTATGTTTAGTGTTTGTCTATGTGCACGCTTTCAAGAAGATCCCAAAACATCCCATCTTGAAGCCGTTAAACGGATATTTAGGTACATAAAAGGCACTACACATCTAGGATTATGGTATCCCAAAGGAACGGGAATTGAAACCATAGTGTACACTGACTCAGACCATGCTGGTGATTATGTTGATAGAAAAAGTACAAACGGTATTTGTACTTTTGTAGGACATTGTCTCACCTCATGGTTTGCTAAGAAACAAACAGCCCTCGCCATATCAACAACTGAAGCCGAGTACGTGTCAGCAGGAAAGGCTTGCCAACAAGCACTGTGGATGAAACAAGCTCTCGTCGACTATGGAATTGTACTCAACGACATTCCCATTCTTTGTGACAACAAAGGAGCTATCGATCTTAGCAAAAACACAGTCCAACATGCTAGAACCAAACACATGGAAATACGTCATTACTTCCTTCGTGACAATGTTCAGAAGGGAAACATCTCAATTGAGAAAGTTTCCTTAAAGGACAACATTGTCGATATCCTCACAAAACCTCTCAAGAGAGAACCTTTCAACTATCTTAGACTTGGTTTAGGATTAATGGAACCTAGTAAGTAGATTAAACGTTAGCTCAAACCTTAGGTTAACCAAACACAGGCAATTCCAAAATTGTTCTGATCCTGCGGATCCAACAGACATCAAGGGCGGATCCCTTTTCTTGGATCCGCCGGATCCATGGGTAACTGATACAGTTTTTAATACAATAAAACAAACACTCTTTACTGTACACCATATTCCCTAAAAACACACATCTCACTGGAACTCGACCCTTACCACATCAAAAATTAGGTTATTCTCCACAACCAATTTGTGCTTAATTCATCACTGTAAGTATCCTAATCTTATCTAATTTCTAATCTGAGTCTAGGATCCCTATTTTGTGCACAAAATCAAAACTTGGGGTTTATACATTGTTCTTGTAAAATCATGAGGCATGTTAAAATTGCATAACAAATCATGTTTTTCATAGTTAGGAATTGCATTTTGTAGTACATTATCATTATTCATCAAAAACCCCATGAGAAATGTTTGCTAAAATCTTCTCACGACTAGGAAAAACGGTTTTTGAACATTATTCATACAAATACAAAAACGTTATGTTTTAAACATCACTTGCATAATGTCTCTTGAATGCTAAAGGGAATACATAACTAATATGTATTTCCGGGTATATTCAAATGAAGCTACATTGAAGTAGGAGCGCTTGGGTTATCTCTTGTTTTATCATAAAACTTGCACAAACAAAATTTTCATGCATCAAAAAAGGGTCGAGATAACCGTACCTCCACATTGTCTCCATGTAGGCACACACACTAGACATTTATACACATTTTCGATAATTTCAACTAAATCATATATTTTTCGTGTCTAGGATAACTATGCCTCCCGCAACTAATTACGATCACAAAAACACCATCAAATACCTACCTCAACACCACAAAACCAAAGGTCTCACCGAAGCTCAAGTTAATATCTTTAAAACTTTAGAAAAACGGTATGTTCACGAAGGTAGAACTGTAGACTCATCATTTTTAGAAGAAACCAATATTCGTGAACAATTAACCGCTATCCAACTTGATTGTCTCCTCAACATAGATGAGCCTATCATTCCTAGGTTTATACTTGAATTTTATGCCTCCGTAAAACTTAGATCTGACGACTTTGGATCTTTAAGCATCCATTTCAAAGTAAACCACAATCAATTTAGTTTTCCTTTAAATCAATTCGGAGAAGTTTTAGGTATTCCAAATCAAGGAACTTGCTTTTACTCAGACAAGTGGCCTTTGTCCATTCTAGAATGCAACCTTGGTCGTACCCATCCATACGATACACCTCTCACTTCCAAAGAAATCATCCGAGACCATCTCTTCAATCCTAGAACCAACCAAACTAAGAAAATCCGAGGTAAACAAGTAAATCGTGATCCATTTGCCATGGAGCTTAATGAACTCAAACCCGAATTTAAGAAACTAGAGGAGATTCTTAGAGCCAATGTCATTAGCACTGTTGGCAATAGGGACCATATGAATGCAAGCCTATGCTACATGCTTTACTGTGTGTCAACCCACCAAAAATTCAACTTAGCCTACTATATCGCCAAAAGAATGGCCGATATACCTGTCTTAGGTACCACCGCCATGCCATACGGGATACTTCTTACCTGTTTGTTTAGAGCTTCTATACCTATTCCACGAAATGAAAGTGGTTTCCTTCCCATCTACACCAAAATCCCACACACCTTTGTTCCTCTCAGTAATCATAGGGTAGCTGTAGCAAGAGGAAAACGTGCTCTTACTCAAACTTCATCTTCATCATCATCGGGTAGTGACGAAGACGGTTTCCCAACTCTAGGATTCCTCCACCCGAATACTTGAATCAACTTCCTTCCATTAATAATGAATCCGAGGAGCTTCGACAAATAAAGGGAATGATGAAAAATTTAGGACGGTGGATTATGAAACTTCATAAGAGTCACAAGAAATTGATCAAGATAATGAACAACAAGTGACATCTAAGGAGTGTTTGGTTTTAGACTTTATTAGACAATGAGATGATGAACTTATGTGCTTCTTAAGATATTATGTTAGTACTTGACATGCATGTGAACTAACTCAAAATTGCAGGTCGATAACACGTGTTGTTATCAATTTTCTAAGGCTAAGCCCCTGTTTGGCTTAACTCACTTTATGATAAGATATTATGATTGGATTAATCAATGTGAAAACGTGTGTTAGAATCTATATATTTAGTAGTTTTCTATCACATATTAGTTATTACATATGTTTTAGGAGATTTTTCAGGTTTTGACCGAAAAATGCGAAATTTGACATTCATTCTGTTAAGAAACTGACTTTCCATATGGCGGATATGACGGATCCCAAAATTTAGATCTGCCTAGTGTATCTCTTGGCTCCGCCATTCCTGAACCTGCGGATTCCGCGAATCCCAAAATTTGGATCCGCCTTTGTTGTCGATTGGATCCGCAGGATTACACATTAATATTTTCCATAACTTTCCCAATTAATCAATTCTTAGATTCTTCATTTTAGGAGCATTCTAATAATCTTTAGGATGTTTAGAAACCTTTAGAACAACTAGAAAACAATAGAATCAATTTCCCACCAAAATTTGAATATTCAAATTTTTGTCTAGGTTACCCTTCTCTAACACATCAGGATTCCTTTAACTAGGTTCCTTGGAATCCGTGAATCAATAACATCACATGCTTTTGAGTCATCTTCTGCATATCTTCATGTCCACTTCATTTCTATGGATTGACTTTGATAATATGACAAACAACTTTATCTTGCTCCAAGTTTTTGGAAACCAACATCTCTTTAAACATCTAATCCAAACACCAATTTCCATACAATTTAGAGTAGTATAAATTAGAAGCCTTAGGATGATTTCAACTCACATTCTCATACTCATACCTGCACAATATCACAATGCACAAATCCAACAACTCACACACATCCAGACCACACAGAAGAACCACTAGAATTAGTGTAAGACCATACTGGTTCATAAATCCTATCTCTAATGTGAACTTCCCTACCATATCCAATACTACTTCAACACCCATCATCACTCCTATGGTTAACATACCATCACCCGTTTCAAATCAACCATCAAGATCACCTTCACCTATCATAACTCCACTAAGTACGACACCATCACCTACATCAAGGTCACCATCACCTATCATAACTCCAATAGGCAATACACCATCACCAACTCCATCTCAACCAAGCTCACCATCACCACCATTAGCTTCCCTACCACTACCCACATCATCTCAAGTGAGAAAATCATCATCACCTTCACAATCACCTAACTTGCAACCTCATAATTTACTTACCACACTCCAAAACATTGATGACTCAATGTGGCTAAATCAACCAAACATTCAAAACAATAAGGATCTTGATCCTCTCAATTCCTCTTCAAACATAATGGACTCTAACTTACGTGATACAAAGTACTTAGAATCCATGTGGCTTGCTTCTATTATATCTTCATCAAACCCAACCAATCCTCCGCAATAGGCGTTCTTAGGATTCATTCTAGTATTCTCTTTGTAGGATTTATTTTTCCTTTATAACATCATATTTAGTGACTTATGTTATAAACAAATTTTCAATGAATGGATGTTATATTTTTATGCTTGTAGGAGATCGACATTAAGCATATTATCTCATTTTATATTACTAACATCATAGTATGGTTGTTTTAACCTCACATATTGCTTTGATCAAATTAGGTACTAAATTGTGATCAGACACTTCATTTTGACTTTTTAAAGTCAAATGTGTTAACCTTTCTTGTTTGGTTGACTATTGCATATGCATATTGCTTCTTGATTGAAGTATTTCATTACTAACCTTTATTTTGTAGCTTTTCTCAACCTTGAATCATATACGTTGGTACCCTAGCAACGGGGAGTATAGATCGAGGGGGAGTATATCATATACTAACTCATCATTTTATAGCATTTATCACTCTTGAAATGTATACGTTGGCACTCTAGCAATGGGGAGTATACATCAAGGGGGAGCATATCATAGTCTAACCATTTGTTTTGTAGGATCATGCATCATATCAGACTCTTGAAATGTATACGTTGGTACTCTAGCAATGGGGAGTATACATCAAGGGGGAGCTTTAAAGTTCTCAAAATCGTATTCCGCTACGCATATCTTCTTTTTGTTTCGACAAAAAAGGGGAGAAAGGATTAAGTTTGCATCACTGTGAAACATCACAGTACATACATTTTTGCTTAAAATAGATTTTAAAACTTGCATAAACTAACTTAATCTATATTTTTAAAAGACTCATCCTTTATTTAAGCTCTTTACTTAAAAATACACTTTATGTTTTGTCATCAACAAAAAGGGGGAGATTGTTAATACAAATATCGTCCTAAAAACGTTATTTATATTTTACGATCTTTGCTTAGTTTTGTTAATGACAATTACAAAGTTTATCTTTAAGCAAGACATAAATAAGATTAAGTATTTTACATTTATAGTGATAAGTCTTTTAAAAACACATTTTCACATTACAAAGTTTACTAGGAATAACATATACACATTTACATGTTTATTACTTAAAATAGAAACTTTATTTCTAAAATATTAGGATGACATCATGGCATGCATCATGAACACAATCTTGGATAGATTTTGTGATATTTTGTTTAGATCTTCAAGCCAAAGAGTTGACATTTGAAGATATGGAAGGATATGACAAGATTTGGAAAGATTTGAAGATCTCTTAGCTGGCCTGACACGGCGGATCCAAATCCATACAAAGACGGATCCAAGTTTTGGGATCCGCCGGATCCGCCAGCTGTTGATCAGCTTTTCCTATAAATAGCAAGCTGATCATTTGGTTATTTCGTCACTTACATAGCATAAAATATATATTATTTCATTTGCATATCACTAACCCATATTATTTCATTCCTAGTGATCTTCTTTTTGTAGCAAAAGAGATCAAGCATTGACAAGCTTCAACATTCTATTGCAAGACTTGATAGTTACCTACTGTGTAAACTTATTAGAGTTTAGGCATCATAGTTGCATCCTTTATTCAGTGGAATCCGGTTAGTGTTGTAGTCTTCAAAACACATAGAGTGAACGGGAGTGGTTGTACCCTTGTAAAGAACTCGACATCTAGCTTAGTGTCGGTAATCATTTAGGCAACATCAGGTTGGTTCTTCCTTAAACAAGAACCCGGTATTTAGCTTTGTACCAGAAAAAGGTGTAAGCGACGTGTATTAAGGTTTTCTCCGCAGAGAAGGGAGTTTGTTTCTTAGTGAAGAAAAACTCTCGAGTTAGAGGCTCGAGGAGTGGAGTAGGGAAAGGAAGAGAGTCCTTGTAGCCGAACCACTATAAATATCCGTGTTGTGTGGTTTGATCTTTCCTTTCTCTACTTACTTATATTATATTGTTTGTTTGTGCATACTTACTTTGAAATCACGTTAAGTCACAAAGCGAATTAATTTTAAATGGTAAAACTATTCAACTTCCCTTCTAGTTTTCCACACAGAGGTCCGCCAAATTGACCTAGTACTTTGCAACAGAGGACAGGTGATAAGAGAAGCAAGTCTTTCTCTTTCTTTTAGTAGAAGATCAGTTCACATTTTTGCATTAATAAGTGTTTGGATGTTGAGGAGTCTTTCTCTTTTGTTTGTAGTTGGATATTTGATTTTAATGTTATACTAAAGGATCTTCAGACCCCAAAGTGTCTGATACTCTCAGTTTACTACTTAAAAATATACACCTCACACACGTACTAAAAACTTATGTTTGAATACTAAATAAAGGTGTGTCCTGCCAGCGTTCGCGAAAGCTCGATGCAACACGGCATACCATATGATCCCACCACTGTTGGCGGCCAAGGTAGTAACTACATCGGTAACTATACGCCCACTTCATTATTCAGCTCTGTGTGTATTCAGAAGTTTCGACTGTCGTTATTTTTTTTGTCTTGCAGCGGGTGGTCTGGTGCCTAATGTGTTTTTTGCTGATATTGATGTCGCACAAAATCTTGGCGGCCAGCAGCCTTCATCCGAACAGTCGAATGATATATCTAATGTCACTGCACGTCAAACTTCATTTGTGTCATCTGTTGGTATTCCTGCTCCAGTGACAACCACATGTACGGTTCCTTCTATTGTCAACAGTTCAAAAGCTCACTCTGTCTTCCAAGCCTCAGGTATATGTCTCTTTGTGGGTTTTTTTTATTTATTTATTTATTTATAACTATTTTAAGAAGTATACATGAACATTACGCTGGAAGTCATACTTAAGTAATCTTTACATTGTTGATTATGCACAGATGCAGTTGCGTTAGAGATTTGTAGTTTACTTGGAGGTGTATTGGACCCAAGTCATATGGGGAACCTGATCAGCTTTAGTTCAAATATCAGCCTGTGAATACTTAAGGTGAGAATTAAGGGGTGGTTGGATTTGCACTTTATAATTGGGTTGCTGGTTTTTCTACCAGAGCTGATTTTTAGTTTGATGGGGTATGGTGCAGTGAAATGTCTTGCTAAAGTTCGTGAAAGTTCGTCGCAATGTGCCACAAGACGTTTGTTACAGCTGCATTTTGAAAACGACAGCACAAAGGAACGGCCAAACTTCATCCTTGATACAATCATGAACAACATGCCACTCTTAATAACAGCAAATGAAGTTGAATCAACAAGTACACTGTTAACGCTCAAATTGTGCATGTTTTTAGTAGCGTCATTCGTACTTTTGTATATGTTATTTGGTTATATTTATATGCTTTTGTTACTTAATCGCACCAAAGTATGTTTGCAAAGTATATGTAGCCAAGTACAGGAAAAAAGGAAGAAAAGTGAAAGAATGAGGAAGAGGGAAATATTTATGATCATACGAAGATTTCCGTGTCCAGAACCACATTCCAAAAAGGCATTTCAGAGAATAAAGGTCCAAGTATTCATCATTCCAAGTTGACAAAGTTCCAAGATAAAGAAAAGACCAAGTTCTATGAGGAAGATACAAGCCAAACACAAGGAAGTCCAAGATTTTCATTACAGGACATCTCCATACGATCGGATGCAACCCGCAACCGATTCGGATGGAGGAGGTAAAGAAAACCAACCGATCGGTTGGAGCCAATACCGATCGGTTGGATATGACCTGTAATTCCAAACTTCATCATTAAGTGTCCCAACTTATTACTCATGATTCTAGGCCCTTCCCAAAGTGTTTCTAGTTCCTTCTACTCTGCTTGGAGGCCAAGTTGCAGCATTTAAGTCACTAAGCCTTGAGAATAGTATAAAAAGGGCCATTTGTGAAGTGTTTAGGGGGACCATTCTCATTCAATCATCTACCACTCTCCAAAAAGCCTAAACATCTCTCTCAAAACTCTCCAATTCGTCCTTAGAAGTCCAGGAAACTTTGGAAGTCCAAGAAGTCAACATTGGGAAGTCAAACTCTCAAGAAGTCAACACCAATACTTGTGGTATCATTACATTATCATTTGTAATCTTATTTCAATCATTGTAAGACTTTTAATCATGATTTCTATTGATCAAAATTCTGAGTTTATGTTCATGTTTGCTATGAGTGGCTAGTGCCTTTGTGCACTTGCTTAGATGATGTTTATGACTTAATGATTTGCGTATGATTGTGATAACATGTTTGCTATAAGGGTCGAAAGATTTATTGTTATCCAACTAGTTATAATCATTTGTCTATGAATGATTGTTTTTACCCAATATTCTTGGTTTAACAAAGAAACTTAATTGTGGTTGTAATAAGAATGCTTTTGTCTATCAAATTGGATTGATTGAAAACCACTTTAAAGGTCGAAAGATTAGTTGTTTGCAATCAATTGTGACCTTTTGTCTATGATCGGTTACCTTTTGTATTGACCATTTCCTAAGCGTATTTGATAAAACAAAAGACTATTTTTGTGTTTAAGTTTGTTAATCCAAACTTATGAACCTTGAATTGATCTTGAATTGATTGGTTAATCGTAATGCTTGTTTTTATGAACTAAAATCTTGACGAAGGTTTAACTTGTAAGAACAATAGATTAGTTCACCAAACTAATTATCATAACCAACATGTTAACGAAAGTTATCACAATCATGTTTATCGAGAGTAGTAAACTAGTCTAAGCAAGTGTAGTTTTAATCATTTGAAGTATTATATTTTCATCATTGCTTGTTTAAGAGATTTACTTTTAGTAGCTTACAATCCGATTCACTCACAAATCCCTGCGAACGATCCCGACTTACCATCATAATCTTTCTATAACGGACGAGTTCACTTGCTCGTATGTGTTATTTCTAGATTCGGTAATTCGACCTTTATAAATTTAAAACTTGTACACACACGTAACACATCATGTTTTTGGCACCGCTGCCGTGGATTTTGATTGTGTTTCTGTAAGTTTTAGAAGACCATCTCTCACCAAGTTCGTTTTCGAAAAAAAAATCCGAGACTCCCATCTGATCGGATTTCCATCCAACTGATCGGATCCCAAAATAAAAAGTTTTTCGAGCTGACCATCCGATCGGAAGTCCATCCATCAGATCGGTTTAACAAATAATCAAATTTTCCAAGAGCGCCATCTGATCGGTTTTCCACTCATCCGATCGGTTCTTCAATTCTGATTTTCCAAATTGTTTTCATTCTTCACTCGTTTGTTTAGACATTGCTTCGATTCTCTTAGGAATTGTATGAACACTCGCTCAACGGGAATAGAACCAATTTCACCTCTTTCCGATCCCAAAAGTTTAATTCGAACAAGAAGCAGAAGAGGAAAACCTTTTGTTCCATTAGCCAACCGTGTACCAAGAGTACCAAACCCACCGTTTGATAACCTTTTCGAAGCCAAAGTCGTTTATAACCCATTCACTGATCAAACTTTTCCCATGGCCGACGATCAACCCATGTGGGCCGCCAACCGAGCCATAGCACCCATTCCTGGATCTGCTATTGTTCCTATTAACCTTGGTAACAATTTCACCGTAAAATGTCACCATCTTTCTATGATCAAAGACCGCCAATTCGATGGACGTTTGCGGGCTGATCCGCACAAACATATTGCCGAATTCATCGAAATTTGTGGCATGTTCCAATATGGCGACACCGATGTCGACGCCATTAAACTCAAACTTTTTCCATCATCACTTGCCGGAGATGCAAAAGTGTGGTACAACGAATTAACCCCAGGAACTATCAATACTTGGGAGGAGATGAGGCAAGCTTTTGTAAGCCGATTCTTTCCACCTGCCATGTTTGACCGACTTATGGGAGAAATTCGTGCTTTCACACAAAATCCTAACGAATCACTTGTCGAAGCTTGGCTTCGTATGAAAGATTTGCTTCGTAGTTATCATGGACATGGTTTAGGACGAGCAACCATTATCCAAATCTTCTACCATGGACTTGATGAAACATCTCAAGGAATTCTTGATGCTGGAGGAATTCTTCTTTATAAGACTCCTAATCAGGCATATCAATTGCTTGAAGACCGAGTACTTCTCAAACTCGATTGGTCAAAAGATTCCAAAACTAAACCCATACGAAAAACCGTTGCTTTTTCCGAAAGTTCCGATACCTCTAAACTTATGGAGAAAATGGAAGCCTTGGTTTCCAAAATCGACTCGCAATACAAAGATCTTAAAGGAGAAATGAAAGAAATGAGAGATGGTTGTAACAACTGTGGAGGTAATCACACATCATCAGAATGTGACGATCAACCAATGGGCGGACCTAAAGAAGGAGAAGCCAATTATGTCCAAGGAGGATACCGTGGAAGTGATTATCGTGGTAATTATTACGGGAGAAATTCTGGAAATTGGCAAAATCACCAACAAAGGGATAACAACCGTGATTCCCAACCACGAGCAGACAATCAAACTCCACAAACCTTTGATAAAAAACTGGAAGAATCCGATTTTGAAAAAATGATGAGAGAATTCGTGACTGCTCAAAAATCCACTAATGAGTTCGTCAAGAACCAAATTTTCAATCTCAAAACCAAAGTTGAGCAAGGACAGAAAAATCATCAAGCATCTATTCAGGATCTTGAAAACAAATTCGGTAGACTTTCTGACCAATTTTCTTCCCGACCATCAGGTACGTTTCCCAGTAATACCCAATCCAACCCTAAACCAACATCATCTGGATCAAACGATAAAACTTATCGTCCACCACAGACTAGAAATGAGCATGTCAATGTTGTATTCACAAGAAGTGGTCTTTCTTATGATCCACCACCCAATCCAAATAATACCACGATCATCCATGATGGAAGTGAGGATGAAGCTGAAGAAACAGAAAAGGAAAACACTCCAAGTACACCCACCAAAGAAAAACCCATCCCACCAGTCAAGGCGTACACACCAAAAATTTCATATCCTCAACGCCTTAAGAAAGAAAAGATGGAAGAGTGTTATAAGAAGTTTGTTGAAATGATCAATGAGGTTAGACTCAGTGTACCCCTCGTTGATGTTCTAGCTGGAATGCCCAATTATGGGAAATTTTTAAAGGAACTTCTGAATAACAAGAACAAGTTGGAACAAATATCCACTACCTTTCTCAATGAATAATGTTAAGCTATTGTACAAAACAAAATTCCACCAAAACTCGGAGATACCGGAAGTTTTCTGATTCCATGCACATTAGGAAACAACATCACATGCGATGCTTTAGCCGATCTTGGTGTAAGTATCAATTTGATGCTCTATTCGTTGTATTCTAAACTTTCAATCAATACCTTGAAACCTATAAGGATGAGTATTCGATTAGCCAATCATTCTTACCAATATCCTGTTGGAATTGCTGAGAATATGCTTGTCCAAGTTGGTAAATTTGTTTTTCCCGTGGATTTTGTGATCTTAGAAATGGAGGAAGATAGTAGAGTCCCTCTTATTTTAGGAAGACCTTTCCTAAACACCGTTGATGCGATCATCAAAGTAAAAGGTAAAAAACTCAATCTTGGAGTTGGAGAAGATAGAATTACCTTTTTAATCGATAAAGCAATGCAATATCCAAATTCCAGTGATGACACTTGTTTTAACATTGACGTAATCGATGAAGTCACTGATGAAGAAGTGGATGCATTACTTGACGATTCTGATCCATTCATGACTACTTCGGAGAAAATTAGTGAAACAAATCTTGATAAAGAACTCGCTGATTTTATGGAAGTAAAATTTGAAGAAGAAGTTGAATAAGGAGAAATAGTGGAAGATAATTTTTAGGAAATCACTTTTAATGATCAACTGAGGATCAAAACATCTCTTCAAGAACCACCAACTGATCTTGAGCTGAAACCACTCCCCGATCATCTTGAATATGCTTACTTGGAGGATAATTCACTTCTTCCAGTAGTCATATCTTCGTTGCTCAATGATAATGAAAAAGAATGTCTCATTTTTGTTCTCAAGAGGCATAAAAGAGCTTTTGCTTGGAAAACCTCTGATATTCCAGGAATTAGCCCTGATTTCTGTAAACACAAAATCAATTTCGAAGAAGGTGTTAAACCCGTTGTAGAAAGACAACGTCAACTCAATCCCAACATGAAAGAAGTTGTTAAGAAAGAAATCATCAAACTTCTTGATGCCGGTATCATTTACCCCATCGAGGATAGTCCTTGGGTGAGTCCAGTTCACTGTGTTCCAAAAAAGGGAGGAATGACTGTTGTGACTAACGAACGGAATGAATTAGTTCCTACTAGAACTGTCATTGGATGGCGAATATGTATTGATTACATAAAATTAAACAAAGCCACCAGAAAAGATCATTTTCCTTTACCCTTCATGGATCAAATGCTTGAGAGATTAGCAGGGAACAAGTACTTTTGTTTCCTTGATGGTTTTTCAGGATATTTCCAAATTCCTATCGATCATGCCGATCAAGAAAAGACTACGTTCACATGTCCTTTTGGAACTTACGCTTACCGGCGTATGCCTTTCGGTCTTTGTAATTCACCTGCGACTTTTCTAAGGTGTATGATTGCAATATTCCAAGACATGCTTGAAACATCTATGGAAGTTTTCATGGATGACTTTTTAGTTTTTGGAAGCTCATTTGAAGCTTGCCTTTCTAATCTCGATAAAATGCTCGAAAGATGTGAAGCTGCACATCTTGTTCTTAACTCGGAAAAATGTCATTTCATGGTGACTGAAGGAATTGTGCTTGGACACAAAATTTCCAGTGCAGGAATGGAGGTTGATAAAGCAAAAATCGATGTTATCATGAAATTACCACCTCCAACCAACGTTAAAGCCGTTAGAAGTTTTCTAGGACATGCCGGTTTCTACCGTCGTTTTATTAAAGATTTTTCCAAAATATCTCATCCCATGAAAAAGATTCTGTTTTTGAATTTAATGCGGATTGCATAAAGGCATTTGAAACATTGAAAAGTCAACTGACTAGTGCACCCATTATGGTTTCACCTAATTGGTCACTACCATTCGAGCTCATGTGCGATGCAAGCGATTTTGCTGTTGGAGCTGTGTTAGGACAACGTGAAGGAAAACATTTCCGTCCTATATACTTCGCTAGTAAAACACTTAACAATGCCCAACAAAATTACACAGTTACAGAGAAGGAATTGTTAGCCGTTGTTTTTGCTTTCGAAAAATTCAGATTTATCTTGTGCTTTCGAAAATGATTGTGTTTACTGATCATTCAGCGCTCGAATATCTGTTTACCAAACAAGATGCAAAACTGCTTCTTATCCGTTGGATTTTGCTACTCCAAGAATTCGACATCGAAATCAAAGATAAGAAAGGAGCAGAAAATCTAGCAGCTGATCATTTGTCTCGTCTTGAAAATCCAAATCTGGAAAAGTTAAGGGAAGATGAAATTGATGATTATTTCCCTGATGAAACTCTCATGACTGTTGATACAGTTGATGAAAACGAAATTCCGTGGTTTGCCGATTTTACAAATTATCTCGTTGGAAAAATTCTTAGAAAAGGATTAACTCACGCCCAACGAAGTAAATTCTTCTCAGAACTAAAATACTATTATTGGGAAGAGCCCTATCTTTTCAAGATGTGTCCCGATGGGATGATCAGAAGATGTGTTTATGGTTCCGAAACAAGAAGAATTCTTGATGAATGCCATCATGGCCCGACCGGGGGACACTATGGTCCTTCCACCAAAGCTAAAAAAGTTTTTGACGCTGGATTCTATTGGCTGACAATTTTCAAAGAAGCTCATACTCTTGTTCAAAACTGTGATGCCTGCCAAAAATCCGGTAATCTTTCTCGTAGAGACGAAATGCCTCAAAAGAGCATTCAAGTCTGCGAAATATTCGATATTTGGGGAATCGATTTTATGGGACCATTTCCTAAATCGCACAAATATGAATACATTCTCGTTGCTATTGATTACGTTTCAAAATGGGATGAAGCCGAAGCTCTACCAACAAATGATGCATAAGTTGTTGTTAATTTTCTCAAAAAGCTTTTCACTCGTTATGGAATTCCTAAAGCTTTAATAAGTGATAGAGGAACCCATTTCTGTAATAAACAAATGGAGAAAATTATGAAATGATATGGAGTTCACCATCGTTTTGCTACCGCTTATCACCCACAGACCAGTGGTCAAGTCGAAAACACCAACAGAGCCTTAAAGAGGATACTTGAAAAAACGGTCAAAGATAACCCTGCCGTTTGGTCGAGAAAACTTGATGATGCTCTGTGGGCATTTCGTACGGCTTACAAAACTCCAATTGGTACAACACCATACAGACTTTTGTATGGAAAAACCTGTCATTTGTCGTTCGAAATTGAACATCGCGCCTACTGGGCCCTCAGAAACTGTAATCCTGATCTCAAAATAGCTGGAGAGAAGAGATTTTTGCAATTGCATGAACTCGATGCACTTAGACTCCAAGCTTATGAGAACTCCAAGCTTTACAAAGCTAGAACCAAAGCTTATCATGACAGAAAGCTTAGAATTCGGAAAGAATTCAAAGCTGGAGACAAAGTTCTGCTCTTCAATATGAAATACAAGTTTAAAGCTCCTAAGCTAAAACTGAAATGGTTTGGTCCGTATATAGTGAAACATGGATTTCCATCCGGATATGTTGAATTATATGACAAACATGGTGGAATTTTCATTGTTAATGGTCACCGGATTAAATTATACTAGGATAAAGAGCAAATGAACGAGATTTCTATCAAAGAAATTCCGCCTGAATCAGAATATGAATCTATCAAATTCCTGACACCTTTCCCAACCGACTACAAGGAAAATGTAGAATTTATCTATGATGTTCTTCCTAAAGCTTGGGAAAGAGTGAAATTGGAAGACATAGATGAAACTGGAGAAGAAATAGTGATAGGAAATGTGGTGTATGTTCCCAAATTCCCAAAGAAGAAACCAGAAATTGCAGCAACGTAGACTAAAGGAAGTTTGAGTCAGGCTGATGACTCGTTAATAAAACAAGCGCTTCTCGGGAGGCAACCCGTGTGTTTGCTATTTTTAGTTCTTATTTATTTTAAAAGTGATTATACCCCAAAGTTTCTCTAATCCCTTAGTTAAACTTAAGTGTGGGGGTGTATCACTTACTTTTAATAAGACATATTTTCATTTGTTTTGTTTGTTTGTTTTAAGATTACTGCAGGTAATGATTACTAAGCTTGAACACTTGGATCAAAGAATCAAATGAAGCAGGACAATATGGTTTATTCTCTTATTTCCCTATTTTCATACTTTGAAGTTCGTTTATCACATTGAGGACAATGCTTAACTTAAGTGTAGGGGGTGAATAGGAAAATAAGGATAAATTGTAAATTTCGAACTAGATTTTAAATTTTGTTTGCCCTTGTGATCTAGTTATTTGTCATTTTTAGGATAATATATTAGAATAACTGGATCTATCCACTGGTAAAACCTGTAATTTTTGAAAAATTAAGATGTCTCCCGATAAATATTGCAATCCATTATGGGATCGATAACATTAGCTAGCACATATTATAGCCCTTCCACCTAAATTGTGAGGAATTAGCCCATTCTGTATTTGGCATACATCTTTTATGCTTTGATTCTTTTGCTATGAGTGTGCCGATGATTTTATTTATTCTAGAACTTGTTCTTATAAATCTTTACGAGACCGTTGTGCGATCACATTTTGTGTGTGATATAAGTATATATGCGTGATAAGAGGCAACCTTAGGATTTAACCCAAATAGCCTTCCGTATTGATATTTAGCTAGTTACACTGACTAGTTAACCACCAATATAAACCCTATAGTTAGCGTTTATCTTTAACGCTAGATACCCCTAGTTACACCTTCTGAGCCAATCCTTTCTTTTGATAAAATCCAGAAAATACAAAAAGATTTTACACTTTTTAGCCTAGCCTTACCCTTAGTCAAGTCTTGGTTGGTTGCTAGCTATTTGGCAAGATGGATGTTATGTGGGAAATCATGAAAATTCAAAGAAAGTTGAAAACTCCATGAGTAGTTATCAAAGTAAAGTGAAAGAAAATTCATCGCAACTATAAGATGACAAGTGAAGAGTTTATGTTGAAAAAAATAATAATAATAAATAAAGGAGAGGATAAGTCATCGCAACTATAAGGTGACAAGAATAGCCAATGAGCTATTGAATAATGTATTGATCAATCAAGTATGGAGTTTTCCAAGATTACATGATAGTGGTTCGAAATAGCTAGCAACATTTGGTTAATAGACTTTGACAATTTTGCATATTCTTTGTTATCAGCCTTTCTAAAACATATCCCATGTCTTATCCTTACCTTTTGGCTTTGTGAAATTATCAAGTGTATTGACATTTAGTGACCATCCAATTTCTTGAGGAATTAGATAGCGCGCCAGCGATCTAAGGTTATCCTTAGTGACCATCCGTTGTTTGGTAATGCAAGAATTCGTGCCAGCGATCTATTATGTTTTGCATAAGATATTTGCACATAAGTCCGATATAACCCTTGAAGCCTTAAACCCGAATAAAAGACCTCTTTGATATGTATACTTGGTGCTCACGCCATATCGGTGTAGTTTTGTTTCTTGTACAAGCCTATGGTAATATTTAGATCATGACTGAGCAAATGAGTGTGATTTCTCTTATATACTCCACCAACCATACAAATGAGTATTTTGAGTGAATTATATTTCATTTCCTTTTCGTGAGGTGATTAGTAATGTTTATCAAGCAAGAAAATCATTTGGGTATTGTCATACATCTCGATGCTTCAACTATAAAAGCTTAAAATGATGGATCTAACTTGTACTTGTACTTGATAGGTTTGCATCACATTTTTCCTAATCATATTTCGTATACCATGTGGATAATTGTTTTTACTTCTAGATTTGCTTGAGGGCAAGCAAAGTTTAAGTGTGGGGGAATTTGATAACGCTCAAATTGTGCATGTTTTTAGTAGCGTTATTTGTACTTTTGTATATGTTATTTGGTTATATTTATATGCTTTTGTTACTTAATCGCACCAAAGTATGTTTGCAAAGTATATGTAGCCAAGTACAGGAAAAAAGGAAGAAAAGTGAAAGAATGAGAAAGAGGGAAATATTTATGATCATACGAAGATTCCCGTGTCCAGAACCACATTCCAAAAAGGCATTTAAGAGAATAAAGGTCCAAGTATTCATCATTCCAAGTTGACAAAGTTCCAAGACAAAGAAAAGACCAAGTTCTATGAGGAAGATACAAGGCAAACACAATGAAGTCCAAGATTTGCATTACAGGACATCTCCATCCGATCGGATGCAACCCGCAACCGATTCGGAAGGAGGAGGTAAAGAAAACCAACTGATCGGTTGGAGCCAATACCAATCGGTTGGATATGACCTGTAATTCCAAACTTCATCATTAAGTGTCCCAACTTATTACTCACGATTCTAGGCCCTTCCCAAAGTGTTTCTAGTTCCTTCTACTCTGCTTGGAGGCCAAGTTGCAGCATTTAAGTTGTAACACCCCAACCCGACAAGGGTAGAAGTGTCACGCAAATGGTGACATATCAAAGGCAAGCATAACATACGACTTAAATAATACAATAAAAATTTGAAGGTTACAAATGATATATCGAAGCTACAAGGTTACAAATAAGAAACAAAATTAAATACTATGTCTGTCAACGCAAATCCTTCTAAAAGCTTCTACTTCCGAAAACTATCAAGGTCTTCTAAGTCCAAAGGTCTCTTCACTCATACCCAGCTTCCAACTAAAACCTGCCGCACACGGAAAGAAAACGTGCGGCTGAGCTTAAAAAGCCCAGTGAACAGATATATATAATAAACGGAAACAAAAGCAAATGGAAATGAACAGGCACATCATAATGAATGAAATATAGGAAAAGGAAATAAAGAGTAAAGGTTTAGGACAGTAATCCACCACGAGCCCAGAAACTCAAAGTCATAATCTCAAAGTCACATCTCAACATCATAGTCTCACAATCAGAGGGGATACCTCTCAGGCAACCAGATAATATGAGGGGTGGCCTCATGTATCAAATGGGGTGGAGTAGCTAGCTCCCAGAAATGTGAAAGGCGTGTAATGCACACAAGCACCAGTCACCTCAAAGTCATACTCAAAGTCATAGTTAAATCCACTAAACATACATGCCTAGGATTGCAATCCATACGCCCCCACTCAAAGTCAATCTCAAAATCATAATCTCAAAGTCATCATGGCCATATCATAATATAAAAGGGGACGGCGTGAGAAATCACTCCCCCACACAGGAGTCATGCCAGTGGTGCATCACAGACATGACCAGGTTACCTTCCTGGCTAGGAAACAAAAAGGTGGCTCGGGTATCAAACTAAGAGTCATATCTCAAGGTCATCTCAAAGTCATATATCAGAAATGTATCTCAACGTCATATCAAAGCATATCTCAAGGTCATGTCAAAAGTGAATCTCAAAGTCATATGAAAAGTTCATATCAAAAGGTTCATAGCAAAAGGGTCAAAGTATCAGATGGTCAAATTTTCAAAAGGTTTAATATCAAAAGTACTTTTCAAAAGGTTTTCTCCTAAGGTTCATTTAAAACAATGCTTCAAAATAGTTTTCATAAATGGTCTTTCAAATAGTTTTCATAAAACGAACTTCAAAAATTGTTTTCTTAAATCCAATATATCATGCTTGAAAAACCCTTTCAAAATACTTTACTTAAAACATTTCCATCTCATATCAAAAAGGTCTTCATATCATAGGTCCAAAATCAGAGATCAAGGTCGAAGCAAAGGTGTCATAGCAAAGGATCGTAACCGAGTATCAAATCAAATATTTAACAGATCGGAAAAGAATCATAGGAAACCTTACAGAGAAGGTCAGAATATCTGTACCTTATTTTCCAAAGCAAAGCAAAGCACGACCAACAGAATAAGAATGCAAGAATCAGGACTTCTCTTCTTTCACACCTAGAGGGGATAAACCAGAATTACAAACCCTTCCATTTTTAGTAAGTTTCTATTTTCGGCAGGTTTTCTTATTTAGAAAGTTTTCCATTTTTACACTTTAGTCCTCAGATATTCAGATTTCGTATTTTAAGCCCCTTAATGTTTCAGATTCATATTAAGTTCACCTCTTTTAGTAACGTACGATTCAGACCCTTCAAGTTTAACATATTACAATTTAACCCTTTAACTTAGATAATTATATGTTCGACCCTCCAACGTATATATTAAACCCTTCCATTATAAGTTTATACGAACCAAAATAGATTTCAAAAAGTTTCAAAACAGTCCTTGTAGTCTTAACATACTCCAATCGATCTAAAGTTTAACCCAAACCCTCGGTTTATCTTTTATTCGACCACCCATCGAATTCACTCCCAAATCATTACCAAGTCTCGACAATCATCATTAACACATCTTAAAACGTCCATGACACCAGTTTAAAACCCTAAATCGATCTCAAACTTTACACACCGATCACAACTTCCTTCAAACACTCGCTACACTCTAACAAGAACTCACATGAACCAGGACATTGTTTAACCCGTTTTAACACGTTCACAAGTTATTTTTAAGTAACACTAGCGAATATCAGAAAGTTTATAGCAGCAGTCAGTACACGTTATAGCGTGAAGGTCCGGTTCGATGTTTAACATATATATTCGATATTTATAAGTTTTTAACATGCATGTTTACTCTAAAACGCATTATATAACATTATTATGATCAGGAAGACACGAAGAAAAATCAAACTCACGAGTTGTCGAGGAGAATCAGTAGGTTCGAACGGATGGGTTAAAACGAGCACACGCACCTCGCGGTCTTCACACGGCCTCTACACGTGTTCTAGTGTCCTTCAATGGCTTCTCTAGGTTCTCAGGATCACAGAGGTGGTTGGTTTGTGAGTTGGGGTGGCCGGACGAGGTTGAAACAGGCGACAGAAGTTTTTCTTTAGGGTTAGTAGGTTGGTTCGTGGGCTACTGCGAGAAGTATTTATAGTTATAGAAACATGTGTTGAGAAATTCAGGCCCACAATAATAGGGTGTAGCTGCTTATGAATAATTGATCCCATATTTTGCGCGTACGTCAGTTTTGATTGGAGAGATATATGTGCTCTTTTTCTTTTCATTATATTAAAACGTGTGAGCCAAAATTTCGGTAGTCACATGGGTGTAGCTGATTTAGTTGTTAGAGTTTCCAAATCTTGGAGATATGGTAAATTCAACTTTTATTATATGTGTACAAATATTAATATTTGGCTAAATCATGTATTAAGGGGTCCAAACGATTTTATTTTTAACGTGCCAAACTAAATTAAAGTGTTTTGGTTTCTTTAAGTCTTTGACGAGATTCGAAATTTTTTTTTTGGTGCGTTACGGACTCTCTATGTAAAAGTTTCAGATTGTAGGGGTAATTTGGTCTTTTTACGTGTTTTATATTTTTCGGGTTTCACAACTCTTCCCCTCTAAAAGAAAATTTTCGTCCTCGAAAATTGAAGTAAGCTAAACGAAGTCGTAACAAACTGCAATAGATCGTCACAATTGTTTTCATGACGAGAAGGTTCATTCAGAAAAGGTCTTCGAATCAAATACCTCTCATGACTCGAATTAATAAAGTAAGTTCAAATCTTTTCAGAAGGAATAACTGACGTTATTACTGATCAAAGGGTAGAAGAGTCTTCAGGAAAGCTCATGCAGAAGTACAAACGAAATTTCGGATCTAATTAGTCGTATCACAGCAGAGGGTTCTTCAAAGGTTTATTGATTGATAACTGAGGTCAACAGAACGTAGACGGAGAATTCCCATTTATTCAGATATCTAAGGATAGAGACAGAGTGTACGCACATCGGTGACGGTAGATTAAACGCATCGGTAGATTGAACCTATCATCTTACTAACACAGATGATCCCCACCAAACGTCGGAATTTCTAAGGTTTCACAGGCACTCCTCGAAATATCCTATGATCACAATAAGGGTACGTCATATGACGTGGGTATTATCACGTTCGCGAACCGTCATAATACCGGCCTCATATGAGTATACCATCATGATGATCATACTTTATCTCAAGTTGTGAACAGAACTACTTATCTTATCCACCTATCAGTCTTTCTACCTCCTAAGGTTGGTCCAAAACAAACATCACTACGGATTCCAAATCGGAGGAATTTGAACGCACAAATAGCGTAACGGAATGGGTACAACTCAAAATGAAACTCGTCGTCGAAACGTTAGGTCTTCCACAATTCATCATCCTTCTCATAACGAAACCATTATCCAAACAAATGCATAACGAACACAGAACGGAATTTCTAATAGGGTAGAGCTCATTCAAAAGATCCTATCGAAAGGTAACGGAAACTTAAGTGGTCTAAGAGAATTTGAATTACGTCTTCAATGTCTTCACCCTTTACAACAATCAAATCTTCCAAATCCAAACGTTTACTTCAAAATTCCATCCATTCAATTTCATGATCTCGAATCTTTTCAAATTCCAAGTAGTCGCTCTCTTGTCTAATCATACGATCATAGGGTGAAAAGAAAATCATAAACTTGAGTCTGGTTCCTCAAGTCTTCGACACTTCTTCTGGACACTTCGGTGTGGTAGCGTGAATCTCCGACGTGATCACCGTGCATTCCTCCATTTGCGAGTCTGCTTCAGTTCTCAATTCATCTTAGTACAACTAAATGACTAGAGAAACAAGGCTGCGTGTCTCCTACAGGTCTTCTAGCATGATTCAAAATTCACCAACTCAACTGTTGTGGACTTCCTGGTTTATGTGCTGAAAGCTCATCTTCTACAGTCTGGTCGTCTTGATGCCCAATTGAAATCTCCACGTGCTGCTTTGAGGTATAATCGAATCTCATCTCAGTCTGTCTTCTCCTCACATGCTTCTCTCTTGGTAACGCCTGTCACTAGCCTCTTCTGCACATCTTCTACAAGGTTTCTAACTCCGACAATGGTCTTCAGTCCTGGTCCTTTTCGTGAAAGCTCTTTAGTCCTCGGATACCTGGTGGTGTTGTCTGCTACAATCTCTGATCGTCAAGTAAATCTATTCTTCTAGAACAAAGGGGTCGGTTCACTTCATACTAAAATGGTCAACGTGCTCCTCGTTCGTCTCTGAGCACAAACATACTGTCATGCTATGACAATTGTCCGAATACTTGCGAAAACATGAATCTTCTAGTCAATACAATTGACATCATTCAAAACTCACAGTGGTCACACGGGTACTAAAGCAACTTCAGGAAATCTTCTTAGGGAGAAACTTCATATCACAAATCTTTCTCTTCACAAATCAAATTGTAATGCTTCGCGGAACTTAATCTCAACTAGTCAACTTCCTTCTCAGATGTTCTTGTGGTTGCTTCTTCCGTCTTTCAAACTCAAATAAGGTCGTCTGCTACGGAGTTTCAAAGATATAATGAATCAAATATTGATACGCGGAAATGGAATAATGATTACGGTTAAATTCACGATGGTCAGTGCGCCGCCGCACACTTCTCTCTTTCTTCTTCATAACCCAACAGGAGCATTCAAGAGATCACTGAAGTGAACAAACTCATATCCCATCAGTTCCTACAATCTCTTAACTTCTTCAATATCGTGGTTTCGCCAATTCAGATTAGTTCAATGCAAACTTTTCTTCCCAAACGAATCTCAAAAGGTTCATCAGAAGCACCAGAAATTCGTACAACAACTTTCAAATGCCGGAGCCTTCTAAGAGTGGATACTAACAGGCGTTAGGAGAAAATTGGGGATCAAAGAGATCGGAGTATGTGCTTCATAGCAACAATAATTTTAACAGATTCAAATGATTGAGAATATCATATCAAAATATGGTGGAGCAGATTGTTAAAAGTCGCAAATATTGCAGTCCATGATAGCTTTGCAAAAACCACCACTCCATAGTCAAGAGACCTCAAAGTCAAATACATCCAAAGGGAAACGGATTCTCAGAGCGAATGTGGTTGTCAAAACATACGGATAATTCACATATCAAATTTAGGTACATGGTTCATCAAAGTGTGGGATGGGAGAGTATTAGAATATATCAAAGTCAAATATATCAAATTGAAGGTTAGAATAGTGAACAGTTCAAAGGATTGGAATCTTGTTTAGCTTATAACATAGGAATGATAGGGTGTGCACCGATAGTAATACGAACATCGTTTAACAGTCAGAGGCGAGATGTATGGAATGTCAGTTATTAGCATCAGCATGCTTAGATAACAATTCCGTACAAGACAAATATCAACATCAAATCCTTCCAAAGGGAACATACAAAGTTCATTCTTCAAATGACGGAAGGTAAGACTTCCTCGTTTTCTGCGGCAACGTTCCAATAAGGCATGACTAAAGGCATAGGCAAGATTCAGAGTGATGCGGAAGCAATTACCACTCACATGGATGTCCTAGACTACCCATTCCTCACCGGTTATGACTTATATTCCTATGGGAAAATTCTACGCAACTTCGTAAAGGTTATCCTACGAGCGCCTACAGTGGAAACTTAGGGGTCCTAACTTACACAGGCCAAGGGTAGATGTACTACAAGTCGTAAACCTGTCTCTGATACCATAATTGTAACACCCCAACCCGACAAGGGTAGAAGTGTCACGCAAATGGTGACATATCAAAGGCAAGCATAACATACGACTTAAATAATACAATAAAAATTTGAAGGTTACAAATGATATATCGAAGCTACAAGGTTACAAATAAGAAACAAAATTAAATACTATGTCTGTCAACGCAAATCCTTCTAAAAGCTTCTACTTCCGAAAACTATCAAGGTCTTCTAAGTCCAAAGGTCTCTTCACTCATACCCAGCTTCCAACTAAAACCTGCCGCACACGGAAAGAAAACGTGCGGCTGAGCTTAAAAAGCCCAGTGAACAGATATATATAATAAACGGAAACAAAAGCAAATGGAAATGAACAGGCACATCATAATGAATGAAATATAGGAAAAGGAAATAAAGAGTAAAGGTTTAGGACAGTAATCCACCACGAGCCCAGAAACTCAAAGTCATAATCTCAAAGTCACATCTCAACATCATAGTCTCACAATCAGAGGGGATACCTCTCAGGCAACCAGATAATATGAGGGGTGGCCTCATGTATCAAATGGGGTGGAGTAGCTAGCTCCCAGAAATGTGAAAGGCGTGTAATGCACACAAGCACCAGTCACCTCAAAGTCATACTCAAAGTCATAGTTAAATCCACTAAACATACATGCCTAGGATTGCAATCCATACGCCCCCACTCAAAGTCAATCTCAAAATCATAATCTCAAAGTCATCATGGCCATATCATAATATAAAAGGGGACGGCGTGAGAAATCACTCCCCCACACAGGAGTCATGCCAGTGGTGCATCACAGACATGACCAGGTTACCTTCCTGGCTAGGAAACAAAAAGGTGGCTCGGGTATCAAACTAAGAGTCATATCTCAAGGTCATCTCAAAGTCATATATCAGAAATGTATCTCAACGTCATATCAAAGCATATCTCAAGGTCATGTCAAAAGTGAATCTCAAAGTCATATGAAAAGTTCATATCAAAAGGTTCATAGCAAAAGGGTCAAAGTATCAGATGGTCAAATTTTCAAAAGGTTTAATATCAAAAGTACTTTTCAAAAGGTTTTCTCCTAAGGTTCATTTAAAACAATGCTTCAAAATAGTTTTCATAAATGGTCTTTCAAATAGTTTTCATAAAACGAACTTCAAAAATTGTTTTCTTAAATCCAATATATCATGCTTGAAAAACCCTTTCAAAATACTTTACTTAAAACATTTCCATCTCATATCAAAAAGGTCTTCATATCATAGGTCCAAAATCAGAGATCAAGGTCGAAGCAAAGGTGTCATAGCAAAGGATCGTAACCGAGTATCAAATCAAATATTTAACAGATCGGAAAAGAATCATAGGAAACCTTACAGAGAAGGTCAGAATATCTGTACCTTATTTTCCAAAGCAAAGCAAAGCACGACCAACAGAATAAGAATGCAAGAATCAGGACTTCTCTTCTTTCACACCTAGAGGGGATAAACCAGAATTACAAACCCTTCCATTTTTAGTAAGTTTCTATTTTCGGCAGGTTTTCTTATTTAGAAAGTTTTCCATTTTTACACTTTAGTCCTCAGATATTCAGATTTCGTATTTTAAGCCCCTTAATGTTTCAGATTCATATTAAGTTCACCTCTTTTAGTAACGTACGATTCAGACCCTTCAAGTTTAACATATTACAATTTAACCCTTTAACTTAGATAATTATATGTTCGACCCTCCAACGTATATATTAAACCCTTCCATTATAAGTTTATACGAACCAAAATAGATTTCAAAAAGTTTCAAAACAGTCCTTGTAGTCTTAACATACTCCAATCGATCTAAAGTTTAACCCAAACCCTCGGTTTATCTTTTATTCGACCACCCATCGAATTCACTCCCAAATCATTACCAAGTCTCGACAATCATCATTAACACATCTTAAAACGTCCATGACACCAGTTTAAAACCCTAAATCGATCTCAAACTTTACACACCGATCACAACTTCCTTCAAACACTCGCTACACTCTAACAAGAACTCACATGAACCAGGACATTGTTTAACCCGTTTTAACACGTTCACAAGTTATTTTTAAGTAACACTAGCGAATATCAGAAAGTTTATAGCAGCAGTCAGTACACGTTATAGCGTGAAGGTCCGGTTCGATGTTTAACATATATATTCGATATTTATAAGTTTTTAACATGCATGTTTACTCTAAAACGCATTATATAACATTATTATGATCAGGAAGACACGAAGAAAAATCAAACTCACGAGTTGTCGAGGAGAATCAGTAGGTTCGAACGGATGGGTTAAAACGAGCACACGCACCTCGCGGTCTTCACACGGCCTCTACACGTGTTCTAGTGTCCTTCAATGGCTTCTCTAGGTTCTCAGGATCACAGAGGTGGTTGGTTTGTGAGTTGGGGTGGCCGGACGAGGTTGAAACAGGCGACAGAAGTTTTTCTTTAGGGTTAGTAGGTTGGTTCGTGGGCTACTGCGAGAAGTATTTATAGCTATAGAAACATGTGTTGAGAAATTCAGGCCCACAATAATAGGGTGTAGCTGCTTATGAATAATTGATCCCATATTTTGCGCGTACGTCAGTTTTGATTGGAGAGATATATGTGCTCTTTTTCTTTTCATTATATTAAAACGTGTGAGCCAAAATTTCGGTAGTCACATGGGTGTAGCTGATTTAGTTGTTAGAGTTTCCAAATCTTGGAGATATGGTAAATTCAACTTTTATTATATGCGTACAAATATTAATATTTGGCTAAATCATGTATTAAGGGGTCCAAACGATTTTATTTTTAACGTGCCAAACTAAATTAAAGTGTTTTGGTTTCTTTAAGTCTTTGACGAGATTCGAAATTTTTTTTTTTGGTGCGTTACGGACTCTCTATGTAAAAGTTTCAGATTGTAGGGGTAATTTGGTCTTTTTACGTGTTTTATATTTTTTCGGGTTTCACATAAGTCCCTAAGCCTTGAGAATAGTATAAATAGGGCCATTTATGAAGTGTTTAGGGGGACCATTCTCATTCAATCATCTAACACTCTCCAAAAAGCCTAAACATCTCTCTCAAAACTCTCCAATTCGTCCTTAGAAGTCCAGGAAACTTTGGAAGTCCAAGAAGTCAACATTGGGAAGTCAAACTCTCAAGAAGTCAACACCAATACTTGTGGTATCATTACGTTATCATTTGTAATCTTATTTCAATCATTGTAATACTTTTAATCATGATTTCTATTGATCAAAATTCTGAGTTTATGTTCATGTTTTCTATGAGTGGCTAGTGCCTTTGTGCACTTGCTTAGATGATGTTTATGACTTAATGATTTGCGTATGATTGTGATAACATGTTTTAATTCAATTTCAAGTTAATTCTAAGATCCAATTGTGGTTAAGTTTCATAGTGACATTTGTTAATCAAGTTTGACTAGTTGTTAATAATGCTAAGGGTCGAAAGATTTATTGTTATCCAACTAGTTATAATCATTTGTCTATGAATGATTGTTTTTACCCAATATTCTTGGTTTAACAAAGAAACTTAATTGTAGTTGTAATAAGAATGTTTTTGTCTATCAAATTAGATTGATTGAAAACCACTTTAAAGGTCGAAAGATTAGTTGTTTGCAATCAATTGTGACCTTTTGTCTATGATCGGTTACCTTTTGTATTGACCATTTCCTAAGCGTATTTGATAAAACAAAAGACTATTTTTGTGTTTAAGTTTGTTAATCCAAACTTATGAACCTTGAATTGATTGGTTAATCGTAATGCTTGTTTTTATGAACTAAAATCTTGACGAAGGTTTAACTTGTAAGAACAATAGATTAGTTCACCAAACTAATTATCATAACCAACATGTTAACGAAAGTTATCACAATCATGTTTATCGAGAGTAGTAAACTAGTCTAAGCAAGTGTAGTTTTAATCATTTGAAGTATTATATTTTCATCATTGCTTGTTTAAGAGATTTACTTTTAGTAGCTTACAATCCGATTCACTCACAAATCCCTGCAAACGATCCCGACTTACCCTCATAATCTTGCTATAACGGACGAGTTCACTTGCTCGTATGTGTTATTTCTAGATTCGGTAATTCGACCTTTATAAATTTAAAACTTGTACACACACGTAACACATCATACACCTAAGCCAACAATCGTCAACGAACATGAACAACCAGCAGTTGCCGCAAATGAGATGGCAGAAATATCAACACCAGCAGCAGAACAGTAGGACGACTGGGTTCAGATTGCTACCACTGAAACTGAACCGATAAAAAATTTAGCCTTTAAAGAACTGTTTACAGATGAAAAGAAAGACACAGCAGCGGACATCAGGAATCCGACTTTTGTCACAAAGAACTAAGCAAATATCAGCTTTAGTGTGTAGTAATAGACTTTAGAAGATAAGACTATCTGTTAGCATAATGGATTGTTAAATATGTATGCACCAAATTTCGTATGAGGAACCCTTTCACATATGCAGGTATGCGTAAAGGACATGAACAATTTAACTTCTTATACTTTGGGTAGCAGCCTAACATCTACTTTTTTTTCTTGAGCATGATTAGGTTGCAAAGTCTGCATTTATAGAATTTTAAAATGTTGCTGCCCCGCAGCAACGCGCGGGCAATCATGCTTGTTTTATAAAAATATCATTTGCCCGCTATAGTATATAATAGTGAATATAAAATTTTTATTGCCTATAAATACAAATGGAATTTTATAGACTAGTTAGAAAAAGGTTGTAGATTAATTGAAAGGTGTTTGTAGTAATTTCAAAGTATTTTAGATGTGTGATTTTTAATTTTGTTAAAATTAGTTTATTTATAAAAAGCTGGTTAGTGTTTACATGTTACAAACCAAGCACAATCAATTATAAAGGAAATACACATACCGTTTCTGTAGGATCGAGTACTTCGAGCTTGATTGAGCTTGGTATAAACAAGAACCTCTGTATGCAATACAAGCGTTTATGCGGAAACTAAACAGCAAGTATTATAAAGAAGAAAACTCTAAAGAACAATGATCCTCTATGGATCAAACTATGAACTAAGAATTGTTTATTTAATCTTGAAAAACGTTAAAGGTGTACCTAAACTCATAGACGGATATATCTTTTATACTAACAAGATGACCTAACCCTAATCCGTTCTACAAGTAAACGTGTGAAGAGATAAACAACAATCTCTTCTAAAAATAAATCTTAACAAACATTCTAAATATACGGATAACAAATAATACTATCCGCAGCAACAATACTATCGGTAGGAACAAGATAACACTATCGGCAGCAATGAGCTTTCAGCAGGAACCAAAGCTATCGGCAGGAACCAGCTTAACACTATCGGCAGCAACAATGAAATACTTATTCCCAGAGATCCTAACAATCCTCCCCTAATCTTGAGGTTGACTAGGTTAACCTGCAAGATTCCAATGTGATAGAGCTTGTAACTTCTCAGGCTTGAGGACTGCGACTTAGCAGCAACAATTTTAAGTAACCAGCAGCAATATCCATAACTTGCAAGATTCCAGCATCTATAGCATCCAGCAGCAACTTCAATAGTTCAGCAGGAACAAGAAATCTTCTTCAAAACATGTATACTGGTCACCATTACTTTCACTTGAACTTGGCTGCTACTATGACAAAATGTACATCAAATCACTTTAAGTTTCATACTATTCTCATCACATCCAGGTGTGTTAACTCCTGTGAGAGGTGAATCATTGAAAATTAATGGATTTGATGTCTCTTTACCAATAGCCATCACTACTGGAGTAGCCAATGTTTAGGTGTATTAGACCATGGTACATTGATAACCATCTGATTTATTAGCAAAGCAGCAACTATAAACGGATTTGACTTGTCTTTACCTGTAGCCGTTTGCTCAGGACTAGCCAATTCTTTGGTTTCAACTGAACCTTGGTGAATTGAATACCAAATATGGATACCAAATGTCTTTACCACAAACCATACTTTTGTGGACTAGCCAATCCTTTGGATCCCATAAAGGTTACATCCATGGTGAATTGAGAACCATTTTCAACTCTCAGAAATAAATCATGGGTGAGTTGAAATACCCTATAGCTTTGAGCAAGCTATTACAGCTATCAACGGATTTGATAATCACACCAGAGCCGTACCCTCATGGTGAGTCAACTCTTTCTTGTCTGCAAGACATGGTGAGTTGAGCACCATTTATTGTGCAGGTGTAAACACCAACACTGTACCTGCAAGGTGTTGCTCAAAACCACTTATTAGCACACAAAATATACAAAGAATTTTTTTTTTTTTTTTTTTTTTTTTTTTTTTTTGAACTAAGAAACACACCAAAATAAAAGAAAATAAGAAAAGAAACAAAAGAAAGAAAGAAAGATAGAAAATATACAACAACAACAACAACAATCCTCCCCTTGAGCTTTATCCTCCCCTTAATCTGCATTCCTCCCCTTAAGCTCATGATCCCTTAGCTGCAATTTGATCCTTGATGAATTTAACCAATTGTTCAGCTGTGGTTAGATCATTTCCTATAGAATGCATAGGAACTCTGACCTTCTGTGTTAGCATTCTCTGTAACACTCCTTCAGTTAAAGGATAAACAATATCCACAAACATAGTTAGGAACTTGCCAGAGGTGAGTTCCACAACATGAACATTGGAATAGGGATATAATCTCCAAGAAAATACTCTCCATGATGATTGATTACCCCACACTAGTTTAGCCTTGTCTCCATCCAATTTATTCATCAAGACTTGTAAATCTTCCCAAAGCAGCAAACCAATTCCAGTTGGAGTAGTAGATTGATAATGATTATCCACTATCCTATAAAGATGCTCCAAATCTTTTCTTTCAACCCTATGCAAGATCTCCCTCAGAAATGTAAAGAATTTGACTGTCCCATCAAGAGAAAACCAAACATTAACATCACCATCTGAAGTAGATCTAATCTCCCAATGAGCAATATGACCCCAAGACTGAATGGAGTCACCCTCTGAATCACTTTCAGAATCAACCTCAATCAAATCATGATCATCCACTTCAAGAATATCCACAGAAGAAGAGTGGAAAGATTGACTCTTCTGCCTTGTTCTTAGACCATATTGAAGGATAGGAACAGATACAGAAGGCTCAGCAGAGACAGAAGCATTAGCAGTAGGAAGATCAGCAGGAACAAGACCTTCTTGTGGTACCTCAGATGCATCAACATTAGAACTTGGAGCATTGAAAGAATCATCCTGAGAACCTTCTCCAGACTTCATTCTATTTGCAACATCAGACTCCAAAGATGAAGATGCTCTTTTCCTGCTTTGTGGAATATCAGTGTCTACTAAAGAGTTGAGCTTTGCATAAGTATCAAGGAACAACTTTTGAATTGCACCATCATTCCAACCCTTGAAGTCACTGATCTTGTAGTTAGCTTCATTCTTCAGATACACCTTCATAAAATTGATATTATCTCTGTTTGTGGGCATCTTATATCCTAACCTTTGTCTTTCCTTGATCCTGTGCATCAATTCATTCCAAGTGGTTGCTCTTTGTTTCTTTAAGATGAATGCCTTGAGCAGTTCTGACCTTTCATCTGAATCCAATTCTGACATTTGAAGAACCATAAACCCATGAGCTCTAATAATCATGTCAGTGTTCAATAAATATTCAACTTGTGCACTAAACACTTCTGAAGAAGGATCATCTGAACTTGGGTTATTTATAATCCCAGCAACATTCTTCTCATCAACAGACAATTGTCTTGCAAGCTCTTCATCTTGAGCAAGCTGAGCTAATCTAGCTTCTTCAGCAGCAATTTCCTGTTCATGCACCTTTGCAGCTATCTCTTCATCATTTTCAGTTGCTTCAGGAGGAATGATGTTACTTTCAACAGCAACAGATGAACTTCCATCAGTAGTAACAGGAGCCTTAGATGCAGAAGAAATATTTTCAACATTGTCAGTAACAGCAGAGACATCAGCAGCAATGGAGACATCAGTAGCAATGAAGACATCGGCAGCAATGGAGACATCGGCAGCAATGGAGACATCAGCAGCTGTGGTCCTTGCTTCAGTGGAGACCTGTGCTTGAGGAGTGATGTTGTGCTCAGAAGTTGTAGGTACTTCAGTATTTGCACCATCAAGAGAAACAGATGCTAGAACATTAAGCCCATCAAATATCATATCATCCTGATCTTCCTCAGACTCAGAAAGAATAACCCTTCTTTTCTTTTGCACATGACTACCCTCCAATATGCTGATCTTTTCATTTAGTTCTTGGATAGTTCTACTAAAAGCTTCATTAGAATCCCTGAGCTCCTTTTCCAAATTCTTCACTTTCTCACTAAAAATCCTTTTTGTCTCATTAAGTTCTGACTCCAATGCCTCAATTTTCTTCACAGATCTGTCAAGTAACTGGGACATAGAGGTGAGATCAACCGCATCATCAGCATCATCATCTCCACCAGCAGGAGCACTTGAGGTATTAGGAGCTACATTGACTCTGGGTGGAGAAACATTAAATCCCTCCCCTGCATTGGTGTCATAACTAAATGGCTGCCTAGTAGGACTAGGTGATGAAAGCCTTGAAGAAGAAGGTAAATCCACAGAAGGAGATGGCTGGATAATAGGTGTATCAGCTGAGATGGTCTGATCATTAGATTCAACATTGTCATTAGGCTCAGGTGTAGGTGTTACTGGTCTGGGTGATGGTGGTAAAGGATCATCAGCAGCAATAGATGCAGATGCATCAGCAGCAACTGAAGTCTCTTGCTCAGTTGCATTAGGTGATTGTGAGATATTGACATTCTCAGCATGATCAGGATTTCCGGCAGGATCAGGGATATCAGCAGGATCAGGGTTGTGTAACATATGAGGCAACAAAGGCAAATGTTGGCCAGTAAAGTTCATCTTCATCAGGGCAAACATTTTGGCAGTCAACCTATTTATAATCTTAGGGGATGTATTAATGGTCTGTACACCTAAGATGATTTGAAGAAATCTAGGGTACATCAAAAAGCTATTTTTACCATTACTGAGATTCTCAATCATTCCCTCAAAAATATATTTTGCCCAATTAAAGATCCTACCCTGAGATAAACAGACTAGACCAGATGCAATAGGACTTGGACATTGATCCCAACCACCTGACTTAACACTAAGACACTGGAGTAAAGTGTGAATCAGAAACCTCCATTGAGGAGACAACTTACTTTTCAAGAAGGTGCAACTTCCAGTAACAGGATACCCTATAGCTGCCATACCATCAGTAATATCTTGCCTTGAAAGATCATATTCCCCTTGCTCCTCAGGAAATTGAAGCTGAACTCGAATCAACTCCTCAGTAACAATCACTTCTTGGTCATCAATGGTAGCAACAATATCAACTTCCCTTCCCACGATGTGTCTTGCCTTAGCTGTCCTCCAAAACTGTTTGACCAATGAATCATATACCGTCACTGGACAATAAGTGAGGGCATAACGAATAGATGACCCACGAAGAAATGCTAGAACTTCATCATAACCAACACTTCTTGAAGAGGACTCCAAATAAGCCACCTTGTTATGATCATCCTTGTAACGAAGAGTTGTTGTCATTGCGTTGAAGAAATGATTTAGGGTTTGAAATGGGAAAATTAGGGTTCGAGAGGTTTTAGAGAATTTGAGATGAGAGATGTGCAATTATGCGTTGTGTTGCCAAAAATATCACTTTAAATTGCTGCAATTCTTTGCACGTAACATTGACCAATTAAATTGAGAAGGTTTGACCATTCAGCAGAAACATTTGGTCATTCGGCAGCAATAGGAGGTTTGACCAATCGGCAGGAATGAGGTGGTTTGACCAAAGTCAACCTTCCGAACTTAGTCATTAAGAATAACTTACCCGAATTAACTCTCAATACCAACCATCAATAAATTTTGCACTAATCTCCATATCGTTATATAACCCTCAAATCACATAACTTTATCATCACTTAACCCTTTATTACCACAAATCAAACAAAATTTCCAAAAATCAAGCCACAATATGAGTTCATCCATACATCCAATCATCGAAATCTCATCAGATTCTTCCTCCTCTAGTGACTCAGGATGGAACAACTACTTCCCCAAAACAGCATCATCCTCTAAAACCAAAGGTAAGGCCAAGGTTGAGGAGGATTCATCTGATCCTCTTCCATCTACCCCTTCTTCTTTTGAGTACTTTAGCTCTGATGATGAAGATTCATCAGAGTTGAAGTCTTTGGTGTATTGTCAGGGTGAATGGGAGACTTTCCCTCCCAATTTTCCTTTAACAGATGAGCTTAGGAAACAGATGAAGGAAACTGAAGCTCTGCTTGCTGAAGAGATGGAGAGAACAACTGCAGCTTTCTATAAAGTACCGGTTCCAAAAGGCAAGGCTAAACATCAAGAAGGTTCTAGTCGAGAAAAACCAAACCCTAGAAGTCGACACAATCGACAACGTGAAGGCAAAGATGCAAGACAAAGGAAGAATCCCACCAAAACCACTCCCAAGCCATCCCAGCCAGCTTCACACTCAAGCAAGCCAATTCCACAAACAAGCCATCCAGCTCCACCATCAAGTAACCCTACTCCACAACCAATCCATCCAACCACAAGGACACGCTCCAGAACACACCAAAGGCCAACTACCTCAAGCTCTTCAAGGCCACCCCCTGAACAGAGACAACCATTGCCAGTGATCTTGGCACTTGCAGTCCCCCATGTTTATGAAGAGATCAGTCGCCAGAGAGGAAAGAAGTTCATGCCTGATAATATGGGTAAGGGTAAAGGGAAAATGGAATAGGTGGTAGGGTTTAGATAGATTGATGTACGAAGGTTGGTATGATGTTAATAGGTAGCTTTTGTAACCCTGTAACCCGTAATCTTTTGTAATCAGCAATTGAATGTGCTTAACTTTCTTAAGATGAATGAAAATTTCTATGATTAGCATTAAGCCCAAGCATCACTAAGCTGCAAAACAAAGTTAACTAACAAAAGACATTGAAAAACCTGCAAAACAAAATTAGACAAATACAAACAAAACATAAATGAATGAAAAAGCAAGACAAAATTATTACAAGCATTAGCCTCCCCTTAGGCTAACACTACCTTTCAAACACAACAACATAATGGATCAAACAGAACGATTACCAAAGAAACCATGGAGAATAAGCCATTCCCCCTCCAAAGATGTGATTATTATAGACAGGTCTGAAATCCCTTTGAATATATGAAGAAGTACCAGCAGGAATGGTTCCTTGAAAATCAGCAGGAACAGAGGAACCAGCAGGAACAGGTCTATCAGCAGGAAAAGGACTCCTATAAAAATTCATTCCTGCTGCTTGTGGAACATATGGTGGGATTTGTTTAACATTTTTCCACAATGATCTGTTCTGATGTTTCCCACCTTTCATTCTTTTCTCATGATAATCACAATCTTTAATTAGATGATATTGACTACCACACACAAAACATGTCTTTTTCTTAGCAGCCTTGTTTTTACTACAACTTTTCTTAATATGGAAACCATTATCACTAGTGGAACTAGAGACACAGTTGTTTTTAAAAGAATTCATTGAGCTGTTATCTGAAAAGACTGATTTAGGAGTAGATTTACCACTAGTTGAACTGTAGGACTTGTGATATTTGGGTGTGGTTGACTTTTCACTTGAGTCACATGAAACAAAGTCTTTAGACTCTGCTTCAGAGGATTTGTCACTTGTGTGACAAGGGACACAATCATTAGATTCAGGTAAGTCTTTGGACTTTTTACCATAAACCATTTGTGACTCATCTAAGTCAATATCAGAGAGAGAGTGAACAGGAGTAGGCATAAAAACTCCTCTTATAGGTGGAGAAACAGCATTCATTCCACCTTCTATCACATACTTAACAGGTTTTTGGTAGTCTACAGGTTCAGGGTCAAAAACACTATATTCATTAGGGTCATAAAATTGATTTGGCCCTATCAGGTTACCATACCCTAAACCTCTTTTCGTTTTCGTAGACATAGAACTATCAACTAACTTGTTTAGGTTTTTAGATGAATCTTTCCATTTATTGAACCTAGCCAAGGTATTGTCTAGTTTAGTCTGCACATCCTGTTTTTCTAACACCATCTCAGCCTTCTGAGACTCAGAATGTTTAAGCTTATTAGTGGTGTTTTTCAAGTCCCTCTCTAAAACTTTTATCTTTTCCTCATAAGCTAACTGATTCTTTTGAAACCACACTTTTTGCTTTTCTAATGTCTTAACTGCTTTGTCATAAGCTTGAACCTTAATAAAGTATTCATTATACTTAGATTTCATTTCATCATATTCATTATTAAGGGTTGAGTACAATTCTTGACAAGCAGAATTACATCTTTGTACCTGAGATGGGAATCCCAACAGAGCATATTCTTCCATGTTTTCTTTTGTATTAAAGGATTCACCTTTATCAGTCAGCTTTTCCACAGACTTATTTTGAAACAAATTCCTAATCTTCATTGCAGACATTTCAAATTTATCACCCGACAGCAGTGACATTGTTATAAGATTCAAGAAAGACAACTCAACAATGTTTCCTTCTTTATCAGAGATCCTTACCAGGCTCTGATACCACTTGTAGGATCGAGTACTTCGAGCTTGATTGAGCTTGGTATAAACAAGAACCTCTGTATGCAATACAAGCGTTTATGCGGAAACTAAACAGCAAGTATTATAAAGAAGAAAACTCTAAAGAACAATGATCCTCTATGGATCAAACTATGAACTAAGAATTGTTTATTTAATCTTGAAAAACGTTAAAGGTGTACCTAAACTCATAGACGGATATATCTTTTATACTAACAAGATGACCTAACCCTAATCCGTTCTACAAGTAAACGTGTGAAGAGATAAACAACAATCTCTTCTAAAAATAAATCTTAACAAACATTCTAAATATACGGATAACAAATAATACTATCCGCAGCAACAATACTATCGGTAGGAACAAGATAACACTATCGGCAGCAATGAGCTTTCAGCAGGAACCAAAGCTATCGGCAGGAACCAGCTTAACACTATCGGCAGCAACAATGAAATACTTATTCCCAGAGATCCTAACAGTTTCTTTGCATTCCCATTATCATTTTCATTTCCATTACTTAAAATAAAACAAGCACCCTCTAAAAACTAGTAAAAATATAGTAACAAACAATAATAAGTTTTTGTGTTACTGAGTTATGACATTATAGTATATATTAAATCACGATACAAACGACGTTGTTTTGGCGTGGGCTTTTCTCGCCAAAAATGTTGGGCTAACCCTAGCCTGCTTCTATGATCCGTTTTTGCTTCTATAACCCAAGCTGAAGATATATCACCCCCAATTTCTGCTTCTACTCTTTTCTAGAACTTGCTTTTCCACTCTCATAACACGTACTGACATTGACTCTCTGAAGGTAGTCATGATTATGGATTGATGATCCACGGTGGTGGTGATGTGGTGATGCCCTGCCGTAGACCCGCATAGCAAATAAATGGGTTCCAGAGTTTTGGTGGGTTTGTAATTGTGCTTGAGATTTTCGGATTGCTTCTATATGTTTCATAAGGCTTTTGGTTGATCGATTAGCAGCAAATACGCATATTCCTCTTTTTTTCTTTTTTTTTTTTTTTTTTTTTTGATTTTATTATAAATCAAGATTAGGGTTTGATTATCTTTGTGGTTTTATGAATTGAGTATTTTGAAATTTGGCCTTATATTCATTTGGTTATGGTTTAATTGGTATCCCGCTATTAGTTTTTGAAGATTCTATGGGAGTTTGAGGTATCTTTTTGACTTTCCTTTCATGTTTATTTTCAATCGGTTTTAGGTTGGAATTTTTTATGTTATTATGTCTAATAGTTGCGTCCAAACTGTTAGTTTCATCAAATTGGGATTGTCGGAATAAAATATAGCAAAATTTTCATTCGGTTGTCGTTTGCAGGACATATGTATGACAGGACATATGTATGAGACACTTTGGTGGTCAGGTTGTTGTTGTTATGTTTGCTATAATTTTGGGGAAACGAAATGGGTCGTTGAAAATCTGAAGGTATTGTGGCGAGCCAATGACCGGAGGGCATAGTATAAACGATAACTATGCAACCACATCTGTTTTGCAGCCATGGTAAACTTCAGTTGTTTTTGTCGCCCGACCCCTATTTACAGGTCTGGGCCTAATTGCTTTCTGAATCAAAACATTCCTTAATAGATTTTCGCACTTATATGTCCAAATTTAAAAGCTTATTGATTCACCATTGTTACTAACAAGTTGAATATTTCGGTTTTTCGTGGTATGTGCGGATTTGTTTTCTTTGAAAATGGAATCTTTCTCTTTTAATGACTTATATTACAGCCGATTTGTTTTTTATAACCAGATGTAACGATGGCCTCAACAGGCAACACCGACGAAGACCACATGAAGCAGGGGAAAACCAGATGCGGATGAAACTACGCACAAATCTCATTCGATCAAACGGCCGGTCTTATGCTCAGGTTCTTGCTTCAACAGGTCACGCTTTACACTTCCATTCGTATTGATTATCTTTTTATAGTGCATTCTATAATTCTGTGATTTTTAGTACGTGACCTACTGTTAAGGTATAATGACTAAAATGATTTGTTTCTGTAATGCAGGTTTGCAGTTAAAGAATACATGGTCGTGTGACAAAAAGAAAGAACATGAATTTTGTTATCTAGCCTACGACAACGACTTCGTGAACTTGCACAAACAACAGTACACATAGAGAGCACAAGAAGGTAAGGATGTTAGGCTTTCCATTCTTTTTGTAAAAAAGGTCAACACATTATTGTCCATATGATTTTGTATATTGTGAAAATTTTGAATTGTACAAAATAACATATTATTGTTCCTGTAAGAAAAAAATTGGTGTTGGGCAAACCATTAACAATAACTTGATTATATGCGCTTTTTTCTTAGGAGGTCGAGACTCGGTATTAAATTACCTTTGTATGATGGCCGAGGCGCTGTCGTTTTCTTGCTACTCAGAATATACAAATGCAATTAATCAACAAAAGGTATTCGATTGCAGCTCAGCTTATCGCTTATCCTCTCCAGACTGTACATACCTAACTAACTATATGATTTTTACATTTTTTACTTTCTTAACATTTTTACAAACGATGCGTTTATTTAATGATAGGTGAAAAGTTTGCCTTATGGAAGCAACTATTGAAGTTTTGTTTTTTGATTGCACAGGGGAAAAGTTTGGCCTTCATTTCGCCAATATTGGAGTCTCTAACAAATGGACCTGAGAAAGCATCACACGAGACTGGGTATGGTAGAGGTTCATTGCACAAATAGAGAAGAAAGAATAACCCGGTAAGTCATAACCCTTAATAGCATAGATAGAGAGATTATAAGTAAATGTCTGCTTTTTTTGTTAAAGATTGACATAATGTGATATGAGTGATTTTGGAATATGGATTTACCTTGAAGTTAAGAAATTGACTACCCATTTTCAGTTTTCAATTAAAACTCTTATATATGATCATTTACTGATTTTAGTAAAAAGGTTAGCTCAAAATTTGAATTTTGTGATTTTCATGATATGTTTTGGGTTTTAGATCATTATGTGTTGTTCTTTTGTTATAGGAAAAATGATCGGCTCGATAATGGGGAATTGATGAATAAAAAAGGGTTTCCTTTTAGAATCGGAAGGTAAGCATCATGTTATTTTTTTTTAGTTTCTTATGCAATAGCAATTTGATGATCATGATGTTCATGTTATCTTAATGAAGTTGATCATCATACAGACTAACCAAAGTCAACTAATGAAGTTGAAACAGATGCCAAATAACCCTTTCCAACTGTTTCGGCATAGTTTGAGTTTTATGCTGAACTGAGTGCTCAAATTGTATGCTGGCCTTTTCTAAACAAAAAATATGCAATTATCGAGTTTATAAAAGTGATCATATACGCCTCATTTGGATCCTATGATATTATCGATTGTTGTAAATTTCAAGAGTTTGCCACAACAGAAGTAGCAATGATAACAACCATCTGATATATGTACATGCTATTTCCATAGGTACAACGTAGAAGAATTAAAGACTGCATTTGATCCTGATGCCTTTTATCTTGGCAACAAGGCTTCTCTTAAGAAGAAAGAAGCAGAAATGGCAAAAAGGCAGGCACGTCTTACCTTAGTACAACACATAGATGATCTATATAAATAAGCATTGATAATTAAACAATAGTTTCTTTCATTATATTCAAGCTTTATGGCTTTATGGTTGCTTCCTACCACTTTGCTGGCTCAAGCATTTTGCGAATAAGAGCTTACACGTTCATTATTGGCTTATGGAATGGTACAACCGTTAAGAATAAGGTATGTATGCTACACGTACCGTTAATGGTTTCATTCCCTTGGATATTCCTCCTCCATGTGACCCACTTTGGTATGTGTACTGCAACACGATGTTTTCATTAGGTGTGCTTAAAACTCATGAAAATGATGATTTAGGGCCACACCTATAATGATAGTACTACAGTAGTAGTTCTATCTTATTACAAAATTTGTTCAAGGGTTATCAGAGAGGAGTATAAACATAAAAAGTTAGTTTAACATTTATACGATTAAAAAACCGGTATATTCATAAAGAAAGCTTCATTTTTTTAGACGCGGTTGCCATTTTTACTTTCCACTAAGAAACAAAATACTATGAGAAAAAATACGATATAATGATGTATTATATCATGTAGTGTGATATTTGTACCAGTTTCAACACATTTACCGACGCATGGGTTTGCTTATGTTATTGTCGTTTTTGTTTTGTTGGATGTTAGTCTCTCTGTCATACTCTATATTCCCATAATTGTTTGCAATTTTTTAAGGAAACCTTGATTTATTTACTAACATGCTTTTCATCAGGCATATGTTCTTTTGGGATTAAGGATGCTTAGAGTTGAATTCGTTTCATAATATAGGATTTTAATTAAGATTGTTGTTTGAGGATTAACCATAGGTTCTCAGAATTGATTGTAAGCTGTTTCGGGATTAGGGATTACTTGCAATTAGGTTCTTTACTGTGGTTATTTGGGTAGGTTGTTATGATGGTTTTCGTTAACGTTATTATAAGTTGTTTGAGGATTATGGGTTACCTTCATTTAGGCACTTTACTACGGTTATTGTTACAGGATTATGTTAACGTGTCTGCAATACACAACGGCCATCTTCAATGTTAGCTTCTTTTTAATGTTACCTATGATGAGGTTCCTAATTCTTAGAATATACATGCATTTTAATATCCGACTTTCTAAATACTTTTATGCAGCTGTGGGGTTGCCAACAGCGGGTGTAGATCCTTTGGGATTTCAAACCTGCCCGTTGATAGACCGTGTTTTAGATCGTACGCGGCGTACTAATCAAGCTAATTATGCTGAATCCGTTTATGTTTCTGATGAAAATCATATTCTGGCTGCTGAACAAACACGTGAGTGTCTCACTTGCACTTTTGTCACGTTTAGATTTCAATCATATTTGTTTCTCACGATTTATTACCGTTGTTTTGTTACAGCTTCTAATCGATTAGTCATTTGCAATGAGAATATTGACCTGCATCAATTCAGGTCACCGTGCGCCGACCACATAACACAACCTTTGATACATCCCGGTTTACGTCTTCACGCTAGCAGTGCCGAGGATGCGCCTTCATCACATAGCCCGCTACGGGTATGTTCCTTAGCTTTTTAGCAACTATTTTATATATGCTCTATTAGTTATGACGAATGTTTGCTCTTTCCTTTTTTTTCCCTGTTTGGCCATGGTCTTATACCTTCTTCTTTTCCACCTAATTCTGTGTGGGCATCTTCAAGGATTCAAGGTATTTGCGTGGCAAGCAACCTGTTCAGGCCGAAATGCATCCACCCCACTCACCCAGCTACACTGCTGAACGCAATGTTTGACCCCGTATCGCTAGCATTGGCAATTAAACTGCCCCAGAGGTGGCCGTTTGCCCAGTTGAGGAAGGGTCTACTTCATCTGTAAATAACGGTATGTCACAACTCGTAATTTCATGTCCTTTTTCAAGCTTCAAAATTTCACTATTCATCTCGGAAATTTACTATTCATGGGTTACTATTTATCATTCACTATTCATCATTTTTGAAGTCAGTTTGAGACTTTGAGAAGTTTTCAAAAATTTTAATATTCACGTAACACTATTCATTCCTGGAGGGAAATCACTATTCATGGGCATCATTCATCATTTCGTAAACTAGGTTTACGGGTATTCAAAATGCGCGTAACCAGTATGGTTTAGCTGCGTATTCATGCTTCATCAGTAAGGACACTTCATATAGACTAGAGTAGTCGACATATCATCAATAACATCGTCTGCATATTAGATCATGCACGGGTTTGCATTATTTCAATTTACGTATGTTCATTTATTTAATAAATGTTACCACTCAGTCTTTAATACGAAACATATACCCGACACTCCCGAAAATGATCCTAATATGTTTTTATATTCAATATAATGATATAAAAATTATATTATTAATTTACCCGGTGTTTTGAAACCGTTTGCTATATTTTCCGGTAAACGCCTATAACCCCGTCGGTTTGCGAAATTTCAACCCGATAATTATTCTATCACCCGATTCTTGCAAGGAATATGATTTTACAATTTTTACAACTTCGTTGTATTTTATTTCACCTCGTCAAGATTTATTTCTAGTTAACTCGGTACCCGATAACACCTAATGTATACATAAAACCACTAATACTTACTAAATGGGGGGACAAGATCCTTAATTAACCAAGATATTTCTTCCTTTTTCCTTCCATGTCCCCCCCCCCCCCCTAGCCCCTAAACTTCCCATATAGCACTTGATTTACAAGACTAAAATTAATGCTTAAGACTTATATGCTTTTGATTTAATTTCCATAACACTCATTCATAACAAATCAACTAGCAAAAAACTTCAAGTATTCTCTCTTTTTCTCTCCATCTTGCTCGGCCACAACAAGAACACCAAGGAGAATCCATACATTTTTCAAGAACAAGTGATTATCTAGTCTCATTTACACTCCTAGCTAGGATTTTGAAATAAAAATCCCTAGGTTACTTACGCATTTCTCTCCAAACCACCTCAAATCTTCAAGTAAGCTTCAAGTAAACTTTTCAAACTTTTCATACTTTCATTTGATGTATTTTGTTGTTCTAGCAACTAATTATGCAAATATATATATGTTACATACCACTCAATGCTTAATTTTTCACTTTAAACATAGATCTATGGATATTTAGTGTAATCTCATGAAACCCACCAAAGTTGGTGATGTTTAGGACCCCATGACACCTTAAGAAGGTGTATGGTAGGATTAGATTAGCTGTGGTGTTGAATGGAAGTGGTTTAATCAAGACTTGAACTAGAAAAATGAGTTTTTAACACTATAGAAAAGCTACTGTCCAAAAACGTATAATCTGGAAAACTCAGTAACTCAGGGGATATTTTGGCCTTCATATTCAGAAAATACTTTCAAAAACGAAACCGTGGGCGCTTGAATGAGTAAAAACCGACTTACGACGAGAGAGATATGATTTTTCTAAGTTTGACGACGAAAAACTAATTTCTGAAAATTTGCGTGCTGTTTGCCGAGATTCAAAGGACAAAACGAGGCGTTAGACGTGATTCAAGAGAGCCGACCTACTGAAAATATGTTAGTTCATGTTTATACGAAACCGTGGATATAAAGAACATAGAAAACGGGCTTATAACGACCGAGATACACGCGTTTGAAGCCGACGATTCACAAACTATTTTTGACAGCTTCTATTAGGAAAATATTTCTAAGTATAAAAACTGTTTTTGTAATACACCATGTTGAGAGCCGTTTTTCTCATTGATCGAGACCCGTATGGTCAAAAGTTAAATAATACGACTTCAAGACATCGTTACAAGGTTTTCAAAAACGTCGAGCTTATGTCCTAACACTTAATGTACACCATTTTGCGACTAGTTTTGCGAGGCCATTTAAACATATTTTCAAGTAATGAAAAATGTTATTTTTACGACGAAAACACTATATTCGCCGATAGAACACCAAACGAGGATCGTGGAGTAGCGTTTCAACATATTTACACGAAAAGTAGTTTTTAATTTAACGAGACGTCAAAAATGTATTTTTCGACGATAAACGTTATTTTCAAAATTAACGAGTGGTATCGATAACATACGTATTTGCATGTGTAGCATCATTTCATTACTAACATTAGATCCTATCATTCATATTAGGTTGCGGTTAGAGATCGTGCCTCATTTCAATGTATCCACTTTTGTCATCGTAGCTATTGCATCAGGTGAGTTCCATAGCCCCTACCTTTATACGTTTTGGATTACATTTTGGGGGAGAATACATGCTCAATTATTTTCATTTACCTTCACAAGCACTTTAATCTTTTAAGGATTACCGTGAGTTTTCATAGCCCCGTTTTCAATTGTTTACTTAGTTTCTAAACTCTCGGGGGAGAATACATGCTCGTTTTCATCTAAATGTATACTTGAGTTACTTGAACATGCCACTTGTTTAGTCAAACCATTATTTTCTCTGCTTATGAATTTGTTATTCATTTAAATGTATTGTATATTCACTTGTATCACACTTAATTCTTTTTACCCATGGACCCAAGCACTTTAAACAATTATGCCTGCTTAACCGAATGAACCGGCACCAACACTATGTACATACATGACAAATGAACGGGTCACATAACCGAATGAATGAGTAGCATGACAAATGAACGGGTTACATGACAGAATGAACGAGTCACATAATAGAATGAACGGGTCACATAACCAAATGAATTGGTCACATAACCGAATGTACTGATCGAACTAAATGTATTTTTAATCTTGGTCCACATATTACTTTTGTTCACTCAAACCAAATCTTATTGGGCAGTGGGTTGTAAACACACAGGTTGCAGGTCTTGTATGGGCGGGACTTGGGACTGAGTGGATTTACAATGCCTTTGCTGGGACATCATTATTCAAATGCTTTACATTTTTCACTAAACTCTATGAACTCACCAACCTCGTGTTGACACTTTAGCATGTATTTTCAGGTATATGCAATAGCACGCTACTGGAGGCTTTTGGCAGGGCATGGCATGGTCATAGAAGACTCTGATATTCATTTGGGGACCGTTTTAACTGTTTTAAGGGCTTATTTCCGCACTACTTTTAACAATGTAAATTCAACACTTTTGTTAAACAATTTTATTCTAAATGATCGAGGTGAAAACCGTTCTTTGCACTTGTGTTGTGATACCAATTGAGTTGCACCCCAGCGACATGTATGCTTTCGCTGAACCCGATTCTGGGGGTGTGACACGGTACGACAACCAATTTTTTTTCCTATACTAACGCATATACTTTGACAAATTAAATTAACTTATATACACATCTTTTCTCCTTCAACCGGTCCATCAACGGTCACTCCAGAAACCAGCTCTACAGAAGAGGCAGCAGCACCATCAACAAAAACAAACACAACAAAAGAACCTGACCAAAAGACAGACGAAAAACTACCCCAAGAAAACCAGCCACAGCAGGAACATCCATTAAGCTACAAGGAGTAAGGCGCAATCTGACCTGATTTTTGGGCAGCATCCCACCTGCAAATCCAAACATGTTAGCGTAGGCAACATGAATATGTAAAATAGTTACAGTATGTACAGTAGCACTCTACACAACTAAATAGTCATAGTACGACATCAAAAACACCTATGTGAATCTCATTTCAAACCAGTAAGGTTTATTTTCATTACTTTTGAGCCGTTCAAAACCTCGGTTGAAAAATAGGCACGCCCGCAACGCGGCGATCTTCGCCATTCTCGTGGAGAAATTAAATTTGATGACAGAGATTTTTTTTAAACTAACTTAAGCTATGAAATTAGACATATTGGGTTGGGCTTGTAAGTTAACCGACCTTAAACTCCAACCCAAACATCAACAACAACAACAACTTCCCAAACACACACTAAAAACACCACAAAACACACACAATCGGGAAAAAGAAAAAACCTATCAACCATGGCACCGAAAAAGATGGGAGTAAACAGCAAAGCAGAAGCAGCGCGTGCACGCAAATCCGCCACAGAATCAGAACGCAAAGAACAACAAGCGCGTGAGAAAGACGACCAATACTGGCAACAAGCCGAAGGCGCCAAGTCACGCGCCGCCAAGAAACGCGAAGAAGAATCCGAGAAGAAAGCCGAAGCAGCAGCGCGCAAAGCCGAGGCTCGCCGCTTAGCCGAACTCGAAGAAAAAGAACTCGAAAAATCCTTAAAAAAAGCGGATAAGAAAGCGAATAGGGTTTCGATTCCAGTTCCGAAAGTAACGGAAGCCGAATTGGTTAGGCGAAAAGAGGAGGAGGAGAAGGAGAGGGCGAGAAAAGCGGAGGAGGAAAAGAAGCGAATGAGCCGTGTTTCGAAAGAAGAGGAGTATGAGAAAATGGTGAATGTGGAGAATAGGAATAGAGATGATTCGTTTATCGAGGCGAGGTCTGTTGAGGAGGCGATTGCGCAGATGTCGCTTGCTGCGGATGCTTTACCTGTTGATAAGCATCCCGAAAAGAGGCTTAAAGCTTCTTTTAAGGTACATAACTGCAAGTACAATTGTTATACTGTGGCACGAGTAAAATAATCATGTATTAACCTTTTATAAATGCTGTTTTTATTGAATTATTTCGGGACACACCAAAATGGAAAGAACGGAGATAGTTTGATATGGAGTGCATTTTGGATTAAACGTTCTGTCATCTGTGCGTGTCTGTTTAATGCTTATTGAGGATGGAACATTTCTAGAGATTATAGTTTTGATTGTTATCGTAGTACAAATTGGATGTGTGATTATAGTTTTAATTGTAAATATTGATCTGTATATATGATGTTTAATGAATTAGTATTGTTATGTTCAGCTAATGACTAAAAGTACTAAAATTTTAACTAGTTATCACAGGAAGCGTAGTTTATTTTTAACCAACAAAGTTTATTTTATATAATGAAGTTTGTTTGGGTTTTGGACAAGTTTGAAATCAGTCAAAGGAGAACTAATATCGCACCTTCAAACTAAATTACATACTCAGTTGAACTTAAGATACTGAACCAAGCACGAGCAATTGGAACCCAAAAAATTGAACAAGAAATAGATTCTGGCCTGAAGGTTCTTTGTCATCCAGGAATAACTGTTTTTGCAGGATTGTAGTTCATACTTTCTTTTATTTTTATGAAACAGTTTGAATCTGAGCCATGGTTATAGAGTGCTTTTAACCTTCCTATATATGTAAGGTGGATTTCCTTGTTAAAGGAACATACATTTGAGTCAAAAAGAGGCTCGCCCTCCCCGGGTAACCTGAACAGGGAAAACCTCATCCGTTTTTATATTTACTTTGGTTACTGAAACACTCAAGCATGATGATCAGATCGTTGTTATGCTTGATATGTTACCCTTTCATGTATGTAGGAGTACTCTTGTGGCTTTTCGTGGTCTTTATGACACTGGTCGTGCATAGTCTTTCTATGCAAGATATGACATAGTACTACATATACTTCCCTTTGCCAAACTATCAAGGGATATATCTTGAGTTTTTCTTTTGTCGGACTTTAAGCATGTCTGGCTGTTAGTAACTGGAAGGTGGATAATCACACCTTATTGTTTCTTTATTCAAATTATGAATAATGTTTGTGTCCATGTAATGCAAGTTTTAAAATGAATCTCTGTCACTTTGGTTGAGTGCTTTGGTAACATAAAAAAGTTACTTCTACACTATATCTGGATATTTGTGGCGTATATATACCTTCCTGCTCATAGCATTTGCACCTGAATCTTTGTGTTTCATCACAGGATTGCTTGGGTTGTGGGTTTAGAGAGTGTGTTTTATACTCGACAACCATGTTCTCTGTTAGTTGGGCAAAAACTATAAAAGCAACCTACCACACTTTTTGTCACATGATTACAATAACAGAAGCTCGTCATGGAGTCCACATTTATAGCCAAAGAAATACCTTACCTATAAATATCATTTGAAGCTCCTAGCATTTGTTTCAAACCTAAGGCTATTAATAAACAACCAGCTTATGCACAACCTTGAAAAAAAATAATTTACTCTAGTCATGAGTTAAACTTGTGCTCACTGGTTGCGTTTATGTTTTTATGTTGCCCTATGTGTTTATGCTTATATGCTTATGTTCGCCCTCTTCTTTTTTGTTTTGTGTTTATTTTTGTGATAGTACTTCTAGGCGAGCTGTGTAGCCTCATGGGTAAATATTCGCCTTTGTTTTTTAGGTATATAGCTCTTTACCTATACCTATCTGTGAACTTTGCTGCGCCCGTAGGATATAGAATTATATTTGCTATTAGCCCAATTTCTTTGCACAAGCCTATGCTTATATGTTCCCTATGCTTGTGTGCTTTTATGCTTTTATGCTTATATGCTTATGTTTGCCCCTTTTTCCTATATGCCTTATCTTTATCGCTAGTTATACTCTAGTTTCCTCGTGCATCCGATCTTATGTGTTTTTCATAGTCTATGCTCCCATGCGTTGAATGCTTATATGTCTTTTAATCTAAGTTTTTTTGATGGTATCTTACTTTAGCATTTTATGATGGTATGTATTTTAACACTCACATATTCAGTTATATTTTGAGTACATTCACACATACACATGCACCTGCGGAGGTCTCCTTGGAAGCAGTCTCCCTACTCTCAGGTCTTTCCTGGGTAGGGGTATGACCTGTCTACATTCTACCTCCCCCATACCTTGCTCTGGCGGGATTGGGTATTGGTGTTGTTGTTGCCCTTGTTTAATTGTTGAATTGTTCATTGCAGGCTTTTGAAGAAGCTGAGCTCCCAAAGCTGAAAGCCGAGAAGCCTGGACTCACTCATACACAGTACAAGGACATGATCTGGAAGATATGGAAAAAATCCCCAGATAATCCACTTAACCAGGTAATATGATGGATTTTTGTTTTCATTTCTGTTTTATATTTTAGTAGTTTGTTTTTTCCACTTATGAGAATGAGTGCATGATGCGTTCTTGGATAGCAAATCTATGACAAATTTTGTTCCAGTCTGTATATAGGTGGTTAGTTATTTTAGTAATTTGTTGCATTTGTAGTAGCATCAGCGGTGCTAATTATGTTAGTGATGAGGTAGTTTCACAAGCCTATCAAGTCTTTACTGGATGGAACAAATATAAAATCTTGTGGGTTAAACTTGTCTATTTAGAGAGTTGTTTGCAAGGTTGTATCAAATGAGTTTCCATCAGGATTGGTTCTGTTATTTCGACTCCCTTATGTTACATTGGTGTTAGAGCAAGAACCAAAGAGAACAAAAACATAGCTTTTTTGTCTCTTTTCTTTCTAACAAGCAATTATGAGCAAATAGCTGTTTTCGTTTTGGGGGTTCTTTTGAGTTATGACCATTGGAATACGTTGATGGAGAATTCTTAACGGTCAAAGGATTATTGGTTGATTGCCAAGACCGGCATTGTAGAGCCAGTGGAAGGTCAAACTTTGATGGATGCTGAGAAAGCGGAGTTCGAAGCACAAACTCGGAACATGTGGAGGCAATAGTTATCTTATCAGGTTATCGATTGTTCCATGTTGGAAACTAATTTTGTAAAGAAACTATGAAAAAGCATCAAGCTTGCCATGGTGAATCGAAAACAACTTTAGACATTGATGAGAGGTTTCAAGATGCTGCAAACAAAATAAGAGAAATCTATTACTAGCTATTGTATGGGACAAGTATAAAGATACAGTTCTTGGGACAAGTATAAAGATACAGTTCCATGGCTCTACTACTATAGCTAGTGATAGATCTCTCGTCTAATTTTTGCAGTCACGAAACCCCTACTCAAGAGGTGGTCAATATATTATGTGGAAGTTTATTTGCATATAATAGCTTTCAAGATAGGATTGTTTGAAAGATACAATTTTTTGCCTTCAAGTCATTCAGCTTCCGTGCTTTGTACTCGCTCTACTAGCATTTCTCAAAGTTTGGCCAGCTTTTTCCATCAAGAACCCTCAATGGTCATAATATCTAATGACTATAAAAATGAGGAGTAGTTACTTGCGCTAAATTGCTTTTATAACCTTAAACGCCAAAACGTATTTGAAACTAGTAGAATAGATGGTGATATTAAGTTATACACATGATTTTGTAAATTTATGCCATAAAAGACTAGATAGGGTATGATTGGTAAAACTAGCATGATGCTTAGGCTTATTTAAAAAAGGCTTTTTGAAGTAGCTTTTGATTTAGCAGCCTATTTTTTTGAAAAGCTCTGCTCTCATAAGCTTTGTCAATTAAATGAAGCTTATTTATAACAAGAGCATATTTTTTTACAAAGAACTAAGCATAAGCTTCTATAAGCTTGTGCACCTAACACACACATAGGCTTGCAGATTACTGCCTCACCATTAACCTAACTAATATCACCGTTACTATAAGTCAACCAAGTGCAATACTGCAATGACTAAACTACTAAAAAGACTTAAATTCATTAACTGTTTATTGGAATTTTCCTTTCACCTGGAGTAGGACAAAAAAAGTCGTATTCAACATTATAAACATGAGAACACTTAATACTGAAAATTGAAAGAATAAAAACATCCCAATGAATCTTTAAATGGAGAAAAGATACAAAGACAACAATGATACAAAAATAGAACTACTAAACATTATCTTTAAAATATTATATTACCCGTTATACTAATCCTAAAACTGGGTTATAGAGATAAAGTGATAAAGGCGCAATTGATAATGCAGGAAATAAAAAAACAAATCGTTGTTCAAAACCATATTCTGATTTCCCACAACGTGATCGACCTTTTTTCCTCCATCACCCCCTTAATTCCAGTTTCGTAGTATCATGATTTCCAATATACACATCGACCTGATGGAAACTTTCAAATAACTCATCTTATCAAGATCGGATATCTCGAGTTTATTCATCTGGGACTACTGTCATCTCACTTTTATTTCAGAAGTGTTTGCTCATATGGACATATTTGAAACCCATTGTTTTTGGAAAATAATTATGAGTACAACTACACCAAGCTTGATGGCCTTGCTTTATTCCTTAAAGAGGAACTTTATGCTCATTTTCAACCAAGATTGTAGGCAACAGGTTGATCAATGAATACCACCAAAACCAGTTTTATGTTCAATTGAAAAATAAGCCAACGTTTGATTGCTGCCATTGCAATCACTATGTCTTGCAACCGGAGTAAATACTTTTGTTTAACCTACACCATATCCTTCTTTTATACCCCTTAGACACCGGTCATCTCTTATACTTGTCGACATCACCATCTCCTTGAGTGTTGATATGTAGACCACTGACACTGATAGCTTTGTATCCCTGTGGAGGATCGGTTAGTTCCTACATATCGTTCTTTTCAATGGCTTAAATTTCTGCATCCGTCGCCATGTTCCGTTTTGTTTCTTTAATTGCATTCACTACTCGGATCACAATCTGCAAATAATGCGAAAAGGTAATGATTATCTTTATAGGCATTAACTCTGGCACTGGAGTGAACCACTATCAACAAATTAATTGCTATCAATCATTTTCCTTTAGGATGTCGAGATCTATGTTGTCTGCCAAAAACGCACTCTTCACAAACTTGAGATATAGCAAGTATGTGGGAAATACCATCACAATATTCTTCCTTTTTGAAGGAAGTTTAAAACCAATGAAATTCAAGTGGCCACATCGATACCACCATTACCATGAAGGATCTTTCCCGTCTGTCATCAAACACGGTTAAACAGTTACATCTGCACATGATCAAATACTTACAACTTTCCCTTATAGGATCCTAAATCTCACAGTTATAATCATAAGAATGATTATCTTTTTCAATGATTTGATGAGGACTTATAAAATCTCTTTTCACATAAGCAAAAGCTAACTATTGAATGAAAGTTTTCATATTGAAAAGAGAATATTTACTTGCACACATATGATTACTACGTTCTGTATCCAGAGAAGCTTTACTACCGAGGCTGTTTAACCTTCAGAATGGGAATGACCAAATGTCTCGTATCCAAGGCCTTGCATTTTAAATTTAATGGTCATTAATATTTAATAGAAGTTTTCGAAGTTTACTTGGAATCAAGAGAAAGTGCATCTATGTAATCAGACATTGGGATCGGGGATTGTAATGTCTTCTCAACATAGTGTCATCTTCGATCAGTCCAGCCATGACTAGAACATCAATGCTAAACGTAGTCTCATGGCTGTCAGCTAAACCTAACCTTTCAGGGGTTGCCTGTTCCCTCTGACATTATTAATTTTTTGTTTTATTTTATTATTTTATTTTATTTTATTATTATTCTTTTTAGGTTTTATTTTTAAAATCTATCATTCGTTTAACTCCTTAATCTTCTCAAGAAAATTCTAAGCTGTTTAAACCACAACTGCGAAAGTTCAACAGTTTTCGACAAGGGATTAACAACCATGAAGACAGACCTGATCTAAGCCAGGAATGCTATTCTAAAAGCTCTAGCCAGACAAAACTAACACTGTCATGTGTCTTATTAATTTTGTGGTCTCTATGTAACTTCTTTAGTTAACTGACATTTGGGCGTGGCAATTTTCAACCCATATACCTTGAAATGAATCGGTGATGTTTTGCTTCCACAGGGCAAAGGGTAAAAGGCTTAGCTAAAGATAAAATAGGTCAAATTACTCGAAGGGTCAAACATGTTAAAATTCCTAAATGTGATCACTGAGTGTAAACCTGTGATCAGTTTACGAGGTTTTAGACCAGGTCTACCCGCTATGGAAGACCTTAAATTGACTGCAAGTGTGCAACTCAGGCATGCTTTACATTTGTGCTCTAACTCAAATAGTGTTAGAAACTGTGGCGTGTAACTTAATCTTGATTCTGAATGTTGTGTTTTTGTTTGATTTCGTATGGTTGATCTTTTTTTCTTTTGTTCTGCTCTCACCTAGATGTAATTTTAGTTCCCATAACGTTGGATTACTATAATTCAACATTATATCTTATAATGGATTGGTACGTGACATTCTTTCTATATCAGGTGCCCGAGAAATAGGCTGCAGGACTTCAATCGAGATGCTATGTGTACTCTATACCCTCCGAGAAAAGATTTATAGAGTGATATTGCACTTTCATGTATAGGTGATCATCACATATAAGGTAACACCTAAATTGTAGGTTTGGAGCCCCTTCATGTTATCTAAACCTGGTATGGTATTGTGTGGTTTGAACTTTAAAGTGATAACTCTGTTCTCTAAAACAAGTACTAATAAATAGTAGCTCTTGAAATAAATATTTTTTGTGCTTCGGTAGAACAGTGTTTTGTGTTTAAAAATCCAGGCGTTTGTGAGTTGAAAAGTATTTTCTGCTTTCTTTTTTTGGTGTATCCTGACCAGCCGGCATATTCAGTAATATTACAAGTACTTCAGGTATTGTAGAATGCTCAAATTGGCGTCTTCGTTCAAAACATGCATATTCAGTATTCAGATAGTAGTAACATTATGTACATTGAACAAGTTTCTGCAACTGTTTTCTTCTTTGTCATGTTTTCAAAGTGAAAGTTGATTTTAGAAATTGCTTACATTGAACAAGGTTCTTAACTGTTTTCTTTGTCATGTTTTCAAAGTGAAGTTATTTGTGACTGTAATTTTAGAAATTTCATCTATCATCACGTCTGCCTTCAATAATTTTGCGACTCATGTGAATTAAAGTCATTTACCAAATTCTATCTGATGGAGGATTTGGATAGCTGTAAGGGGAAAATTGAACCCGTAAAAGCATCCGCGCCATTTCTAGCGACATCTGTGTCAATGGGATGTGTTCTTCAACCAAGCGTTTGTACGTTTCAGTCTCAACATGGACAAGTTCTGTACTATTTTAATTTAGGAGAAATGCTAGACTCACTCACAAAATTCACACAAAAAATTCACTCGTTGACGTGTCAACTGTTGATTGGTTTAATAAAAGATAGGAGAGAGAAACTGTCAAAAAATGAACTTATCACCCATTGACACGTCAGCGAGAGGATTTTTTGTGTTTTGATTTTGTAAGTGGGTCTAGCATTGTTGAAACAGAAGTTTATCTTACTACTATTCTTATTTGTTTTGTTTGTTCCAAAATAAGTATCAATTTTCAAGTTTTAACCAATTAAAACATTTATTAAAGATAAACGTGATTTGACAATGATTTTTATAAAATTGTATAGCATATTTATGGTGGCCGCTTGTTATGAGACGGGATGAGAGAATAACAAATATTTCACGGGGCATTTTCATATCTACCCAACAAAAGCATGAAAATTTCATATTTACCCAAATGTTGCTTTAAAAGCATTGTACACAATGCATTCAATGGTTGTATTTTGGGTATATTTGAAATTAATGTTGGTGTATGTGTCCGGACGTCATACTTCGTCCGGACCATGCTCCGGAGTCCGGACGTAACGGATCGTCCGGACTGTCTCGGGCCTCCGGATACACATACGGAGCGGACCGCCGCCATCTACAGTAAGCAGTCCCATCAACTACTGACATCCCAGATATTACGGGATTGTGTCTCCCACGTGGTCTGACACTACGCTTCCCTAGGTAACACAGGTATCGAGGTATCTCTCTCTATAAATACTACTTCATATCTCATTTCATAATCTAATCTAATATAAAACACACATACATATTCTCTCTCATATTACACACACAATATACCGTACATATCACAATAAATCCTCTACCTACGAGGTTCTGACTTGACCGTCGAAGGGTGGTCCCGGGCTTCGGCCTCGGGACCCCTCTAACGGTTTCCTTCTTGTTTGTTTGCAGTACGCTTCTAACTCGGAGCAAGGACAGACGGAGCGCAGCAGCCCTCCGGACTCGCCTGACGGAAGATTACTTCAACAAATTGGCGCCATCCGTGGGACCCGTTGTTCACTCTACCGATGAGTTTAGGACGATTGGTCACACTTTCAGTGGAACGTTTGGTGTGGCCGTTCGGGGTTGACGTCCGGTATGATGTCAGTTATTCAGTCCGTATAATCTCCTCTGGTCAAGATCTTCCGAATACCCTGTCTTCTCCGAACATACTGTCTCATTCAGCCACATGGTATCCTTCGGATGTTATGTCATCCGGATGTCCTACCTCGTCCGGTCATATCTTTCGGCCCCACCTTTCTAAGCATCTCCGTTGTTCGCCCGGTGTATTAGACGAACGATCTTGTTCAGACATACTGGTTAGTTGTGACAGAAGCTCATACTCGATTATGTAAGTTTTTCATCCCTCCTCCCTTCATCCTCTGAAACACCGTGAAACCAAGATAGATAAAAAAAAAAAAGGAGAGAGCTTCGGTAACACTTTTATGATGAAACCCAGTTTCGAACGTCACTAATTATTAGTAACGAAATAGATATGGTACTTACCTAGATTATTGCATATGTTCCGTACGCTTGCGTATTATTTGAATGTTTGTGATGCAATTTCCGGTGAGTTGTTCTGTTGTATTTCCGGCCATATGAGCATTTTTAATGATGAAAGGCTACTAATACTAATATGGCACATGAGCTCATAATTTCCGGTGAATGGTTCTGTTGAATTTCCGGTGAGTGGTTATGTCGACACATGCATGACCTCTGAATCCTTGGGCAATGGGAAATATTATTTCCTTTTTGCAAGAAAAGTCAATGAAGTTGGGCAGTAAGAAAGTTTGCTTTATTTCCTTTTGTTCCCCACGTGAGGATAGCTTTTGTAAGTATCTAATCTCTTTACTTTTTGCTAAAATTTATATGTCATATATCCACATGAAATTAATTTATATACCCGCTCTCCGTAGACAAATTAAATGCGGACCTCGTGCCGATGTCTACCCGTTGACCGTAGACAAATTAAATGCGGACCTCGTGCCGATGTCTACCCGCCGATCTTAGACAAATTAAACGCGGACCTCGTGCCGATGTCTACCTACCAGCCGAAGCTTGTACCTCCGGAGCTATGTAAATAGCGACGGTAATAAAAAACAAGTTGTACGCTCACAACCGAAACGTCGGCCGGACATCAGCTTGTACCTCCGGAGCTATGCAAGTAGCTACGGTAATAAAAAACAAGTCGTTCGGTATACGTTCGGGGTCGAAACGTAAGGGGTACGTAACAACACTTCACCAAATAATGACCGGTAGAAAAATTATGTATCATGTCAAACACATAAACTTGTGCCTCCGGAATTATGAATTGTTCGTAACATTCAGCTTATTACTTCAACAAATTGGCGCTTGTGCCTCCGGAATTATGTTTTGGAATTATGTTTTATTAGTACAGGAAACAGACGAGGGCATATATGGTCTAAAAGACTCAACTCATCGTATGTCCGAATGATACAGGCCGAAGGGCCATAAGCAAGGTCCGAAGGAATCACTCTAAAGGACGATACATAGAAGTGGGACCTTCCTACAAGGTTTTACTTCAACAAATTGGCGTAAAGGCAACACTAGTCCGAACAGCTCAGGCCGAAAGGCCATAAGGTACTCTTTAAAGTATTACATCATCAGTATTTTACTAACAATGCAATACCGGTTGTATGAATCCGAAGCACAGGACGAAAGCCGTAAAGATATTGTTTAAGTATTGCACTATCGGTCTTCAACCGATACTACAATACTGGGGGGGACATGTTGGTGTATGTGTCCGGACGTCATACTTCGTCCGGACCATGCTCCGGTGTCCGGACGTAACGGATCGTCCGGACTGTCTCGGGCCTCCGGATACACATACGGAGCGGACCGCCGCCATCTACAGTAAGCAGTCCCATCAACTACTGACATCCCAGATATTACGGGATTGTGTCTCCCACGTGGTCTGACACTACGCTTCCCTAGGTAACACAGGTATCGAGGTATCTCTCTCTATAAATACTACTTCATATCTCATTTCATAATCTAATCTAATATAAAACACACATACATATTCTCTCTCATATTACACACACAATATACCGTACACATCACAATAAATCCTCTACCTACGAGGTTCTGACTTGACCGTCGGAGGGTGGTCCCCGGGGCTTCGGCCTCGGGACCCCTCTAACGGTTTCCTTCTTGTTTGTTTGCAGTACGCTTCTAGCTCGGAGCAAGGACGGACGGAGCGCAGCAGCCCTCCGGACTCGCCTGACGGAAGATTACTTCAACAGGTATATTTGAAATTAATGTTGAAAAGAGGGGGAGATATGAAATTATCCCATATTTCACGGATAAAAGTATTTGAATAAGTACGCTATATGAAATTATGAACACTTGTTATGACATTTTATTGAACTTAAACCAAAAAACATGTTGTTATAACCCGCTTACTGACTAGCTTGGAGTATTCAGTTTATTTATCAAGTACTGTACATGTTATAGGCATGAATGTAAGGTAAAATATATTATAATCATACATCCAAAGTTGCTTAACTCCTATGGTTTCCTACCAACATAAGACTGGGCACATGAGTGACCTCCAACGACCTTCATTTTGCCTGCCACATCAGCTTTCTTTCTCTGTCGACCTACAGACGACTTTTTACCACACTAAGGCGACCTTCATCTATTTATATTTTTTTCAACTTTTTTCAACTAACAAAATTTAATTTCATTACATTTTTTTTCTCTCTTTTATAAAAGACCAAATTTACAAATAATATTTTAAAAAAATTACAAAACTATTTTTTTTTAAATAATAATAATAATAATAATAATAAACTTAACATCACAACCTAAAAAAAAATTACAACACACATTTACCAAAAAAAAAAAAAAACTTGAATTCATCTTAACGTTCAACACACACCACACACCGAAAACAACACTACACATACACACTTCAAAAAAAAAAAAAAGTGGGAAAGTTTTGTTGTTTTGTGTTTGTGTTAATCGATCGTCCTCTCGACCAACTCTCTCTTCCGACCAACACCGACCGACACAACCACACCAAGGCCGACCGACTGGCGACCTTGGTGCGCCTAGTCTAAAGGTTGTGGGTTCAAGCCTCGCTGGAAGCAATTGTGGGATAGGTGGTATAGATGTGAAAAAATTGCCGTTCTAAAAAAAATAAAAGAAAAAAGAAGGTCAAGTCCAAGAATCCAAGATGGCAAGAAAAAAACTCCTAGGTAATACGTATGTTCTTGAGACCGTTCGGTCTTTGGTAGGTTTTAATCCTTCACTGTAACTAGATAAAACATTTGTTAGATGATGAGAATCCCGTTGGTTATGATGTTTATTGAGTCACAATATATGGATGTTCAGTAGCGGAGCCAGACTATAAATTGTGGGAGGGTCAAAACTGTAAATCTCATGATTTAATAGGACAAAATATGTAATTATATTTTTCAATGAAAATAGATTTTGTCAATAAGCCAAGATTAAAAAGGCAAGCATCTCAAATATTTTTGCATGAAAATACAATTAGCCATTTTAGGATCTTGACTGCATTGCAATTTTCGCAAGCATCTTTTTATTTTGTTTCAGCCATTTTCTAATGCATGATTAGATAGAAAATATTCCTAACAAAACATAAATGAACTCTAAAAAATAGATACATTTTTGCATGTGCAGGAGGGATGGATCCAAAAGACCATATGGATCAAAAAAGATCTGTGGGTCATTACAGATCCGTCGTGGTCTATTTGATCCCACCCTCTTGCCTATTTAAGCAAGCCTTATGCATTCATTTTTACTCACCCCCTGCAAACATATTTCCAGCATATCATTACATTCTCATACACTATTTTTCTTTGATTATTATCTTGTTTTATATTCATCCAAGTGATCCATTTTAGTAATCCATGCCTCTAACAAGGGAAGAACACGAGAAGTTACAAAGTCTTTTGTGTTGTAGTTGTTAGTTTTGTATTTGCAACATTATTGTGTTATCATATTCCACTACCATACTTCAAAGTTTATAAACACCACCATACATCAAACATAAATAGTTATATTAGAATTTTAGTCCTAAAAATACATAGAGAAAAAGGTTGGTTCTACCTAGTCTAAGACTCGATATTTAGCTTTGTATCATCAAAAGTTTAAGTGACGTTGTACGGTTTTCTCCGCCAAAAAGGGAGTTTGTTGACATAGTGAAGTAACTCTCAAGTCGAAAACTCAGGGAGTGGAGTAAGGCGAGGAGGACTTTCGTTACCGAACCACTATAAATCTCTTGTGTTTGGTTTGATCATTCTTTATTACTTTCTTGTCTTGCATTTCATTTACTTTTACATATTATCATTGCTTGGGTTCACAATAAGTTTAGAAGCTAAAATTTTAAAACGGTAAAACTATCATCATTCTAGTTTTCTACAGTCAAGCTAAGCATGAAGCCAGAAAAAACCCTAAGAAAAGTCAGGTCTTTGCCTGACTAAACGCGTAGAAAAAAAAACGGTATTATAAAACGAAACACTTTATTTCAAATGTAGGTCTAATATATATTTTGGTCTTTGGTTGGGCTAAGTCTGGTCAGAGCTTTGTTTGGCTGGTCTAGCACGGCTTTTTTAATCCAAACCGCACTGTACCCCTCTAGCATTGACCACGTCCACTTCGAATTACTACTGTTGTCGTATTTAAGTCATCTTTTCACCCAAATTTTTATTTTTTTACACCCTCTTTGGTTCTTGCAATAAATGGGCCACTTTCTTTAAATTTAAGCTTCTATTATTTCAAAACTAAAATCAGGACAAAAATAAACCGTTGGTCCTAAACTTTCCAGAAAGCATCGTCAGGGCCCCAAACTTGGGATTTTAGTCGCCGTGAGTCTAAACTCAAGTTTTTGAGGCCGATTGCGTCCCTTTGACCGTAATCCGTTTTCAAAAAAAAATTAATTTTTCTAAAAAAATTAATTTTGAAAAAGGTCGCTTAATGTGTGAAAAGTTAAGAAAATGGGCGAAAACGTATGAAAACATAAGAAAACGAACGAAAACGTAAGAAAAACGGTCAAACTAACCGAAATAGTGGTCTAGGGACTAATTCCGTGACGCCCGACTAACGACAATGACCGTTTTGTACTTAAAATCTAACAAATGTCAACGTTTACAAAGTTCAGTAATATATTTAACAAATCCGTAAACATGGGTAACCCGGTTGAACAAAAAAAAAACTTTAGTAACTTAATTCAAATTTTTGAGAAACTTTAGTAACTTCTGTATGTATTAACCCTTCATTCCCATATTTAAAAGATTTAAATCTTAAACAAACACATGATTGTAATGAAAATTTATTCCCTCATTCCCATTCCGGGATACCAAACACACACTAAATATACTAAGGAAATAACTGGAAGAAAGAGATTCATAATATTTGAATCAAAATAGTAATGGATATCATAACACACAATTAGTAATGGAGATAAAAGAACTTGAAGCGGTTAATATGGAATTAATTCACTAAGGGCATATTAGAAAAAATGCAAATAATTTAATAAAACTCTAAAAAGGAGAAGTGGCCGACTAATATAATTAGGCATAGTTGTAGGGCTATTAATTAGGCATGAATATCAAAACTCAAAAGAGATAACTTTGCATTGTAAATTGAGTTATTAGTTCTAAGAATAAAAAGGACAAGCTTTTGATTCTAAGTCATATGACAGGTAGAAAAAGTGATAAAAAGATGACAACTTGGTATTTTAAATAGAGATGTCGTGAAAAGAAGAAAAGAAAAGACACTCTTGGTTCACAAAATGACTTTTGATGGACCGGGTAATAGGAAAGTAAAAAGAGCAATGAATAAAATTAGGAGTCAACATGATTAAGAATGTACTCTTTATCCATGTGGTTTCGGTGGTTTAGACTTGGCATAAAATGATGCTCGAAAATAACACTTAAGTTCAGATGGAATCACATATGTGACAGTGAATTTGGATTTAAAGAAAAGTTGCACGTGTTAATTTTAGTTTTTAGATACTAAATACGCAATGATTGGTTCATAAAGTAAACATGAATCATAGTAGTTTAAAACAACGTAAGTGCATTACAACCTTTTGCAATTACACTTTTATATTTTCACGTTCTATGTTTGAACATTACACGAAACAGTTACCACAATATCACATATCTATAATTGTTTTATTTCCGTTGTTATGCACGGATACTCATCTAGCAAAAGAAAAAACACGAAAAACTTGGCTTAAAACACTTTAAACAATAAATAAATTTAATAGTCAAATTTACTCTCTAAATCAAAGAAAAAACACCGAAAACTTGGCTTAAAACACTTGAAACAATAAATGGTTAGATCGAGTTTGAGACGATTAAAAAATAAATTGCTGTATTATGTCATTGAAGTACATTAGTACATATTCTTCAAATGTGTACAAAAAAATGAAGTGTTGCAAAGAATTTTTGGTAGTGATCGCTATTGCGACGTGTTATTATCTTTTCCCGACAGCCTGGCCACAAAGAAGAGCATTTTCGGGTAGAGGGTACTCGTCTCTTGGTGACATCACCGGCGAATAAACACGAAGATAGAACTGTTCCCCAAGATACCGTCGTACCCAAAACTCGTTTCTGATGTTCCACATCCCCACATTGTCAAGGGCTACGTATATTGCTGTCCATGATTTCGGATATACCTACATTCAAAAAATTCGACAACTTTAGTCCGGTGTACAAATGATAAATGCATGTTTTCCTAATGGGACTAATAATGACGCCAAAGAGAGTTTCCCGATAATTTACTAAATGTTGCAAAAAGAATCGAACCTGAACAGTAGAACGGAAGACTGCATCTACAAGATTGTAATCATTTCTACTCGTATTGCTCCATTGGCCTTGATCCATGCTGTGTATATAACAAAAAAGTTTTTAGCAACAAAATAACTTGCGTCGCGAAGCCTAAAATCGTGAAGCTAAATTTTGTTGCAAATTTAAAGCTTGAGAAAAACACTTACCCAACAACAAAGAAATTGTATCCATCAAGATGCCAGCTTTGGATAATATTTTCTTTATTCTCAAATACTATCTCGATAAAATCTCGAAAATCGGCACCCATAACCGAAGTGTCGAGATAGGGGGCATTACCCGAGGGTTGGTCAAGAATGCTCCCCACCTTAAAAACTCCAGTAATGTTGAAGTAATCCGCCAGCTTAAGAGGCGTATCAGCAGGGACAAATGACACACCGTTAACACTGTATCGTTGCTTTCGATCTATTATCGATGCAGCACCATTTATTATTATTGTTCGGGTTAGGTTAATCTGTCCATAATGATATGACCCTTGTGGGTTCGGCCTCGGTCCACTAGCAGTCAAGTTAGTCCTGAAAAAAGATTAAAAACAATCAAAACCCGACACGAGAATTAACCTGTCGCGACATGGTATTTGTCATAAAAAATATTATTTTACCTGATGGATCTAGCTTGGTTTAGAGACCAGGTAATGTCATTGTCGGGAGGGGGTGGAGGTGTGCCAGATACCGCTCTTTGGGAGTTGGTATAACGAAGAATTCCGGTGGTGTTAAGTGTTGAATTACCAAAACGAGAGGAAACCGCAATGTAGTAATCTTGAGGTGTTTGATCAGCAGTGACCAAAACCGAGTACGATTGTCCAACATGAATATCGAGTGATGATAAAGATGTTTGGACCGTGTGAGTCCCCTCGACTTCGACTAGTGTCATCGAGTGACCTTCGATTCTAAAATTTAATGTGTTTTGTAGGCCAACATTTGATATCCTTAGCCTATATGTTTTACCTGAAATAATCAGTCAAGTTTTGTTAAGTATTTTAGTTGTACTTGGTGAAAAGTAAAAGTACACAATAAAGATGTGCGTTACTAAACAATGTACCTTGCTCGACATTATACGACACACCACCATCACCACGACCATTGATTAAAACTCCATCCGGAAATGGAAGCCTCCATCCGAGGTCCAAAATTTTTTCGAGTCTCTAAAGCACATAAAAAAAATGTTATTAGTCGAGATATGTTATTGTGAAACTGGTTAAATGTGACATGTCAAAAGGTACGTTTAGTTACCGTGTGATTTGTTGTGTACCAGTCACCGATAAGAATGGAGTAATCATCAGCGGGTTCAGGAAAGGGGACGGGGATACGGGGCCTACTCAAGATTTTGATGGCCCCGAATCCACCGGCCGCCTTTTGAAACCCAAGTGAGGGGAAATAGTAGAAGCTTCCGATTTGATCTTTAACTTGTAACTTGTACGTAAAGTTTTGTCCAGATGGGATCGGGCAAGTTGTCCCGTAGACTCCGTCTTGATACGAATTCCGTCTTTGTTGTACTCCATTCCTATGTTAAGAAACACAACAAAATCACATTGTTAGGAGTATTCTCGGTGTTTTGTGCCGAATAAGGTGTGATTCTGTTTCTATGTTTTTTTAGCTTAGGAAACAAAAACCAAGAGCGAAAATAACTAAGAGCGAAAAATAAGAAATAGTAGTCCACTTGTAACAATTGGAAACTAATTTAAAATATTTGATTGTCATGATCAGTCTTTTTCTTAATAAAAATCATAATCAATTAACGCGGAATAAGGAATATTAATAGAATGTTCACATCATCATTCTTTAGTGTTCACACTTCATTGAATAAGTAATTGCAATTTTTTCGCTAGCGTGTTCGATTATGCATTCTAATCTCATACATTATGCATTAAATAATGCACATCTTAGTGAAAACTTTTGTGTACATTTTCATGAAACCTTGTAGTTCATACTTGAAAAAACTCAGATTATTGAGATCAATTACCATGAAATAAGAAAAGGCTCAGGCAGATTATTGAAGACATTGATAATGAGATTATCGTTCGTTACTGAATATATTTCCGGCCCCGGAAACTGCCCGTTTATCAAAATTCCCTACAAAAGGAGACACGAAAACGTCATTTCCATGAACAAAAATTCATAATCCAATACGTTCATCCTCGATCGTTAGATTTTAAGATCTCAATACATACTAATCGAGTCAAAAAATTATAATCATGCATAAAGCATTATACTCCATCAAGATTTATAAATATTTTTACCTGTTGACGAATACCCATAGGGTATATGTCTCCATATGTAACATTCCATGTAAAATATCGATACGGGTCTTCTGCATTAACGACTGCAACAAGACAAAGAAGAACACACAAATATAATCCGTTTGGTTTTTGCATTTTTATGAAAATTATTTGATGAGAAGAGATAGAGAGTGATTAGAGAGTTTGATATTGCATGAAGTTGAAGAATTAGTGTTTATATAGGACTCATATACGTTAACGAGTTTATATGCACATGGACCCACTTGTCTAGCTGTGTGTGTGCAAAATGAACCATCATATACGGTTTCTTATGTTAATCTTTTCCAAAATTCTTAAATTTAGTATCAATTCAAATCAATCATGATTTAAAAATAATAATAATAATAATAATAATAATAGTTAGGTTATGCGTTGTATATTGAAATAGTCGAAAGATAAAACTAATCGAACTAAAAGACAATTCGGTTCTGAACTACTCAAGTCAGATTAATTATTATCGGATCGAGTTATATATGGTTTTACACAAATGCGAATATTCACACATTCATACCATTCTTGGTCTAAGAAAGCACCGTCAGGAACCAACAACATATTATTGGCGTAGCTATAAGCCTATAGTGCACTAGTAGCGGTGTCATTGGTAAGCCATTCGGCTCCTCGTTGGGCAAACTACGGGCGGCAACTATACGTTTTTTTTCTTTTTTTTCTTTTTCTTTTTTTAATCTTCTTTTGTTCTGTTTGTGTGAGTGGAATAATTTTGGCCGTGTGTTATGAGACGCACATGCATCAATAATAGTTATTTGATGTTATTGGTAGAAATGGTGTTTTAGTTATTAGGGTATTATTGATATGATAATGAGGTGATATACCAATAACGGTTATTGATGCGTTACTAAACCTAGCTCTCTAATAAACATGTCGGCGGAAACTTGAATCCACAACTTATTCGTGAAGATAAACCCGGCCATCATGATATCGTTTTGTCATATGACAAAAAAAAATCCAGTTACGCCATAAACGTTTGAGACCGAGCGGTTTGGATTTTTGCTCAAGAACACAAAACTGAAACATAGCTAGTCAATCCCAGTTCAGATTCGGTCAAGTGATACACATTTTAGAAAGAAGAAAAGACCTTTTGGCTAGTCTAAACTAGATAAAACTCGTAATGTCAGTTAATCCAGGGGATATTATTTGAAAAACTATCATACTTGTCACAAATATGTATTTCGTGTAACGAACAAAAATCTGATAGAAAATGAGTATCCAACTTACATAAATTGATTTTTTTTAAGTAATAAAGACAAAAAAAAAAAAAAAAAAAAAAAAAAAAAAAAAAAAAAATTCTGTAATGACCATTTTAACTTAGATTATTTGAAAATTGCATTCACCGTCCTTACGCTAAATTACATAAATGGTCCCTGTCCCTACGCTAAATTGCATCCAACGTCTCTATTTTATTTTCGATTTTTTTTTCCAACTTTTTTTTTTTCGAAAATATTTTATTTCCGAAATGTTTTTTCGAAATTAATTTTTTTCTGAAATTATTTTTTTAGAATTTTTTTTTCATGAAATAATTTTTTTTAGAAATTAATTTTTTTAGAAAAATTATTTTTTTTTGAATTTTTTTTCCATTTATTTTTTCTGAAATAATTTTTTATATAATTTTTTTTCCAAAAAAAAAATGTTTAGAATTTTTTTTCCTGAAATAATTTTTTTAGAAAAATATTCTCTTTTCGAAACTAAATTTTTTTTCCATTAAATTTTTCTGAAAAAAAATTTTTAGAAATTTTTTTCGAAAAAAAAATTCTAAAAAAAATAATTTCAGAAAAAAAATAATTTCGAAAAAACATTTCGGAAAAAAAATATTTTCGAAAAAAAAGGTTTGAAAAAAAAATCGAAAAAAAATAGGGACGTTGGACACAATTTAGCGTAGGGACAGAGATCATTTATGTAATTTAACATAAGGACAGTGGATGCAATTTTCACAAACCCACAGGGACCATTTATGTAACTTGCAATGGTAAAATGGTAATAACGCCTAAAAACGTCCATTTATGTAACTTGGATACTCATTTTCTGCCAGATTTTTGTTCGATACGCGAAATACATATTTGTGACAAGTATGATGTTTTTTCAAAGAATATCCCCGTTAATTTAATAATGTACTTAGATGAGAAACTAGCTCGAAAAGAAAAGAAAAATAGATAAACTTGTGTTATATCGATAAGTTTCAAGACACCACATTTGGCATTCGCGTACGCAATGGTAGCAAAAAGGGTTGTGCCTTTTCAATCTAGCAAAAGTTTCTGCCAAAATTCACATGTACTTGCATATTTCAATAATGACACATTCATAGTTTCATACCCAATTAAGTATTCTTTTTTCCTAAAACTGTTCGACAACAGCCAACCTCATTCTTTACTAATTCGGCATTACTACATGTACATATATGTGCCTTATCGACTTATATTATTCCTTAAACGTAATCACTTGCATTGATTTTGATTCCAAAGTATAATACATTTTACTTACATAGGAAATGTGTTCTTTTACATAAAGAGTTTTCCTTTATTCACTTTGGTTAATTAAATCTGAATGTCATAAAACAAGTAAGTTTAATGTACAAAGTATCTAAAACGCAACGACATGTACAAAAAGAGACATATCATGAAAGTTATACAAAGATATAGATAAAATCTTACGTGATACTATAATCTATATTTGTATTCAGTATTCATAATGATATGTACTGAAATCAATTAGGTCCATCATCAGATACACATCTCTAATAATATTCAATGTTTTAAAACTTGAGTTGACCCGATGATTGAAATCAATAGCTTATTTTGTTAGCGGAATTCGGTTTTAGGCAAAAAAGTACTCGTATGTTTTATCAGCAGTCCGTGAACCGGAAACTTTGCTAAGTTAATCAACAAACCAGATTTTAAAAAATTGTTAATATCATTACCCTAATTGAAATTATGTTATGTATCAATCTATCAATTTAAGTCATAATAAATGTGCAACAAACTTTAAAGTCGTACATCAAGTTTTAAAACTTGACATCTATCTATAATAATTATCATAAACGTGTTTATATGAACAAAACACAAAAGTATAGAATATTGCCAAGTACTATTAAAATGTTAATTGTCTAGACCATAAATAACAAAACTATAAGCATATATAAATCTCTATTCTGTTTATAAAATTTAACGTAACAAGCTAGTATTGATCATAAGTCATAACCCTAAACTAACGCTAACGCGTACCATCCGTGATTACAGACGGCGAGATACACGGGAAATACCATGTGTCCATTCTTTATACAGCTCAGACAATTAATCTTGACCGTCTAATTGTCATGCAGCTTCTTTTACGTGTTTTCTTTTTGTGGGACCGAAGAGAATCAACGGTGGAGATGATTCTACCAACTTGCTATGATTGTACGCGTTAAACAGCTAATGATTTTGCATGTATTATTTGTTACGAAGTATTCAAGACGGCGTTTGACGGCCGCAAAATATACATGTTCTTTTTGGACTTCTGATCATTTTTATATCATTACTTTATTGAGTTTGACTTATGTATTGTTTATAGTTTAAAAATTAAAAGTTGAAACGTAAAATACAGATTTCTCTTTGGTTGTAGTGTGAAAAAGAAGACTAACATGTGCATTTGTTTCTACCAATGTTTTAAAAACCGGTTTTTTAGTCGAACCGGCCATGCTTCCGTCACCGGTCGAACCGGACCGGCCGAACCGGACCGGCCGAACCGCCCAAAAAAAAAAAAAAAAAAAAAAAAAAAAAAAAAAAAAAGTCAAAACCGGTTGAACCGGACCGGTCGAACCGGAAAAACCGGCCAAAACCGGCCGGTTCGCTACAGTAAACGAGACTTATAAAAACCGGGGTTTTTTAAACCGGCCGACCAGCCGGAGGCCGGTCGAACCGGCCGGTCCGGTCCGGTTTTTAAAACATTGGTGGGGACATGTTATACATACTCTTTCTATAGGCTATTTGTACAAACCGCGAAGCATATAGTACAACCGTCTGAAGCTTGCAATCATTGAAAACCCCCCTATAAGGGGTCCTTATAAAGTGCCCATTCTATATATGTAGTATTCATTTCGACTCGTGTTGCTTCATTCAGTGGCGAAGCTTTAATATTTTTTTGGGAAGGCCGTATATGCAGTATTTTAGAAGGGCCAAAAAGGTTAAAATTTATTTTAGCTTATAAACTATAAAAAATACACATGTTTTAATAAAACCGACCCGAACCGACCTTAAACGGTTCGGTTTTGTATATTTATTTCGGTTTTTGTCGGTTTTTTCGGTTAGAAACCCGAAAACCGACCCGAACCGAGTTATCCGGTTCGGTTTTGGTTTTGATATCTATTTCTCGGTTTAAGTTTTTTCCTTTTTCGGTTTTCGAATTGGGTCGGTTTTTGTCGGGTTTGACCCGATGCTCACCCCTATACAAAACGTTTTATACATCATAAGAGGGTCAGTACCCTCCGTCTCCACTATCCTCCACCTATGGCTCTATTGGCCTTCATCACCATTCCATGCAGAGATAAATAGATTTAGGGCTAATTCTCAAAACGGTATAAAAATTTAATTTTTTTTTTTTTTTTTTTTTAAAGTACAAAAATAATGCCCATTCTCAAAAAGGTTATGTGCGAATGTGCGAATCCACAAATATGTTGACACCTGTCCAGACATAAAGTACTTTCACCCAACCATTATACCCCACGTGCCATTTGACTTTTTTAAACAAATGTGCGAACGACGGTGTGCGAATTGCGGCTAAATGTCGTCATTCGCACATTCACACATCCGTCGTTCGCACATTTGTTTAAAAAGTCAAATGGTATCCGTCATTCGCACATCCGTCGTTCGCACATCCGACTGTACTTGCAAATGATTGGTGTTGTATTTATTGTCTTGTCACGTGTCAACATATTGGTGGAGTCGCACATTCGCAAATGACCTTTTTGAGAATGTGCATTATTTTTGTACATTTTTAAAAAAAAATTAAATTTTTATACCATTTTGAGAGTTAGCTCATAGATTTATGTTAGTTGCTAGTAGGGGTGTCATTCGGATCGGGTTGACCCGACCCGAACCCGAACCCGATAAGGCTAATCGGGTCGGGTCTAATCGGGTCCAAAAATTTAGTCGGGTTGTTTTGACCCGACCCGATAACCCGATAGTGTTATCGGGTCGGGTTCGGGTTAAATAAAAAATGTTATCGGGTTATCGGGTCAACCCGATAAGACCCGACAATCCTTTATTGCTTTTTTAATGGAGTACTTTTTAGTGCTGAGAAATGGATGAGAAGAAAACTAAAACCATATAAAAGTTCCATCAATGTTAATTCAAGTGTGATGCGTGCTCATCACTTCTGTATTCAAATTTCGTATACATTGCACAATGTGGCAATTTGCTGTTGCTTACATTTCGTTTTCTTAATGCTCAGAATCTTTCCAAGCGGCCACTCGTGAGCTTCAACGTATATATGGGAAGGATGAACTGAATATATAGGAACAGTTCTATGTATGGTTAAATGTTCAAAATTATAAGATACTTTGGGTGTGTTTGGCAAAAAGTGCTGGTGCTGGTGCTGGTGCTGGTGCTGATGCTGGTGTTGGTGCTGGTGCTGAAAAAGATTAAAAATGTAGCCTTTTTTTGTAGTAGTGTTTGGCAAACTAGCTGTAATTGTAGATTAAAATTGTAAAATGACGTAATTGGACATACAAATAATAAACCCAATATGAATAAGAATAGTAAATAAAATTATTGATATAATTCATAAATATGTAGCATTGCATGAAAATCCATGTAAAAATAGAAACAACGTTAAAATGATGTTAAATTATCATCCACGATGCGCATTCCATATTGAAGTAGCAACGTTAAAATTATGTTAAATATGTAGCATTTCATAAATATGTAGCATAGCTTGATTAACCACTTCCTCCTTCAAGCATCTTGTAAAATGTGTTATTCTTAGGCTAAAGTGTACCTGATGCCCAAATAAAATCCTAGCTACGCACACTGAGCTCATATATAGACATAAGTGGTGTAATTTAATGTACATGCTCAAGAAAGTATTAGAAACGAATAAGTTAATTCCTATTGTTTTGTCTCTTACCAATAAAGTTCATAGTCAAGAAAGTTATCATCATAAGAAACAAAACATGATTATTTCAGTGCAGTAGTTATTGGATGTTCATGTGATGACGGTAAAATATAACAATTCATGCAGTTACTCGTGTAAAATTTAATATAATAATTAATTAGGAAGGGTATCTTGGTAAATTTACAAATTATAATCTCCATGATTTTCTGAAAAGTTCCTATGAGTAGCTTTTTTTTTTTGGAGATTATTTTGCTAAAGTTTCAATAATCTTGCGCAGCCAAACGAGGCTACTTTTTAGATGAGAGCTTATTTTTAAAAAAAATAATCTTTAGCTCCCATAATCTCCATAATAAGTTGCTGCCAAACACACCCTTTAACAATTCATAGTTTGGCTATACATGTGGTGGATTAGTCCAGTGAACTTAAAAAAAATCTATGTACATGAGTTTGTGTATAAATATGATCTTTTCTTTGTTAAGCTTGTGATGAGAATTCAAACACTTTAAATTGTGCAAAAGTATTAAAGATTAAAGAGAATTGTGGCATGATGCATCTCCTATTGAACAAGACAAACGAAGGTACTGAACTACCCATTTGTAGGAAATTTAATTATTGCTGCATAACATATGTCTAGTTCTATTTATAATTTTTGGGTCAACTGAGGATTTCTTGTAGTCTTTGCCTGCACAACAAGGAGAGTGGAACAAATGGCAAAACAAGGAGAGAAAATGCATAAGCTATGTTTATGACATTTACTATCGGGTCACCCGATAACCCGAATCACCCGACCCGACATAACCCGACCCGACTACCACCCGAACCCGATAACCCGATTCCTTATCGGGTCGGGTGTCGGGTGAGTTTTTAAAAAATCCAAACCCGACTCAACCCGACCCGACTAACCCGATAACCCGATAACCCGACCCGATAACACCCCTAGTTGCTAGAACTAATGATATGCAACTTGACTTGCTTATTGAAGTTCTTATATATTTAATTAAGGTTTAACGCTTTGGGTAAAGCCGTTTGCATGCTTATTTTTAAGATGGCATCTACTTATTTTTCAAGCAGAAAAGTAGTTTTAAATAAGCAACTCCAAACAACCTCTGACAACCATAAATATCTGTCAAATATTGTTAGACAAGTATAAAGTAAATGCTAGCTAATTGAACTAAGGCTATGTATGGCGCAGAGCTTTTTAGGGCGATGAGCGGTGGATAATGAGCTTTTTGATTTTTATTGTTCGTTTGGCAAAGGAGCGGTGAGCTTTGCTATTTTTTAGGAAATCTCATTTTTCCAATGCTTCTTTAAGAAGTTGTGAGCTGTGAGCTGTGGCTACTGCTCACAGCTCACTGCTAGTTTTACCAAACATAGCTAATTGAACTAAATTTCTATTCAAACATGTTTAGCTCCCGTTTTGAACCATAAAATAAATCAGCTTTTCAAAATAGCTTGGCTTTTTATCTTAAGGGTGTGTGTAGCAAAATTGGTTGGAGCTTGTAGATGGAGTTACGGCTTTTAGGAGCAGAAGGTTGAGCTAGAGCTATTTCGGCGGTATTCTTTCGAGGGTGTTATCATCATGAGCTATTAACAAACAAAACTTATTTAAAAAGCTCAAGTTTTCAAAAAGCTCTCCACCAAACAAACCTTACGAACCCTTATGTTTTGTTGAATGAGCTAGCAAATCACCCCCCTAAAGAATCCACATTGTAATGACACCCCCCCTTTTTTGGTGGTTTGCAATAACATGAGATCTTAGAATTTTCATCGTACTCGTTTATAAAAGGAATTGCGGTCTAACTTAGACGACTTTAATGAAAATGCCAACGGAAACTAAAAGATGTAATTATATGGAAGCCCTCAAACAAACTGGTTTTTTAAAGAGCCAATGTTATAAACTAACAACGTATTTTTTCTAGTCTTTCAATTTAATAAATTGTACATCTGTTTTGTTCCACTCTAGTATTTGTACTTCCATATGACATCGTTCATTAGTGTTTTACACCATAATATTTAGTGCTTAGATGACGTCCATTTAATGAACATAGAGATTTGACGTGTCAATTACTCAATTTGGCTTGCTAAACAACATAAGACACAAAATGGTGTAACGAATACCAAATTCATTCAATGTGAAACTAACACGGCTATAAAAACCTAAAAAAGATTGACCAGTAAAGTTGAATTGTCACGTTACTTTGCCAAATTAACATGTCACCTCATTTAATCAATGCCACCAAAGTACTTAAATAATCACATTTTGCCTTATTACACTAATTATAACATAAACGAGGTACAATTACTAATAAACGATCCCGCCGCGTTGCGGCTGGGTGTTCGTTACTAATCAATTTCTAATGGAACAAATGAGGGTCAGAGATGGTTGAAATAAGCACTTTAGAATAAAAACAGAATAAATACTAACAAATGGAACCAACATTATTAGCAAATCGTTAAATACACATTGGCAGAACCATGATTTCCAATCAGAACATACACTGACACAATTTATTGTCTACAACTTATACCCTTAAAATTAACCAAATCAAATAACTATAGTAGAACTCACCCATAACCCATGCTCCTGAACTGACCCATCCTCGTATTCCACATGTTGTGCCGCCTGGTACATTCTTCCTAATTAGCCATGAACTGACCCGTGGTCGTACACATACGCTGCAACGTAGTAAAAAGATTTCGACACGAATTTTGAGTAGGCAAACTAAATTTTCCAAAGAATCTATATTTATAAAAATGTATCAACTAAGTAGGCACTAAATATTGTGAATGTCACCCGTAACGACCGTTTCCATCATGCCATCCCTTTGCTAAGGGTTGATTAAAATTTTGTCTTGAGCTTTAGTACTGAAAATAGAGACCGAAGGATAGTGTCAATTCGATTAGCAAACGAAAATAAACCTCTTAACAACGAAATAATGTGTTGATTGCACACGGAGCAAGTACCTCGATTGTGAACCTTTCGTATCTTGTGGATAGCACGTTATCCTGTTCCCGTAAGTTGCTGTAGCAATAAATAATTCCTTGTGTACATAATAACTTCACGTACGCTTTCAAAGTGCGTCGACCCACATTCTCTTAAAACTGTACTGCATTATTAAAAAAATTAGCAATACAAATCTTACCGTTGTCAAACTATAATCAAGAGACCAGCCCAAATAGGTACATCACCATTGCTATAAATATTGATTGTTCCTAAAATGAAAAACGAAAACATTAGGTAAAAAATAATACACTTCTTAACAGTATTAAATTTGTTAAGATTATAACGGAAAACCAAACACAATAACTAAAAACCAGACTCGTTTAACGTGGTTGTTGGCTGCAAAAAGAAACACTGATCAAGCTGAAAGAAATACGATTAGTAAAAGCACATTTGTGAAACATGTGAGCCCATAAAAATAATAGAATAAAGTGATTAGGAAACTGGTCACCAATGTTAAAAAAAGATTGTATAGTTGCAGTCTGCTAATATTTGAACCAACCTGGGCGTATTTCCTCAAACCTCCTTTTGCGCGCACTGGACACTCCTGTGAGTGGCTGTAATTCGAAATCCAGACACATGACATGATTACACGTCCTAATATATTGAGAATGATGGAAACTGCCAATGCATAAAGTTGTCAAACCTGATGTTATACTGCAACTGGTTTGCGTGTTCTGGCAGCAAGCAAACATGGAACCTGTAGAGTTAGCTGCTGCAGTTTCAAAGCAGACAATAAAATAAGTGTGACGCCGTTAGACATAAATGGTTTACCAACACATCATAACTTTTGAATATGATCAAAAGTATCCGAAACATCTTACCTCCCGGTCGGCGTGCTTCCTGCATCGATGTTGCTGTGCGCCTATTGGTGGCATCAACAGTACTCGTCTCACTATAGTGACCGGATCGTGTGGCACGCTGGACCTGCACATGACACGGCATGGTATTGGAAGAGGGCGGTATGCCCTCACGTATGATTCCGGCCCCAAAATCTAGCACAGCTGGTCCATTTCGCGTTTGTGTACCTGGCACAGAAATGTAGTAGTTATAGCCACATCACCAGCAGCTGCAGATTATGATATATGTAAATGTAGTAAAACCCTAACCTCCGAATAAGGCGACTGATGTACTCCCATTTCCAACAACGTTATCAATCACAGGAATGGCATAATAGGGGAATGTGCCATTGTGTGCGCGCATCATAACAACTACATATCAGTGGTTTCCAAGACTGTAGATGCCGTGATTATGTTCCTAATCGCGTTTTGGCTTGAAGAAGACATTCAATACTTCGTCTCAAATTTTTACCGACAGGCTCCTACAAATCAACAAACAAACACAATCTTTAAAACAGGAACACATGAAGCGTGCAAAATATAGAATATGAAATACTCACCATTGTTGGGATAGCTGGTTGCAGCATCCGGTTACCATGAATTTGTGCTTAGTACAGGCTGTTTGGATAAGTTATTGCAACGGTTTATTAACCATGACTCGTGCTTCTTAGTCTTGCTTGGAAAGCTTATTTAAGCAGATAATAGACCGTCACCTGTTGATATTAGGGGCTTCAGTACCATAATAGAAATGATACCGAATAAAATTGACGTCGAGCGTTCGTGAAGAATTTACAAACCCAACCCAAATGCTAACACGGTCGCGAAAGAGATGCCCATATGTTACCCGCTACCCAACCCGCTATTTCGACACCTCAACTTTTTAAACCCATGGACCGTAAATTGCAACCTATAGAATGGCATCAACAGCACAAAGACATAGCTACTGTAATGAAAACAATTGAAAAATACATGTCATCATACCACGAATTACGTGAAACAATCATGTGTATCCGACATTACAACTAATCATTGCAACTTCAATTTGCACTAATTTGATAATCAGTTCCATAACACAGTTCTAAACACTTCTGAATTCACATCATAACGATATCACAACAGTGTTTTTTTGTAACTCGTAACTATTCTGCAAATAATGTTAATAGGTGAAAAAATATATATAAACAGCTACATTCCAAAACCAAAAATTTCATGAAACCACATCCAATAAACAGGAGCGGTTAGGACATTATAAATGCCGATTATATGAAAGCATTAAATTAATAAACCAATACATAATTATCATCCTTTTCACCAGGTAACGAATTTCAAACAGAAGCATGGTATTCCTTACCAAAAGCTTACCCAACTCCTTTGGCAGGCGAAACTAAACTTTAGACAGCAAAAACAACGTTGCCAACGCAGCAGCTTCTCATTTGATATGAACCAATTTAGATCGTAACATTGGTAGCAGAAGCATGCGTCGGCTGTATCCCTACAAAATAAAAAAAATAATACTTTTTTACGACACTTCTACTTATCAATAAACGTGAACAACGAATTTTACTATTCCTTACCAAAGGCTATGGGAACGCCTTTGTTGGGGTCCAAAGTTCTCGCTTTTCCCGTGCCGTTGATTCGATATCATGTATGCATAACTAAGAATTAACAGTTAATTAATAAACATTAGGAAATAATTATTTGAAAGTAAAAGACAATAAAAATCAAAGCTCTGAAATTACATTACCTTGTGAATTTATCATTTTCTTCTTGTGTAACTCTAAGTTTCCAGCTAATAAAAAATGTAACTCATGAATGACACAAATAAAATTAAATAACTTAAACCCCTTATTTTTCTTTAACCATTAGAGAGAAATTTTAACCAAAATTAATGTAACAAAAAAACATACGTACCTCGAAAGCCGCAGCCTTCATATAAGATAACTGAGCCACCTGTATGACCGCAACATGTGCCTTAAAATTTCTTAAAAAAAATTATAAATATGGCATCAAATTAAGTCAACGACTACAACCACAATGAAAAGACACCCGCTGTGAAACTCTTTTTAAACACATAAACAACATAACAAAGGTTGAAACCGAAAGCATAAGTTTTTATGCAGTTGCTTCGAAAAGAAGCCAAACAACAGTAACATTATTTATTATTTTGAAACATAGTAAAAACTGATTTATGCAGTTGCTAATCAGAATCTAATTACTTCATTATTTATTTTTTAAACTAAATGTTATTGCCTATCTAGAAAACACAATAAATAGATCAAAAAAAAAGTATAAGCACAAAAAACTTAGTGAAGTTGAGAGATTTTATACCTGCAATTGCGTGCGTTTTTGGTAGTTTCGGCTGCTACTATTTCCACAATCGAACATGTTTTGAAGATGATCCAAAGCTCCCATTGTTACTTTCTGGTTCTAGATTTTGTCATTCAGGATAAGTGGGTGCGGTGGATCATGGATTTGAGGGACACCTAATCTGTGAGTGCAGATATTGAAGACATGTACACATAGTACCTGAGGTAGTCGGTCTATCCATCCAACTTATATCGAACTAAGAATTGGGCTTTTGGTGGGCTAAGGTAACAGGCTAACATTGGGCTAATCGGTTTAATATATTATATCCGAACATTAATAGTTTATATTAAAACACAATCCAAACGACGTCGTTTGGTTGTGCCGTTTTCCCGCCAAAACCATGCAGGCTCCCGGAGCCCAACTGGCCCACCTCTGATCCATCACCACTGGTCCAAATTGGTTGCTTTGGCCTGCATCCAGTTAGATAAGGTATCGATGTAGAGCCACACAAAATCCTAAATCTCACACACACGCACACACACACACACACACAGAAGCAAAGCAGATAAGCAGATGTCGCATGCTAGATTTGAGAAAGTAACAATGACAAACAGGTACAAGTATTCATATCTTATAATTTTTATTGTTTAATTTGGTTTTAATTTGGTTAGGGTTTTCAGCTTTAATGAAACTGAAGATTAGGGTTTAGTTGTCTTTGTGTTTTTATGCTTTGGTTATTTAAAAATTGGTTCTTTCAGTTGTTTCCATGTCTGAAATTTTTTGTAGTTTCGAATCAGATATGCTTTATTATATTAAAGGATTGGAACCGCTGATGTTTTAAAGGGGTTTCAGGGGAAGGTTGTGACTTTGGATTTGGGAGGTTTTGGGTGATGGCGGGTCGGTTAATTAAGGTATGCTCTCTAGCCATGGTTTTAATTTTTTTTAACAAAATTTGAAATTTGTGATGAATCTTCAAGAATCATGTTATACCTTTCAACCCAAATTAATCATTTTTAAAGTTGGTTTGCAGCATTGTTGTTAGGGGAAGATATGTCGGATGGAGCCAAAGGTGTTTCATTTGCTTTTGCATTGTCAAATGCCATCACGAATGTATACTAATTTTTACTTAACTGTTGTTATTGTAGATAACGATCAGAGGCCACCCAGTAGTGATCTGATTTTAGCATATGTATGTGTGTATAACGCATATTGCGTACGATCGTATAAACCAAAAATGAAATACCCTACTTATAACTAGCATTATATTGAATATTACAGGCGGCATTGGCATCTGTTACAAGGCCTTTTAAAGGCAGAGTAAGCGAGGCTCGGTTAGGAATGTGGCAAAGGAATTTATGGACAACGGATTCCACGAGGCTAAAGCTTGAACCAGATAGGACTGCAAGGTTAGTCTATTTTTTTTAAGGGATACATAATCAAGTGTACGGGTATTTGCATCATATTTTAGTTTTAACATATTTAGTTATCGATACTTACACCCATGGTGTGCAAATAATTAAGTTTGGCATCAATATTTTGTGTACCTCCATCGATATGTAGCGTTTGATTTATAAATGAAAAAACAAACTTATATCTTTGCATTTAGATTGTGATTGGTTTGTTGTAAATTGTGATTGGTTTGGCTCTCGATAAATAGCAGAAACCCGCTTAGTGGTGTTTGTTATTGATTCGGCCTAATCAAGAACAAGACCAAGTTGTGTGATTGTTATTTTTTTTGGTTTTCAGTCATATAGGGTGCGTCCGGTATAACAGCTAGGCAGTAAGGGTGTGTTTGATTCTCTATAAATTAGACTTCGTGCAAGGGTGTTGTTTGCTTTGTTTGCGACCCACCACAGCCCACCAAGGGTGTGTATGGGTTTACTTATTTTTGTCCAACACCAGCCCCAACAGGGGATGTTTGGTTCTGCATATTTTCAGCCCATTAGGGGGCGTGTATTTCTGATTTTTCTGCACCAAAGGAGTGTATTTCGTTGATGAATTTTCTGCACAAAAGGGTTGTATTTCTTTGCTGAATTTTCTGCACAAAAAGGGCATGTTTGCTGCTGAGTTTTCTGCACAAAAAAGTGTGCGTTTGCTGCTGATTTTCTACACGAATAGGGTGCATTTTGTTTGCTTATTTGCTGCACAACACCCGATAGCTCAGGTGTATATGTACCCTCACGCGTATGTACTCATACCATTGTTGTGGTTATCTTTGTTGCTCCTTCTTGCCCAGCCCATAATCGCGTATGTACTCATGTTCAGCCTTCTGAGCTGAACAATATTGGATTACGTAGCCTATATTTGTATCATTGGCAATGATGAAAGCGTAGACTATTTACTGTCTTGGCAAGCGTTGTTTGCCAAGACCCGTGCTGCAGCCTGGCAATCACATGTTTGCAGCTGAGCCGGGTTTTGGGTACCGCTGCCATCATCGCCTACCTGAGCCTATATGACTGAAAACCGAATGCGTCCACATAACTGGAACCTGTCATCGTTGCTCAGCACACGCTATACCAAACAGTTTCTGGGTACGTGCAATATTGTCAACTAAAATACGTTGCGTGTTGGTTAAATGGAATTGTAGGTTGGATCATTATTAGCACGAGCTATGGACAATGGAAACTTTGAGGAAATTGTCGGCTCCCATTTACCACGAGACCGCAACCACAGTGAGATGCCAAGAATGGATCGTGTGCACAGCCACCCGAGGTAATGCAACTACTAAATTCTACATTTATTGACAACTGCCAAAAAAAATGTCACTTTTATATGTAAATAAAGTCGCTGAAAGTCATTAGGTACATGTAAGGCATGTTATGGGTTCAATAACGTTTAAACTGATGTATTATAAACATGTAACTGTATCACTCAGGTTACTAAGTTTGTAGCAGTGGCGGATGTATCCTTTTTTTTCAGATGCTTGAATGTGTTTGCTGATAATTGCGGGTAATACTTGCCTTTCTGATGCTTTTGGGTGCTTATGTAGTTATTGTATTCTGTGAGTATTAAGAGATAATATGATGTCGCCATCAAATAAGGTTTTGTTTTTGCTGTCGTGGATTTTGGCAAGGCAAACTGAACCTTTGTTGTGTAGCTTTTGTAATCACTACAAGTAACGCAACAAACTAATGTTTCGTTTTTAACTTTTTATTTGGCAGGCAAGTAAAAGACAGTTGGTTATGCGGTATTTGTCGGTGTATCAGCTACAATGTTACGTTTTCACTATCATAGTTTGCTGATGCTTTCTAGGCGACGTGTTCTTATCTTAGACCACGGTAGGCACCTTACATATTTATGATATAATTTGCTCTTCTGTTCCTCAACCCGTCCAAAACAATGTTACTACAACGACTATGTTTGCTCACAATTTTTCTACTTCATATATTTTTTTACTTGCTATACTAAAAATTGATCAACTGCAAGTTTTTATTCAATATGCTTGCATTATTCCTTAATAAGAAATACTATTTTTATCGACTTCTGTAGGAATGCGTGAAAGACGTAGAAGAGAATTTATATATACCAGGTAATTGCATAAATGAAGAGACAAGAAGGATAGTCATATGGACATTTACAAAAACAGAAAATATCCCCGATGATGAAGAAGAGATTGACGAGGATACAGTAAGTTTGGCTCTACTTTATAGCTAGATTATCAAAAATCGTTACTAGAACATGGTTTGGTAAATTATACCCCCATCCTGTTTCACCTATATCCAAATAACAAGTTTGACTTTCACTCTTTGTTTTCATTGCTTTTTGAATGGGTCAATTCAGGTAATGTTTTATCTCTAACGTCTTAAATGGATAAAATGGTTGTGGGTTCAAGTCCCGTCAAAATGGGTCATTCTTCGGTTTGTCGTTAGTGTCAAGTAAGAATAACAGAATCTCCGTAGTTTACTGTTTTTGTCCAAACAGCATACGTGCAAAATTTTGCTCAGTATCTTATGTAATTACACTTTGAATTTGTTTAATAATGATTAACTTGGTTTTTTTAACTATAAGCAATAAAAATTGGTCTTCGACTGCTGATTTTTTTAAATGATGGGAGATTGACAGGAAGACTGGACTTAAAGCTGCTACAAGGACTTATGAGCGAAATGAATTTGAATCGCAACTGTTCTTGAGCGAGGAGAGGTGAACCAACTGATACCCATAGTCTTTTTGTGGCCTGAGATAGGTGAGTTACTGATTTAGATGTTGTTTATAGAACAATACGGTTGACTGTACTGGAAAATGATGAGCACCAAATTCAAGGTTAATAACTGGATCATTTATATTCGTTGCAGATGGTGAGGACATTTTTATGGTCAATAACGGCTGCAGCAGAGTTATACCTGAATGTGTTACATATACCTCCACGGCCCAAGCTGCAGGCCCTTCATCTAATGAAAGTCGTCAAAGCTCTGTTGCACGTAGGAATTGTTACTGGAAATTGGGGTTGTGGTGCATCCGAGAGAGACCCTCAACTTAAGGCTATAATACAATGGCTTGCCACCTCTCAGGTAAATGTTTTTTGAGTCTGTGCACTTTAATATGTGGCTTTTGTCTGCAATTGATATGCAAACTTTACTAATTCTCATTCTGTGTTCCAATAGACACGATCTTTTTATGAAAAGTAGTCTAAGGTTTTTGACTTGCATTTATGTTTTCATCTTTCAAGTGAAAAACAATTGGGATCATGAATTCTCTGTTTCCTTACACGTAATAAAAAAATGTGGAAGTTACATGTAGGTGCACTTAACCACTTTATAAAATAAAACATGTCGAGAATAGGCTTTGCTTAGTAGTGCACATGATTTATATGTTCTGCTATTTCGCCTGCAGAACCACCAAACTACCGTCATTGGTATTTATATAGTTACATTCAGCCAACCTTTGACTAAATTAGCAAAGCATTCGACCTTAGTATGACCAGCACACCCATATACATTTCATTTATTATTACGACACAAAGAGGCAATATTCAAACAAATATGCATACAATGATTTTTTTTTGGCCCATGATATAGATTTTGTTTCAACCTGTACACAAAATGACTCATTTTGTCCCTTGCCCATGTTGCAGATTGAACATTCGATGCAACCAAGATTCGCCGCGTTGGTGACTTCACAACATAAAGCATTGTAGAAACAACCACTGAAAAAAAATTGACGGAATAAACAGGCACGCCGGCAACGCGAAATAATATGCCTGCACATTCAGGTAAAATTACCTTTTTAAAAGTCATCTGAGATGGTTATCTGCTAATTGCTTATTTGTTGCTTACATAATCTGATTATTTTGATGATTTGTGAAAAAAAGATGAAACTATTTGGTTTGTTGTATCCATTTTATTGCAGCTACTCCTAAACAAATTGTACAATGTTTATTGGCTTTTAATGTTTTGTACGCGATTGCTACTACAGATGAACATACCATAGCTGGAAGACAAAACGCTGCCAAAACTGCTTCACAGATAACCTCCATACAACAAAGTAATACGCCAAGTTCTGTGCATGTTTCGAACGAAAAAAAGGCAAATGCAAATGCAACAGGTAGCTATAAAAAAAATGCCTTTACTTTACTGACTTGCATGTATGCTTTGCTTACAAGGCTTTAAATGTGTTTATACTATTGTAATACCTTCTTTTTCTTTAGGTGCTACTGCATATGGTTTCGTCGTGCAAACAACGCACGTAAACATGTCTCCTTTATCCAACTTTGCTGGAAATTCACATACTACTTTGGAATTATAGAAGTTTGGTGTTGCATTTATATACAGGAAGAGGAAGAAGAATAGCAGCTTTGAAATTGGCATTTAGCGCATTGTTGAAAAATCAAGTTCTTAATGGCATTTGCATTGCTGCAACACTAAACTCAATGCCACACATCCCTTGCTACAGCACTGAAGGATCATAGCGATATGCTCCATGAGCATGTAAGTGGTTGCATCTTTATATATTATTGTAATTGCTATGTATCTGCCTGCTTATGTTAAAGCAGATACAACATGTCCTTTTTTCCTTTTTCCTTATGTAGCGAGATTAACATACTAAAGTACATGTGTAACATGTATGTTAATCTCTTAACTACCTTCTTCTAGCATTTTGTTTGCAGATTGTAATGGATATAATACGATTCTCGCTACATGTATGTTAATCTCTTAACTACCTTCTTCTAGCATTCCTCTTTGTAAAATGCATATTAGTGATTAGATGCTAAAAGTAAAATGCATATTGTGCCCAGAAACATTTTTGTCTAAAACAACGTTCGCTATTTTGCGACGCCTTTAATGTAAAAAATCATTGGACAAAATAAACAGGTACTTGCCAACGTGGTGACATGGCGATATTGCCTGTACCCAATGTATGTATTCTGTATCAAAAATGTTGCGTGCCCAGTTGAAAAATGTAGTTGATAACCAACACCGCCGCCCTCAACCAGAAGGCGGCATCAGCGTAACGCGCGTTACAGATGGATAACCAACACTGCCGCCCTCAAGGTTTGACAGAATAAACAGCCGTGCAACCACTGAAAAAACTTTTGCCAAAATAAACAGGCACGCCGGCAACGCGGCGACCATCGCCAATCTCGTTTATAATAAAAAAACAAACCGACACTCTGTTTTAGTATTATAGGGTTAATTGGAAGTACAATTACTATAAAGAAACAAAAGAAAAATATAGTTTCTAAATCGGAATATCGGATATGTTTCTATTTTATATCATCAACTAATATCGCATTTGAAGGGAAAAAAATGGGTGCTACTGTTCATAAGCCGGAAAGCCAGTATTGTTCATAAGCCGCATAAGCCGGTTACTGTTCATAAAGGATACGGGTCTCTTAAATAAAAAATGAGTAAATTACATAAATGGTCCATGTGGTTTGTCAAAAAATTTCACCTATCGTCCCTCAAACTTAAAAGTTGCATATATTGTCCCTATCGCATCTAAAGAATAACACTAGTGGTCCTTTTTGTAACGAGTGTTAAGTGCATTCCATTATAATTTACATGTTATCCCCTGTTGGTTAACGATTGTTGCATCGTTTATCCTTTATAATAACGGCCATTTATAAAGGATAAACGATGCAACAATCGTTAACCAACAGGGGCTAACGTGTAAATTATAACGGAATTCACTTAACACTCGTTAAAAAAAGGACCACGAGTGTTATTCTTTGGAGACGATAGGAACGATTTATGCAACTTTTAAGTTTGAGGGACGATAAGTGAAATTTTTGACAAACCACATATCGTAATTTACTCAATAAAAAATATAACACATCCATTTACACTCTCATCAACACAGTTCTCATCTCATTCTCTTCACAGTCTTCATCTCTTTCTCTCATCACATCTTAGCCGACTACCACAACGGATTAACCACCACCTCAAAACCCTTACCAAAGAGACCCGCCAGCAGCTTTTGAGGGCCTTTCTAGGTATTTTTTGAGTTTTTTTAGATTTATTTGATTCTTTTAACCTTTCATTTGTTATAACAAAAAAAAAAACTATTAAATGTTACATGGGAAAGTTTCATTAATATCAGTGATGGAAGAAGAAGATGGGGAAGAATAAGGTCTAAGAAAAGTGAAATTTTCGATTGCATGCAATTGATTCCCACCTAAATCTATAAGACTACTTCATCTTACATTATCACACACTACCATAAAATGATATCCATATTTTGAGTGGGTTTTTCCTTAAGATTTCGATTTTGATTTTGTGTTTTTCAAAAAAGATGATACAGAGGGTTGCCTTGAAGATTGGTTTTAAGTTTATAAAATTATTAAATGGGAATTATGAAGTTTGGTTATTGTTGATGGTAATGTAAATGTTGGTCGAGTTGGTGCCTGCCATGTGTTTGATAAATGTTTTAAGAGAATTGGGTTCAGTGTAAGTTTTTCTTCAACATTAAAACCAAATTTATGTTAAAATTTTGGTTTGGGGTTTAGAATAAATGACATTTTTGGTTGATTTTCTGCTTAAAGTAATTGGATAATTAGAATCACTTTGTTTTCTTTACTTATGATTGTAATTAGGAATTATGATTATCAGATTATGTTGGATCATGTGTTTAAATGTACCATTGCTTTGTATTATAATTAGAAGCACTTTGTTTGCTTTACTTATGACCGCAATTAGAATTTACGATTATGTATGTGTTTAAATGTACCATTGGTTTTCAGTTTTATGAGAGATTGGATATAATTAGAACAACAGTAATGAAAACGGCGTCAACTTATGTACAACTACAAATGAATAAAATAGGTTTTTTCATTACCATGTTAACGTGACTATATTTTGACTGTTATTAATTATTAGTCATGATTAATATACTGTTTTTGAATGCTGGCAATGATTATTCCTGCTTCTAAAAAAGAAGGGATTTTAATAAAGAAGCAGTATGTTGTTTTCAATGATGATGGTACCCTTGCTGAGCTCAATGGTTTTGAGATAAAGAGGAGGGGTGAAGCTCCTCAAAGTTTCCCAGGTACGAGTTTTAAACTTGATTCTAGCCTACCTGAGATAATATCATTTTGGTAATTGGATTATGTTCTATTATATGATTATGACCCCAAAGGCCATCTCTGTTATTTGATTAAAATCGATCAAAGTTTGAGAATAATCGTATCTTGGCGGGGCATTTATGTTAACGCAACCATGGCATTTTTTCCTCTTTGTTATCATACATTCTTACAAACTGAATTTTCAATATTAAGGCAACAATATTGAGACAAATGGTAATTTTCACATTTTGAATTAATAATAAATGGTTATTTATTATTTTTAAGCCTAGCATTTCTATGCGCGATTGCATGTTTCTGAGTATTTTTGAGCATTTTTTGGAGCTGTCCCGCATACTATAGCTTACAGTCACTGCTGAAAAAGTTTATTTTTGTCAGTAAACGTAAATTATTCCATTTCTGATATTTACTGACAAGTTTCGTAATTTACTGAGAGCTTTCTCGTAATTACTGAAAAGCAACCCCACACGCGTACCGACAGCACAGTATATATGGTAGCAGTCAAATAAATGCATTTTTGAGCAAATAATAATATTTTATTATTATTCTGACGGAAACGTCAAAAAAACTTTATTTTGCGTATACGTGGCCAAAAACGTCAAACCGGGACTTTACAGTAATATTTAAGCTTAAACCGACACACGATACACCAACGAGGATCAAAAACCCATTAAATCCCCCTCCCGTTGTCGTGTACAGCCAACACACACAAATGGACAAAACATATTATATACTAAGATATGGATTAGTGGATTATGACATAGTATTTTTGTATTTATACCCTAAATACACCACATAGTCCTACACATACACAATCTTATCACCTAGTGTTACCAAGATCATTTTCCTTCCTCCCCTAGCTTAAAACTCACGGCCAACATACATAATCCAAGATCCATAAAAATTTGTTGAAGTTATAAGTAATCGGGGTGTACTTTCAAGTGTTTTGGGTTATTTGGAACGTGTCTTGGGTAAATTTGGTGCAATTTGGTGTGTTCTTGGACCCTTGAACCTCTCGACATTCTTCAAAGCATTGTAAGGATTTTCAAAATTTGTTCAAATCTTGTTCATATCATGTTGTTTTGATGTTTAAAAGTGTTAACAAGTGTTAAATGTGTATGATTTAATAAAATGAAAAAGTTAGGGTTTGATGTATAATTGTTGTGTGCTCGACTTTTCTTCACTTTTTATACAAATTATGATATTTCTTGCTTGTGTGGTAAATCTTGTTGCTTGTGGTACTAGTTTGATGATACGAAAGAGATTAGTGCTAATTACGCGTATTTAAGACGAAATATACACTTTTAAGGGTAAATATATGGATCGGCAATGTTTAAAAATAAATAATTATTGGGGTTTTGAAAAATATAAAATTTTGGCTCTAGTAATGAAATGGTGAAGATTATGCTTATTAGTTTATTTTAGTTAGCTTATTGTAATAAGCACTAGCTTATTGATTTTAAACTAAATGAATTGGACTAAATTTTATCTTGACATAAATGGGCCGAGCCCATCATATATTCGGCCTACATGGGCTGTTTTGGACCGAAAAGCTTATTGGAAGTGCTTATTAGCTTATTTGATATTTAACGTAAAATATAACATAACTAAAAAGGATTAATTAGTTATCGGAATTAAAATGGATTATTGGACTCAATGTGGCCTATTCGGCCCAATAAATATCTCGGAAGACAAAAATGAATTTTGGAACATTTTTAGACTCGCTATAATTATTTTTGTAAAATAGAACGTTATATATATATCGATAAAAACTATTTTGGGCTCGTTTTGACATTTTAAGCCCAATGAGTCAATTAAGAGGATTTTCGGCCCAAAATTATGAATGTTGACTTTTTATTGACTTTTGAAAGTATTTTGACTAAACGTTGACTTTTGTATCGAAAACTATAATTATGAAGTAATCGTAACGAAAAGTAAAGTTATAACGATAAATGTACACTTTGGACTATTTTAGCAATTATAGTTAACAAAAAGGGATTATTTGAGCAAATTTGTAACACTTGAGAAAAATGGAAAAGCTTGAATAAACGAATGGGTCATGCCCGATTTTTTTAAAATTTCGACACTTAGAATATTTTCGGACAAAGACCTACTAAAAGACGAAACAAGTTATTTTTATTGTTAAAAATATTAATTCTCCTAAATTAATATTTTTAGGTCTTGTAAGACTTATAAATATATTTCTGGCACTTATACACTCGCACTTATTTAATTTCTCGAAAATTAAATACTTATAACTTTCTTTATAATTATTATTATATTATAAATAATTATAATAGTTTATAATATAATAATACCCCACTAGCACCATTATCATATTAATTATTTAATTAATTATAAGTCTTAATTAATTAAATAATTAATTATTAAATATATATATACGATAATATATATATTACTTACGCAGTTTGCGACAAGCAAAGTACGGAAGTTCCGCCGTACGTACATTCACCGTACACTTTCACCATGAGCTATCACCAAAGAGTCATATACAATAAACCATTTTGAAATGTACTTTACCACACAGCAAGCAAGAAATACACGAGCACTGGTCACACGTAAACTTTTCAATTGAGTTAAGACATTTAAAATACGAATATTTCGCTAAGACTTACCATACTGATCTAGGTCGCGTGTCGGAGCGGTTGCACTGTGTTGTTGTTGATTAGCAGATTGCTATTGTTTTTAAGGTGAGTTTATAGCCCCATTTTTATAAGTATTTCTTTTTATAAACCATGGGTTGAGAAACATGCAAAACTGTTTTCATGGACCAAAATGAACTTTGTTTTTATACACACTTGTATGCGGAAACCTAAGTTAGCTGAATCCCATTGCGCCCACTATCACCAACCGTCAATTCCTACTGGGAAACGCGTGTGATATAAATAGATCTATTGGGGGTGACTCCCCCATTCGGTTGGCTCGGCATAGTCAATGCGAACGTATACCATATCGGAATTTGCCGAGTGTCTGGGGATTAACACTCGCGGGCACCCTTTATTTGCTATGCCAGTTAGGCATATTGTTTGTCTAGTTTGGTTGGATGAGCTTAGTGTTTGCATAGCGGCATGTGTGTGTTTGCTGAATTGTTTGCTAAATATTAGCTATGGTCCATATGTGCTTATTTACTTTAAACCTATGAACTCACCAACGTTAGCTGACTTTTAATATGTTTTTCTCAAGTAATTGAGAATGTGTTTATTGAAGGCAGGGCATGACAATGGTCATAAAATTTATTGGAAATGTTTTTATTGATGCGTTAAACTCTGAGTTTGGGACCGCTTTATTAAATGGGCTTCATTGTATTTGAATTGAATGTGATGTATGACAATATAACTTTAAAAATGTAAACTCTTTTAAAACGGATTTTAATCCGTTCTCTATATCTTTGTGTTGTAATTATCGATTTAGTAGCACCCAAATATGTATGCTTCCGCAAATCTTGATTTTGGGGGTGTTACAAATATCCCTATTACATTGGATATATTGATCATGCATGGTTCATTGGCATGGTTTTGTGGCATGTTTCAATGACATGGTTTCAATGGTATGCTATTAGAGGCAGTGATAATAAATCTGTTGTCTGAGTAAAATCGGTCAAAGTTTGAGAATAACCGTATCCTGGCAGGGCATTTATATTAATGCAGTCATGCCGTTTTTTCCTCTTTGTTCTGATACATTCTTACAGATTTGAGCCTCCATTTTTTTTACTGATACATTCATTTCTTTTTAGTGATCTGTTTAGTTGTTTTTGATGGTCGGCTGATATACTGATATGTGATGAGAGAAAGAGATGAGAATTCTGTTGGATTGTGTTTAGTGATAAGATGAGAGAAAGATATAAGTGGTTATGTTGGATTTTGTATTTAAGAGACACATACCTGTTTTTTCCTTATGAACAGTATTTTATGAATAATACCTATTTTTTATTAATTTTTTTGCTATCAAAGGCATTGATAATAAATCTGTTATATATTCAGATTAGAAACTTCGTCAGGCTATATCTCCTTGTTGGAAATTCCAGTGCAAGATCCCTCTAGTGAGATCATAGATATGTGTGTCTTCAACCTACGATTCGATTTTCATAGAAATCCAACGGTTAACGAACCTGTAACGTCAATTCTCCCACGACTGCATAGTAACTGATGAACAAAACCTAGTTTAGTAGTTTCTCTTGTTTCGGCTCTCCCCATGTTGTGTGATTCGTTCTTAAAGAACAAGGATCTAATGCCAATTGTTGGAAGAAATCCAACAAACTGGTTTCTAGGGCGGAACCATGAATCAAGAACAACTCAACAATAACTCGAAAAAAGGTTATGATCCCTTATTGTCAAGTGGCACCGACACACACGAATGATATTTGCATTTAAACGTTTATTAAAGGTGAGCTTGAAAAGAAGGTACAAATAATCCAAACCCCGTTTATATCTATTTATAGAGAATAAGGGGAAGAAACCTAATCTTTGGTGAATAGGGAATCTAGAATTGACAAGATTAAGAGATTTCTTAATAAAATATTAACCTACTTAAATTTGAGCTAAACTACAAGTAGCCCTCTAAAATTGTATCCTAATTATTACACATTAATGTTTTAACAAAAATAATAAAATGTTTTTATTTGCATCATATAAGTTAAATGAAAGTGTTAAAGACTTTGATAGGATAGATTGTGAAAGAACATCATCTAGAATTGATAATTTTTAAAAAGTACACTACAAATTAGTACGTTAAATGTGCAAATTACAAAAATACCACATACTTAAAAAATTTAAACTACAATTTTTTTTGTTGGGGGCACGTGCCCACCTTGCCCCATCCTATCTCCGACAGTGTCACACTAATTATTACATATTATTATATTTATCAATGTAATTGAACAATTCAACGGGTGACCGTAAAATATCATCACAATTATTGTGTCCAAATAACAAGTGATAGAACTAGAAATTTACTATCATTAACATAAGCTAAGTTTAAACTCAAACTGATTAGAGCTTATTAATTTTAGAATCAGAATTTCTTTTTTAAAATTAATAAACTCATGTTTCTATTTTTAATTAGTTTAGACAAGTTCCGAACACAACTCTCCTCTATTTGATAAATCTATTATCTTTGATTTTCTAACTTAGCTTTTAATCTAGTTTTATGGCTTGAAATTGAACTCAGGCTGAGTGTTGCCTCAGTGGGTAGCGGGAAGCGCACATACCACATGACGAGTCCTATACTTTGTTTATTGTTCCATTTGAGTAAAATGCAAAAACCGTCCTTATGGTTTGGCCCGATTTGAGGTGCATTCTATACAATCTCAAAAATGCAAGTATCGAAGGAAAACTATTGTTTGCAAAAATTGTCCTTGACAGGGACTACGCCTGCACCTTTGAAGTTTCATATGTTCCATTCAAGGTGTTGAAAGTATTCACTCCTTAGACAAACTTATGAAACTCAAAGGTTCATTTGGTAACATTTATTAGTTATAATTTCACTAATGCTTACTTTGGTATGGTTTTGTAAGTGTTTGTTTGTGCAGGGACTAGAGTGTAACATTGGTGTATATATACTCTCATTAACTGCTAGGGTTTCATTATTGACTCTCTCTCAAAGTTTACATCAATACGGTTGCTCTCAAGATTCCTGGGTTTCTCTCACAGTTTGATTATAGTTTGGTTATAGTTTTGTAGTCTGTTTAGTGGTTTTTAGAAGATCTTCTTGATCTCTGAGTTTGGTTTAGGTTTGTGGTTTTAGTATGTGAGTCTTGTATATGATTGCACTCTATAGGAGGACAATCATTTTTCTCTTTGTATTTGTACCTGGCTTGCACTCAGTTGAGGACAAGTCTACTGTGTATATTGTTATAAATAAAAGTATCATCAAGAGGTGGTTGGTTGGGTGATTATCTAAATTGCTTTGGTACCATTTTAACACAAGGGACGATAAATGCATATCAAAGTTCCCCGCAAGCATTATGCAAGTAGTCATGTACTTTCAAATGTGTAGAGACTGCTTTTGAGTATAACCAAACCACATATAAGGTTTTTGCAATTTACTCTGTTTTTCTTTTTTGTAGAAATACTAGGATATGCTAAGGGTTGTACGTAGGACAACCCATGGAACCTGAATTATTTATCATGGCTAGCCAACAATAACGATTCAAGGCTTTAAACTTTCTATACAGTTTCTACATAATACAAATATATTAATGTTAATATTCATCAAAAGTTTTGGCTAATACATTAAACTTTAGCACAAAGGTAGGGGAAATACAAATTGACAAGATTATTTGACAAAAGTAATTCACTATTAAGCAAAGACTTTATTTAGAGTTATAGAATAAAATTTCTATATTTATAAGAATGTGTGGCGAAGCAAATGTAAACGTAAATCAACTTAATAGCACACTCGACAAGGGTACTCAAGTATATAACACAATTTGTCGAAAAGTGAAAGGTCTTGATTTAAAAGTTAGGGCATCCACTATAGTGTTTTATGAAAAGGTTTAAAAAATTATGAAGAGTTATAAAAACTTGTAAACCATAGTGAACATCCATTTCAGGCTTGTGTGGCATGAAAAGGTTTAAGATATTGAACCTTTTAGTAATTTAATGCATTTGAATTATGTGAGGTGTTTATAAAACTTGAAAAGGTTTATACATAGTGGGGATAAGTTTATAAAACAAAAAGCTTTATAAATTAATGTTATAACACAATATAAACTTTTAAAAATGTTTACTATAGTGGATACTATTAATAATAGCTTTTAACAACGTCACCATTTGGAGCTTTTGTTAAGTTTACGGCAAGACGGAAAATAAGGCTAGTAGGCAAGGCACAAGTTTTTTCACCATACACATCAGCGTTACGTCAGCTTTCTCTCTCCTCTCACTCCCCTTCACCACTCTTCACCATTTAGTGGGCAAAGGATACCCATCTTCACCTTAACTCCCATTTTATTTATTTATTTTTTTTATTTTTAATACTTACACAATTAAAAACGTAAACGTAAAAATATAAAAACGTAAACTTCAAATTTAAAAACACAACGTACCAAATTAAAACGTTACATAAACTTCAAATATTAAACATAGCACATAAATCGGGAATATTAAAACAATACATAAACTATGATTATTAAAAACGTAAACATAAGAAAGTAAAACATTACATAAACTTCGGGGAGTGTTTTCTTGTGACATTTTTATAAAAAGGATGAAGTAAATAAGTTGAGAGTGAGTTGAGAGTGTTGATTTGAGATTGTGTTTAAAAAATAGATGTTTGCGGGTATTTATAATAAGAGGGGTGGTATGATTTTTTTTTTTTACTCAAACGTTCATATTGATTTTTTTTTTACTCAAACGTTCAACAACGGATATATATTGTGATTAAATGCAAACGTTCAACAATGGTGGGACCCGAATTAAGTGCAAACGAATTGGTGGTCAGACCACCAAATTTACTTTTGGAATCCGTGCATCGCGCGTGAATTGAGGACGAAGGCAAGGAACTTAACGCGTGTTGTGGGGCCATGTGGTGAGGCTTTAACCTCCTTGCACACTAGTCTAATGTGTGCTAGTGAATAAAGGAAAGTTTCTGTGGGTGAAAACTCTTGTAATGACTAAGGGGGTGTTTGGCTGTATTATTGCGTTTTTAAAACGTATTTAATCTAAAATAGCAACGCACGGGGAGTGTTCGGTAGAAAGAACTAAAAAAAGATTTTCTGTGTTTTAAAGGCTCAAAACATAGTTTTGTAAACGCAGCTCACACCATACTTTTTGCATACGTGATTTTGGGTTTTTGGGGCAAATTACCAAAACACCCACGATTATCACCCAAAATCATTTACTTCTTGTTGTTGAATGAGAAACGTTGCATAGTCTTCTGTCCAGAAACTTAGTCAGTTGCAAAAGTTTGGTTGAAGAGAGTGAAAGACAGCCATGAAGAATGACAGAGAAAAAGGAAGTAGAGATTAAAGAGAAAAAATGTGTTGATAAAGTGCAGCTAAGAAATACGAGTAAAATGTATAACCTAATTTTGTTATTCACAAGTTTTGTTCGCTCAAAGCCTAATTTTGTTATATATGCTTAATGGCCCATTGAAAAAAAGAGAGAAGTATACTAATTTTTTTATTATATGTATTACGTTAATAAGTTGTTTACAATTTGTTATAATTATATGTTAAATTTGATCGTATGTGTCTATTTTGTTATTTTGCATATTAACTCAAGAAATAATCTAATTTGTCAAACACTAAAAAAAAAAAAAAAAAATTAATCATTTGATTATTGTGATATCAAACAACATAATAAAATCTAAACATATTATTTGATTATCACGTTTTGTAACAGCTGATTATTTGATTATCCGTTTTAAAAACGTATAATCTATTTTTAATAAGCAACCCCAAACACCCACCTAAATACTGTTAGAGGAATATGGTTAAAACAAAATTAGTAAAATAAATTGTACATCTCTCATTGTGATAAAAGACACAGGTCTTCTATTAGGGATGCTAATGTTAAACTTAAGGCTTCCTAATATATCTAAAGATATATATTTTTAAAGCTACAGGTCTTTAATTTTATTTGTGCTCATTAAATAGTTGCAAATCTTCTGATTTGCTAATATTTATAATTTGGGAGATAAATTGGTGATTAGTAGTTCTGCGCTGATGGGCTAAAACTAAATTGGTGATTAGTAGTTCTGGCTGATGGGCTAAAACTAAACAAAGTTGATAAACTACAAAATTTGATTTTTATTGGACTGTGAGACTGTGACTTGGTCTAGTTTGGGCCTTTGGGGATGGCATCAAGACTAGGATTGAATTTGCAGCTCATTTTTCGGTCACCTCAATTCATTTGGACAATGGAGGAATGTATGGGATACTCGCAATGTCTTGAAAACTATTGTTCATAAAATCTTTACTTTTGTATACTAAACTGGCTTATAACTATGCACAACACTAATGTTGATATTAAAATCAGCTTAACTAGTAGCTCGTTGCTCATTTTGCAAGTTATAACTCCCGGCTTACACATGGGTTTTTGTGTTACGATAATTTGATTTAACAATAATAGTAAAGACCGTCCTTTTTTAATTTAAAGTTTAAAGTAATCTATCACTTTTGAAATATTATAATATATATTATGCAAACCGAAAATTTTACACTTGAGTTCATAAGCACGAATTTAAATGTGCTCAGTTTTTTAAAAGTTTTAGATTTAATTGTAATTCTATTGAACAATCAGGAAATATTGTTATTTTACATGTAAGTCTAAGAGAAGAAAAAAGAAGCCCCGAGTACATGCGTTTATTTTCATGTTTTGTAACTTACCATATTAAAAACTAGTAGGTCTTTTAGTTCCTAGTTTCGTCACTTTACATATCTCATTTAGAGTCGGAGGCAAGTTGAGGTAGAAGTCCGAGTTTATTACTTTCAGTAAGTTCAACCAACAAGACTTACCAAATTAAAGTTACAATCAATTGAGGCGCAGAAATGTTTACACTTGGATTTCGAGTTTATTTTAAGAGAGAAAGTTTGGTAAAGAGAAGAAAACGATAATAAATGTCGTTGTATTGAAGAAAATGTTTTCGTTTGTTTTTTATTTATAACACCTTTCTTTCGTTTTTCGGAGAAAAAGTGTAGAGATAATGAATTAAAATACAGTCTCAGTAACAAAATGTCCCATCTCAAGATCAGCCAAATCTCATTACGACATACTTTATTTATCAACAACCTAATTAATTATTCTGAAAACGTTATTACCATGCAAAAAGTTTCCTAATTAATTATGTCCACATTCTCTAATTATAACTAGATTGAATATTGAAAAAGAAAAACAAAGGAAATGATCTACTCTTCCCTGAAAAAATTACTGTTTATCCTCTTACATACAAAATTTTGCCATTTCGAAGCTAATTAAAGTCTCTCTTGTACGTAAATGACCTCTTGATCGATTTTGCTCTTCGTATTTGTTAGAGGAATGACATTTTCTTTTGAAGAAATTACATAATTATATAAATAAAAGCCAAAACAATTCTTCAACAAAGCTGAAAAATGGATAAAAGAAGGTTCGAAGTGAGATTATGAAACAAACTAAAGATATTCATATAGTATTATTTTTTGTCAATAAAAAATATACCATAACATGTTCGGAGACGACGACAAGGATACGTACATAAAAAAAAGGAAAAATCAGTTATCATGTGGGTCTTTCTCATATGAGCTATATAATGACGTATTTTGTTTTCTTATTTTGGTTATTAATAAAATTAGACTAAGTTATTAAGCAAATACGAAGAAAAAAAAAAGAGATATCTGAAGTGACAAATCAATTTTCCTTCAAAAAATAATAATCAACATTTTGCTCCGTACCTGTAAGGCTATAATAGATTGGAACCTTAGCTCTCGACAATTTTTTTTTCTATATTTCCATGAGACAAGTTATACATACCTTTCCAAAATGATTATAATTTTTTTTTTTTTTTTAATTTATTCATTCTCTTATTTTTTAAATTTTGTAAATTTGTTTTTATTATAAAACTGAAGAACTAAAAGTGCGAAACAAAAAATATAAAATTTGTCAAGACAAAAATTATTAAAAGACAAAAGTTATGGAACAAAACATAAAATACAAAATATAAAACGATAAAAAACAATCTTATTCTGTTAATAAAGGTGAACCGGAAGGTACCATAAGGCCATGACATCACCTTTTTTCAAAGCTATATATCTTTTCAAAAAAAAAAATAAAAAAAAATAAATAATAAAAAAAAGCACCAAAATGACCCAATTCTGAAACCATGATTCACTTTATAGCAAAAAAAAGTCATTTGTCAAAATAGGCATGTGCGACTTCATTAATATTTTAACACGTGTCCCATTTTTAATTTGAAATGTACTAGTAGTTGGTGTGGTGTCTTATTTATTTATTATATTTTGCGACTGACGGCTACTGTACTTTTGTGTGATCAAATTTTGTCTTTTTAAAAAAAAAAAAAAAAAAAAAAAAAAAAAAAAAATTATTTATTTTTATTTTTATTTTTCTTTTAGTGTTTTTTTGAAAAAGACAAATTGATCGCACAAAATAACAATAATCATAATGTAAAGTCAAATCTATTTAAAGGTAGCTAACGTACCAACAACTTGTACTTTATTAATAAAATATAAGATACTTGTCAAAATATTAACGGAGTCGCACTGATGTATTTTAAGAAATAATTAAGCTAAAAAGTGGATCATGTTTTCAAAATTGAGCTTTAAGAATTTTCTCTTTCATAAAGCTATTGCTTTTTGCATTATATGAACTTTTAGTATTTAAAAATCTAACATTACTAACTACGCCATATATATATATATATATATATATACAGACGAGTATCCGTGTATAGCAACGAAAGAGAGAAAGACTCGAACGACATATGTGAAGTCAATATAAGGGTGACCCTCAATAGGAACTGTCACATATGTCGGAGAAATTATATTCTTTTGAATCTCGGGATTAACAATTGAGGTCATATTATCAAAAACAGTAGAGTCTTTGACCTCATCGTTCTCTAACACTTCAACAAACAGAGGATTAACGTTGCTAGAAAAGCAATCGTTATCAAATTCAAACAGAGTGTTAGAGAAAATCCCGGAAGTAACCTCAGAGATGTCAAGAGATTCTCCAAAAATTGGAGAATCACATTCTCTGTCGAATATCTCCTCAGACTCACTTGGGGTTGGGACAAGGTTCTCAGCACTAGACTTTATGAATTCGTCCGATTCCTTTTCAGGAATAGTGCTAAGATGCTCATCCCCCATAATGAGAGAGTCCTCGGGTCTAGACTGAGAGGGTTGAGAGATGGTATCATTTAAAGGAATAACACTCTCCTCTTCGTCTTCTTCTTCCTCATCATCGTCATCAAGAATGGCAGCCTTGAGAAATATAGCACGCATTTGCGCTCCTCGTTCTCTGGCTAGTAATTCTGCCATAGATTCTTCATGAGGATTTTCTTGTGCTCTTCGTTCTTCGGCTATTTCAGCCTTAAGATCTTTAAGCACATCAAGAAGACCAATGAGAATTTCATTTTTCTGTTCTGTGAATGATGCCTGAGGTTGTGCATGAATCATTTGGTACTGTGGGGGTTGGTCATGATAAGAATAATCAAAATTGTTACAAGGGACATGCTCATAGACAAGTTGGTTCCTCGTTTGACAATCAGAGCTGTAGTGAGGACCTCCACAGTACTCACAACAATACGTTTGCTGTGACTGATTCGGTGAATTATATGGATAATGGTCATAACCAAAGTTTTGATTACATGGAACTTGCTCATAGACAAACGTATTCCCTGCTTGACAATCAAAACTTGGGTGTGGACCTCCAAAATATTCACAAGAATATGTTTCCATCTCATGGTGTGGGGGTTGGTTAAAGAAATTGGTTGTTTCATTGTAGGGATTTTGGTCATAGACAAACCCGTTTCCCGAATTTACAATGCTACAACCGTGGCAATTTCCACCATTAGGAGGACCCCCACAGTATTTAACGCAACAATCAATTGTAATAAACCGGATAAGCGAATACCCGGGTCGTAGTCCCAACGAGGTGTGAAATTGAGGATATCGTTTGAGGTTCGGAATTAAAATGCTTAAAAGAATCGGAATTAAAATGCTTAAAAGAACGTGGGTCACTTGGTTTTTAATATCTAATAAAACGAAAAACAAATAACGTAAACCGGTAACTAAAAACGTGTAAAAACGTCAAATCTTATAAAAACTAACCCTACAGAAGCAAATTAATTTTTCTACGTTCTAAATGACAAAAGAAAATTAAAAAAAAAAAAGAATTGTATTTTTTTGACTTTTTAATAATTAATTACGAATTAAAAACGAATTAAAAGAAAATAAATAATTAAAAATACTAAACTAAGAGAGGAAAATCTGAAAATTTTTGTGAAAATACTTTAAGGTAAACAAAAGCTAGAAAAATATAAAAAGGGTCCCAGCTTATTTAAATAAGCTGGGAATAAGCAATAGGATACGGATTAAGCATAAAATGAAAAGGTGGTTATCAATTAATTTGTGCAAATCATAACTGAAATAAGACCCAAGGGCAGTTGGTTTGGTGTTTGTGCTGCGAGCTGAGAGACTGGGGTTCGAATACCAGGTTATGCCATTTTTTTGCAAACATTTTTTTTTTTGTTTTTCTCTTGGAAACTGATTAAGAAATAATAAAATAAGCACATTTTAAAACTGGGAAGATTTTTTAAAACTCACAAAAAGCTCAGAATAAGCTTATGCTAAGATCAGTTGGCAAAAGGAAGGAAACAAGCTAAGGAAAATAAGCAAAGGGCTGTTAAGCTTCTAATAAGCTAGGTTTAAACTGAAATAAGCTGATTAAGTAACAATAAGCTAAAAGGAATCTAAATAAGCCACAAAAGGATGCAAAATAAGCACTGAACAAAACTAAAATAAGCCAAAAGGGGTCTGAGGTCTGCTGATTCATCAGAGTGCAGGGCAAAAGTGGGATTTTCAAGGCATGAAAAAGCAATCAAAGAAAAATCTAAAAATTCTAAAAAAAAATATGAGTAGATAGGCAAGCAAGCCAAATATATTTTTGCAAAAATCCAGCTTAAAACAACTTAATTTGAATAATTTAAAAATCAACAAAAGGGCAGCAAAAAGGGGAAAAGAAAAAGAGTGCAGTCTTGCTAAAACCACTTTGGACTGATCTTAGCTATTCTTAGAACCAGGCCTAAAGGGAACTAATCTAGTGTTGAGTTAATGTGCAATTTAAGATGCAGAAATACCAAAATAAAAACTTAAATGAGCTTATGGCTGCAACAAGCTTAACTGCTTCAAAAAAAAAAAAAAAAAAAAAAAAAAAAAAAAAAAAATCTAAAACTTATACTATTACCTCAAATCCTATTAAACTTTCTAAAGATCTCAAAAGCTTCTACAAACAGTCTAAATAAGCTAAAGCGGTGAAGATTAAAAGTCACTAGGGTGCACATGAACAGTGGAAACTAATTGTACCCATTTTGACCCATTTGACCCTAACAGCCAAGCACTCCTAAATGAACTGACTTTGCTATTTTTAAGCTACAAACTATCAAACTAACTCCAAACATCATCAATGATCTCAGATAAAGATAGAAAAGACAAATAAGCACAATAATAAGCTGTAAATAGTAAATAAGCTAAAAGCTAATTTTTTTGATAATTAAACCACAACTGAATTAAAATTAATCAAAAGAGTAAATTACAAAGCTGAATGAAAAAATAAGCTAAAAAATACAATACCTTAAAAAAATAAGCTAAAAATAAACCTAACTTATCTACTGCTACTAAAACTCCTATTTATACTAAAATAAAATTAGGGTTCCTTCTGCACTTGTGCTTCTTCTGTGAGACATATCCCAAATGTGCTTCTTGCTTCAATCTCAGACCCTTGGATTATCTTGCTCCCCACAACATAGATTCTGAGTCGTAGATGGGTTAGTTGTCCTCGGATTGATGAGGTGGAGGGGTAGACAACACCATGTGGGCTCTTTGGCTGGTAGTGGTGAGGTGGAAAGATGATGGTGATGGGCAGAGTGGTTAGGCAGTTTTGGCGGGATAAGTTGGGTTAAAGAAGGTGAAATAGTGTTTAGGTCTGTGGTTTGACTATTTTTTTTTGGTGTAATGTTTGACCCCGGTTGTGATGTTTAACTAAAAGGGATAGGGTTGGGCTTTTGGCTTTTGTGTTGGGCTTAAGGGTTATGGGTTATTTTTCTTTCTTGGATTCGGATGGTAAAGGGTGGTTTAGGATAAAACGAATATTAAACATAAGGACCAATATTGTAAATCTAGGAAACTTCAAGGGCCATTCTTGCCATATTTTCAAAGTTAAACCCAGGGCTAATATTTCCAAATGAAAATAATCCAAGGGTCGTTTTGGGATTTCCGAGCTCGAATTAAATCCATATGAAAATTGTCTTTTCCGGCTTTGGTTTTCGGCTCTTTTCCATATCACGCTCGATTTTGTCCATATTTGCCTCGTTTTCAATCATTTTGTACCTGAAACACATAAAACACAATCCAAGGATATTTGTAACAATATATGGTCCATTTGGGTGTTTTTGGTCATTTTGTGGGGTTTTCCGGGTATAAAATGATGAGTAAAAGGCCACTCATCAAGAATCTTATGCATCATAAGTTTCAGATGAGTTCCATGGGGGAACTTACATTCTTTTTGGGTCTGCAAGTTAAGCAATCTTGTGAAGGCATATTTATTAGTCAAGATAAATATGTTGCAGAGATACTTAGAAAATTTCAATTTGTTGATTCAAAAGTGGCAAGCACACCAATGGACTCTGAGAAGCCACTTCTAAAAGATTTAGATGGAGACAATGTAGATGTACACACTTACAGATCTATGATAGGCTCTTTGATGTATCTCACATCATCAAGACCTGACATCATGTTATCTGTTTGTGCTTGTGCAAGATTTCAAGTAACTCCAAAGGTTTCTCATTTAACAGCTGTCAAGAGGATTTTTAGATATCTCAAGGGTCAATCTAGGTTGGGTCTATGGTATTCTAGGGAATCACCTTTTGACTTGGTAGCATTTTCAGATAGTGATTATGCAGGTGCAAGCTTGGACATAAAGTCAACAACTGGAGGATGTCAATTCCTTGGGTGTAGACTTATCTCATGGCAGTGTAAGAAGCAAACAATTGTGGCTACTTCAACAACTGAAGCTGAATATGTAGCTGCTGCAAGTTGCTGTGGTCAAGTACTTTGGCTTCAAAATCAATTACTTGATTATGGGTACAATTATATGAACACTGTCATAAATATTGATAATAGTAGTACAATTTGCATAATTAAAAATCCAGTGCAACATTCTAAAACAAAACACATTGAAATAAGACATCATTTTATTAGAGATTGTAATGAGAAAAAGTTGATTCAAGTTCTTAAAATTGATTCTGATCACAACTTTTAAGATCTTCTTACAAAAGCTTTTGATGTTGGAAGGTTTCAGTACTTGGTAGCAAGTATTGGGATGCTTAATCCTCAATGATTTAAAACTATGTGTTTTTGTATATAAATTTTTGATTTTACTGCTGGCTTTATACAATACTACTGTTAGTGAAAAGTTTGTGATGCTAGTACAAATTTTATTTGTTTAAGTTCATTTTGTTAGTCATATCTATGATACTGCTATAAGACAAATGCTTTGAATTTTGTTTCTTGGTTTTGGACTAACATTTTAAGGTATGAACATTGAACAAAAAGGACGTTTCAAGTGAAATGGAAGTAGCAGAATGATGATATCAGTTGCTGACATAATAGGTTTATGATAGACTGAGTTTGAGAATTTATTAACAAAGGTTTACTCCTAAGTTAACTGATCCCTTAGAACTTATTTCTTGAAATCTGATTATGATATTTCACATTGAATTGATGGTTCAGTTGATCAGATAGTAACTGATTCAACTTACTTTCTATCATTTTATACTTTAATTAGTATAATGAGCAAGTCTAAGGACATCTGATAGAAAGAACAGCTAGTAAAAGTGAATCTAACACTTGTGTTAGAGGTAACAATTGCTATGAGCTGGAAACCCTGTCAAGAAAGCCTTTTGAATAGGTTTATCTTTACACAGGCAGTTATTTATAACTGAAAAACATTGGTTCTCACACAACCAGAGGTTATTTTAAACCGAAATCTTGATTAAGTGTCTGTTACACATTTAATCCCTTCAAAATGGTTGAAAGCAGTATGATTTTTCTTTAATAAAATCATAAACATACTGCTAAGTCAAAAGTTTTTCTTAAAAAGGATTTTCAAAGTGGCTCAGAAAAACCATCAAATGATGGAATATGAGTGAATGTCCCATGATTCACCTCTCACAGGAGTTAACACACCTGGAAGTGATAAGGGCAGCATTGAAATTTGAGGAATTGATGGCTACATGTACAACATTGTCTGAAAACAAGTTCACATTGGTAGATCAGATAATGATGGGATGATGGTGAGAGATCTTCCAAACAGGGGAGGAAATGTTATTTGCATCTTAGGGGAGGAAATAAAACCCAAGGAAGATTAACCAAATGTAAGGGAGGAAAAGACAAGAGCATACAAGATGATGACATGGAGGTTGAAAATGACAAGAACAGAGCTGATTCTGGAGTATTATATATATTCAGAAGGGATGAAGCATTTAAAATGGAGAAAGTTCTATCTAGGAGCTTTCAGTTTCAATTTTAGTTCATTACGTTTGTTCATCACTTGCAAAGGCATGTTGATAGATGATTTCACTTGTTGAAACAAGCATCCAAGATACACAACACCATTGCCTCTTATAATTCCTCCATCTAAGGAAATTGCACCATCTTTTAGGCTTTGTTTGAAGCTTGAAGATTGGTACTAATATTGTTGAAGTCAAAAGAAAATGGCAGATGAGTTACTGAGAAAGATATTTAGTCTTACAGAACAAAGGGAAGCTCAGATCAAGGGTTTGACTAAGAAGTGTTTGAAAGATCTTCACAATCCTCATTTAATTCAGAAAACATGTTGATTAAGGGAAATCACATGTTTAGGGGAGGATTGTTGGGAATTAAATGTTCTGAAGATTAGTATTGGGAATTACATGTTCACAAGATCAGTTCTGATCAAAGAAATATACTAAGTATCATTCTACTGCTAGTACATTTGATTCTACTGCTAGCGTTAAACGTTCTACTGCTGAATGATGCTGCTGCTGGTGAAAAAGATTCTACTGCTGAGTGGATAACTGTTGAAGTATTCTACTGCTGGTTGGATAAGTATACGAAGATATTATGTGTCTAATAGTCAACAATACACGGTAGATAATATCTTTAGACAAAGTGTTCAGTAACAAATTGTAAACACAAATACATGTTGTATCTTAATGACTGACACACTCAAACATGTGTTCGATTAGACTTGACAATATTTGTAAAGATCTCTCTTGGACTATAAATGAGAGATCTTAGACTAGATATTAAGTGTACCAAAATATAGAACTTGAATATCTGTTAAGAGAAAAGAACAAACACAACAATATCATAAGTCATAGAAACATTAAGATTCAAGGTTTTGTAACCCTAGTGATAGTGAAGATCACTCGTATTATTTTGAATAATATTGAATCGTTTGGCGATAAACTTTCTGTGCTCATTGTTCAATAACAAACATAACTGTTCCATTTCCATAACCAAAATAAACCTTCTAAGTGTGATTAAGTAGATTTCGCATACTTAATCATATTAACTCAAGATATCATATACACACGTTATAAAAGGACTAACACCTTTCAAGTGTATCGAATCCCTATCATATATAAAATATATATTACATCGCGACTAAATCCATTTGTGCTCTAGATAGTTCAACATCCCCAATTCCTCATTTCCATACACATAAGTCATTAGTGGAACTGAACCTTACCGTTTCTTAGGAAGTCCTTAGTAACCACACTTGCCGCCACACAAGTGACAACAACATAAATACTCTAAAACATTGAAATTAAATTACGAAAGGACCTGAATTTAATGCTTGAGACTAAGACATGGTTATTTAACCTAGGTTGCGTGTTGGTGCCATACCTCCTTGCATTCACTGCATCCATTGTTAAGGTGAGTTTATAGCCCCTTTTGACTTATACTTGTTTTATATAAATGGGGTGAGAAACATGCAAAACCAATTTTGGGACCATTAATACTATTTATACCAAAGTTATTGCGCAGTTAGCCTAAGTCTTGATATGTCCCCTACTGCCCGAATTTCATGAACCGTTAATTCCCGTCAGGAAGCGTGAATGTTATAAATAGATCTATTGGGAGTAACGTCCCCGTTCGGTTTGACCGGATAGGCAAAAGAGCGTATACCATATCAATGTACAAGTGTCAGGGATAAACACTTGCCAGGGCTTTGATGATTTACATGCTTCTAGAGCATGCAGACCTGTTAAAGCTTCGATTGCATGAACTTAGTGCTAGCGTAATAAAACATATATGTGATATTTCAATGCTCAAATAAAACTGTTGGTCCAAATATGATATATTTGTTTTTAACTGAAACCTATGAACTCACCAGCTTTTTGCTGACTTTTAGCATGTTTTTCTCAGGTATCTAGATTATGCAAGTGTGGCAAGGATTGGCAAGGCGGCAGACTTATACTTGTGACCAATGCATTTTAAATAAATGATTAAGACTTGTTTTTGAGGGACCAGCAAACTTGTAAATAAATTGCAACCTAATGATTGTTATCATTTGAAATAAACAAATGAGTACGTTTTATAACGTGTGTAATTGGTTCTTCGTTACCTTGTGTTATGATTTCCATTCCAGTAGCACCCCATGATATTAATGCTTCCGCAAAGTCAGATTTTTGGGGTGTTACAACTCAACACCATATAATTCCATGATAACATTGCAAAACTTACGGAGACATTCACGGGATGTTGTTGCAGCCACTGCCAGATTCTCGTCAAGAGAATCAGGAACGGCCGCGTATCCCAATTGACGAATGGTCGCAGTACATTTGACCAATTGGCTAATACCAGGCATGCCCCTACAATCAGGAGTTGGTTGAAAATAAGGAGAATAATCGGTTAACTCTCGAACAATTTGTGTGAATAGTTCTCGGCTCATTCGGAACCGCCAACAGAAGGTTCTTTCGTCGAACTGCGAGTTTTCATAGAAGTATGCCGCCACTAAACGATTATGAGCACCCTCATGATCCCTACGTATGTACCTTCGTGGAACTTTTGGCTGTGATGCTTGGTAAGCGTTCCAAGCAAACTCCGCAAACTCCGTAAACTCACTCATAACTTCATCATCGTCGGAAGACGAAGAACCAAAAAAGAGCTCGTACGACATAATTAAAATAATGTGTTTGAAGGTATTGATAGAAATGTTGTTTGAAATTGTGTGTTTGAGGTTCGTATTTATAAGGTTGTAAAGTGGTAAAATTTTTTAAAAAAATAGTTTTTTTTTTCTTTTATTATTATTATTATTATTATTATTATTATTATTATTATTATTATTATTATTATTATTATTATTATTATTATTATTACTATTATTATTATTATTATTATTATTATTATTATTATTATTATTATTATTATTATTTTTAATATCAAACGGTAATATTTTTTGAAATTAGAGGGTGTATACAATCGGTCGAAATTGAGACCGATAGTTTTTTTTTTTTGGACTTCGGCCGATATTAGACCAAAGTGCCACATAGGGCTTGACCGATATTGAAATCGGTTGACCCTCTTCCTCGACCGAGTATATACGTCCCACTGTGGTTAGCCTAATAGTAAAGACCGTCCTTTTTTAATTTAAAGTTTAAAGCAAGGTTGCAAAAATCGCGAATCGGTAGTCGGGCGGTCGACCACCTTGTAGCTTGTAATCGGTCTAGGCGGGATTAACCGGTGATTAATCGGATTAGCATTACTGACAAATTTTAGTTATTTCCGGCAAGTTTTGTGCATTTCCGATGAGTTTTAGGTATTTCCGGCAAGATATTTTCTAAAAAACAACTTGTAATAGACTTAAACAGTTACTATAAGTGATCAAAATAAGTTTACGGTGAGTTTTGGGTACTTCCGGCAAGATTTATAGGTTTCCAAAAAGTTTGACCACCATTGACCGCCGTTGATCGCCGTTGACCACGGTTGACCTATTTGTTTGACCCAGTTACAATAATCGGCAAGGTCGGTGGCCTTGTAGCACCTAATCGGCGATTAATCGGACTTGTAGACCTTTTTTTGCAACACTGGTTTAAAGTAATCTATCACTTTTGAAATATTATAGTATATATTATGCAAACCGAAAATTTTACACTTGAGTTCATAAGCACGGATTTAAATGTGCTCAGTTTTTTAAAAGTTTTAGATTTAATTGTAATTCTATTGAACAATCAGGAAATATTGTTATTTTATATGTGAGGTGAGATCTATGCAAAACAACTAGTATCTAAAGTACAAATAATCAAATCCCAACCATCCATTCCCCCTCCATCCAACGGTAGAGATCAGATCTGCAACTTACAAATAAGGGCAAAATTGTAATTCTACTTCTAACCTATAAAAGCAAAAAATATAGTCACTTCTCTCATTTATTCACCCTAAAAAAACACACAGCTATCAAAACCGTCATACACCTCGCCGGAAAATTAACCTCCGCCGGAAAATCAACCACCGGTGAATAAACCACCATAAAAACGTCATTCACACCATAAAAACCGTCGCCGTTCACAGATCTACTTTCTCTCTCATCACAATCACCATAAAAAATGCCGGAAAATCACCATCTCCACCGCAACCTACATCGCCGTCGTACCACCGCCAATCGCCATGTATATCATCGTCGCACCGCCGCCAGCAGTTGTTAACATGACGATCGACATGATATTCCTCATCTTTTGGTAATTGATCTAATTGAAAATCATTTTCTACTCACCTAGATTGTTGTTTGAGCTTATAAACATTTTGTTAGTGATAATTTTATGTAGGCTTAATATATGTGTGTTGTATGTTAACTGCAAATAGGCGATAGTTTTGAGAGCTTTGTTACAATGTGTTTAGTGTGATCTCTGCTTTGAGGTATGTGTTCTAGTGTGTGGTTATTTGCTGAAAATATCTGTTTGATTTAATGCACATGAAGTGTTCGATAAAATGCCCAAGCAAAATTTGACTTGCGTAGCATGAATCTCTTGTGAATAAGCATGAATCCTATGTGATTCATCATGAATCCCATGTGTTGGTGAAGTAGAAGGAACTGTTTTTGTTATTGTATATGTAGTGTGCCGTAATCATATTAGTTACGTTAATCCAATGCGATTAGTTTTGAATCCCATGGGATTCATTAGTCAATCCCATGGGATTCATTATGAATCCCATGAGACTCATTATGAAGGAAGATGAGGGTAAAATCCCTTAGGATTCTGATTTGGTTGTTTAATTTTAGGATTCTGATTTTGTATGAATCCCATGGGATTCATACACAATCCCATGGGATTCACATTTAATCCCATGGGATTCATACACAATCCCATGGGATTCACAGTTAATCCCATGGGATTCACATTTAAGCCCATGTGATTAACTGTGAATCCCATGGGATTAAATACACAATCCCATGGGATTAACTGTTAATTCCTTGTTTTATTTTCTTGTGATACTTCTTTATGTGTGAGCATGTTTAGGATCCCATGGGATTCATACACAATCCCATGGGATTTACAGTTAATCCCATGGGATTCACAGTTAATCCCATGGGATTCACATTTAATCCCATGGGATTAACTGTGAATCCCATGTGATTAAATACACAATCCCATGGGATTAACCGTTAATTCCTTGTTTTATTTTCTTGTGATACTTCTTTATGTGTGAGCATGTTTAGGATCCCATGGGATTCATACAGAATCCCATGGGATTCACAGTTAATCCCATGGGATTCATACACAATCCCATGGGATTCACAGTTAATCCCATGGGATTCATATACAATCCCATGGGATTCACAGTTAATCCCATGGGATTCACATTTAAGCCCATGGGATTAACTGTGAATCCCATGGGATTAAATACACAATCCCATGGGATTAACTGTTAATTCCTTGTTTTATTTTCTTGTGATACTTCTTTATGTGTGAGCATGTTTAGGATCCCATGGGATTCATACACAATCCCATGGGATTCACAGTTAATCCCATGGGATTCACAGTTAATCCCATGGGATTCGCATTTAAGCCCATGGGATTAACTGTGAATCCCATGGGATTCAATGTGCTTATCTTATTATGAATATTCCTATTTGTTTTTTCTCCAGGAATTGCTTAACAATCTTGAACAAAAGTTGTCTGTTATTTGCGATAAAACGCAATAAAAGGCGAAAGAGTGAGAAAGAAAAAGCACTTGGAGTTAAAAAGAAACAAGAGAAGGTTAAAAAGAAACAAGAGAAGGTTTGTGGCTATTGTGGAGTGAAGACCAACTTGCACACAAAAACAACTTGTCCGGATAACCCAAAAGCAAGGCGAAAGCCGAAACCAATAGTTTCTTGAACAAACTTTTTATATTCTGGTTTTATGTTAGTTATTTTTTCTTCTTTACTTGATTATTTAGATGATTTGCAAAGAAAATTCTTGTTTACTTTGAATATGTCTTGTTTCTTACTTATATTCTGTATGATTCCCATGGGATTAGGGACATAATCCCATGGGATTGAATATGTCTTGTTTCTTACTTATATTCTGTATGATTCCCATGGGATTAGGGACATAATCCCATGGGATTAGCAAATGAATCCCATGGGATTATTTCCCTGATCCCATAGGATTAGCAAATGAATCCCATGGGATTATTTCCCTGATCCCATGGGATTCATTGAAATTCGTTTAAAATAACAAACCATTCACAAGAAAATCTATATAAAATATCATAAAAATCTGATAATATCTTAAAAGAAAATCTATATTGTATAAAAATCCCATGGGATTAGCAAATGAATCCCATGGGATTATTTCCCTAATCCCATGGGATTCATTAAAGTTCGTTTAAAATAACTTCAACCATTCACAAGAAAATCTATATAAAATATCATAAAAATATGATAATATCATAAAAGAAAATCTATGTAAACCAATTACTTCAACAGTTATTGTTATACAATTCACAAAATGTTAGCTATTGTCCTAACATTAACAAAAGACGAACTTCTAGAATTTGCGGTCACGTGCATTCCTATTCCTAACTGCTGAAAGAATTATAGACATCTTTTCACCAGCAGGAAGTTTATCAAACTCCAATGCTAATATCTTCTTTAGCAGAACTGGAAGAATCGCCCTTCTTTCTCTTTAAAAAAACCTTTTTGTTTTCATCGGCATCTACATAAAGAAAAAAAAATATAAACAACTTGATAACAAAAAGATTCATTATCAAATCCCATGGGATTCACAGTGAATCCTATGGGATTGTATGTGAATCCCATAGGATTCCTGAATCCTATGGGATTCACATACAATCTCATAGGATTCACTGTGAATCCCATGGGATTCACTGTGAATCCTATGGGATTCATAATGGCATTCTGTATTCATCACAAAAACATAAAACAATAAAATAATAAAAATAAAAAATAAACAGATCTATACCTTTTTCAAACACCAGCTTCGGTTTCTTTTTAATCTAATCTCCTTTATCCAACACAGCCTTTTTGATTTCATCAGCATCTACATAAAAGAAAAAAACATAATATAAACAACTTGATAACAAAAAGATTCATTATCAAATCCCATGGGATTCACAGTGAATCCCATAGGATTGACATAAAAATAAATAAAGATAAGATAAAAGCTAATTTAATCCAATGGGATTGACAAAGAGATTCATTATTAAACAACTTGATAAAAAAGAGATTCACTGTCAATCCCATGGGATTGACAGTGAATCCCATGGGATTGACTGGGATTCACTGTCAATCACTTTGGCAGATAAACAACTTATGCATAGCACCAGAATAAGCAGAAGGCTCAGGTAACTTGAAAAACACTTAAGCAAGCACAAAACTACTCTAATAACTCAAGTAAACTCAGATTATAAGCCTAATGAACATTCAAGCAAATCCAAAATTCTAATTAGCTAATAGTGAGAAAACACCAACTAACAGGCCTGAATAAGCACACATACTAAGCTCTAAACTGGAATTTTAGTGGGGCAAAAACAAGTTTATACTACTAAGATTCTAAAAACTCAAAAAGCCCTATCAGAATTGCTCAATTGCTGTCCTAATTTTTGCCTAGATCAGGTCCCTGAAAACAGATATGCAATTTTTAAGTCTGCAGATTGTTTGACTTAAAAATTGCATTTAAACTTTGACCAAAACCAAATTTAGCAGATCATAGCTAACCCTAGATGTCTAATGAGCATGAATTATTAATAAAAACACAAACATAAACACATTATGCAGCTAAGGAACAGATTGCAGAATCACATTTAACACAATGCAAGCAAGGAATGAACAATTAATCTAATTTTGACTTTTATCTTTATACCTACTAATTTTAGGCTATAACTTGACTAATATCACCTACTGTGAACTAATGATGTAGAAAAATCAACAAGTTAACAACAACTACAGCCATTAATCAACAGATCCAAACACCACTTAAACTATGCAAATACATATCTATACTTTAAAATGAATATTAAAGCTGAAAATGCAATTTAAGAAAAGACATATCTATACCTTTTTGCAGCTTGAGCTTCAGTTTCTTTTTATTCTCATCTACATTTAATAGATCCATTTTGCGCTTCGGTTTAACTTGTTCCTCAGCTGGTTTCTTCAAACTCAAAACAGGATTATCCTGTGGCTTAACCTTCAAGTTAACCTTCAACTTAAGCTTCTTATCCTGTGGCTTATCCTTTGGCTTATCATGTGAATCACTTGGCCCCTTTTCCTTTGGCTTCTTATCCTGTGGCTTCTCCTTCTCAATAAGCTAATTCTAACATCAGAAAAATAAGCTAATTCAAACAGACATTCACATAACAAAAATAAGCTAATCCAAACAGTCATTCGATCACAAAAAATAGCCTAATCCTAAAACCTAATCTACTCGCTGATATAACATCATCCAAACACTCGTTCAGTAACAAAAATAAGCAAAATAAGCCAATACAACCACAAAATAAGCTAATACATTCACAAAATAATGTAATCGATCACAAAAATTCAAAATAAAGACTGATTTAACAAAAATATACCATAATCGACATTAGGAAGCTTATTTTGATCGCATTCCGCCGCCGAATATTCTTTAGATTGAGATATTTCTTCTCGTATATCCATTTTAATGGAATGAACGGTGGTTTCGCGGTGGAATGAACGGATTTAGGGGCGGTTAGGGTTTATGAAATGGAATTGGGGGAGAAACCGTTTGTGTGTGTGTTTTTGGTGTGTGTTTTTTGAGTTAATGAAATGAACGGTGTGAGCTTTTTTTTTTTTAGTTTCATATGATATGACTAAAATGCCCCTTAGCCTATTTTAATTTTAAAAGGATAATTATTCTACACCGTTGGATGGAAGGATGATGGATGGTTGAGATCGTTTGGTTTGTACTTTAGCTAAATGGTGTTTCGTATGGAACTTTTAACTTTTACATGTAAGTCTAAGAGAAGAAAAAAGAAGCCCCGAGTAGATGCGTTTATTTTCATGTTTTGTAACTTACCATATCTCATTTAGAGTCCTTTTATATCTCATTTAGTTCCTAGTTTCGTCACTTTACATATCTCATTTAGAGTCGGAGGCAAGTTGAGGTAGAAGTCCGAGTTTATTACTTTCAGTAAGTTCAACCAACAAAACTTACCAAATTAAAGTTACAATCAATTGAGGCGCAGAAATGTTTACACTTGGGATTTCGAGTTTATTTTAAGAGTGAAAGTTTGGTAAAGAGAAGAAAACGATAATAAACGTCGTTGTATTGAAGAAAATGTTTTCGTTTGTTTTTTATGTGTAACACGTTTCTTTCGTTTTTCGGAGAAAAAGTGTAGAGATAATGAATTAAAATACAGTCTCAGTAACAAAATGTCCCATCTCAAGATCAGCCAAATCTCATTACGACATACTTTATTTATCAACAACCTAATTAATTATTCTGAAAACGTTATTACCATGCAAAAAGTTTCCTAATTAATTATGTCCACATTCTCTAATTATAACTAGATTGAATATTGAAAAAGAAAAACAAAGGAAATGATCTACTCTTCCCTGAAAAGATTACTGTTTATCCTCTTACATACAAAATTTTGCCATTTCGAAGCTAATTAAAGTCTCTCTTGTACGTAAATGACCTCTTGATCGATTTTGCTCTTTGTATTTGTTAGAGGAATGACATTTTCTTTTGAAGAAATTCATAATTATATAAATAAAAGCCAAAACAATTCTTCAACAAAGCTGAAAAATGGATAAAAGAAGGTTCGAAGTGAGATTATGAAACAAACTAAAGATATTCATATAGTATTATTTTTTGTCAATAAAAAATATACCATAACATGTTCGGAGACGACGACAAGGATACGTACATAAAAAAAAGGAAAAATCAGTTATCATGTGGGTCTTTCTCATATGAGCTATATAATGACGTATTTTGTTTTCTTATTTTGGTTATTAATAAAATTAGACTAAGTTATTAAGCAAATACGAAGAAAAAAAAAAAAAAAAAAGAGATATAAGTGACAAATCAATTTTCCTTCAAAAAATAATAATTAACATTTTTCTCCGTACCTATAAGGCTATAATAGATTGGAACCTTAGCTCTCGACAATTTTTTTTTCTATATTTCCAAGAGACAAGTTATACATACCTTTCCAAAATGATTATAATTTTTTTTTTTTTTTAAATTTATTCATTCTCTTATTTTTTAAATTTTGTAAATTTGTTTTTATTATAAAACTAAAGAAGTAAAAGTGCGAAACAAAAAATATAAAATTTAACAAGACAAAAAATATTAAAAGACAAAAGTTATGGAATAAAACAGAAAATACGAAATATAAAATGATAAAAAACAATCTTGTTCTGTTAATAAAGGTGAACTGGAAGGTACCCATAAGGCCATGACATCACCTTATTTCAAAGCTATATAGCTTTAAAAAAAAATAATAATAATAAAAAAAAAATAAATAAATAAAAAAACCAAAATGACCCAATTCTGATACCATGATTCACTTTATAGCAAAAAAAAGTCATTTGTCAAAATAGGCATGTGCGATTAATCGACTGTGCGACTTCATTAATATTTTAACACGTGTCCCATTTTTAATTTGAAAAGTACTAGTAGTTGGTAGGGTGTCTTATTTATTTATTATATTTTGCGACTAATGGCTACTGTACTTTCGTGCGATCAAATTTTGTCCTTTTACAAACAAAAAAAAAATCAATTTATTTTTTTTTTTGTTTTTTTTTTTAGTGTTTTTTTGAGAAAGACAAATTGATCGCACAAAATAACAATAATCATAATGTAAAGTCAAATCAATTTTAGGGTAGCTAATGTACAAACAACTTATACTTTATTAATAAAATATAAGATACTTGTCAAAATATTAACGGAGTCACACTGATGTATTTTAAGAAATAATTAAGCTAAAAAATGGATCATGTTTTCAATATTGAGCCATTTTAAGAAATTTCTCTTTCATAAAGCTATTGCTTTTGCATTATATGAACTTTTAGTATTTAAAAGTCTAACATTACTAACTACGCCATATATATATATATATATATAATTACTCAACATGTGTTAGAAAGTTAAACAAAACAAATTACAATCTTCTACTTTAAGCAACACATGTATTCAGTGTTGTAGCTGGGTTAGTAGAGGCCTTATGTAAAACCGTTCATATGATAACTAAATATGATGATTAAAAATATAATGTGACAATCTAGCTATAATTTTTATGAGTTTTTCATAACAAAATTTCATATATTGTCAACATTTTGATGTTGGAAATGAATTTTGATGCAACAATTATATAAAGAGATATATTATGAGGCCCCAAAAACTATGAAGCTCTGTGCGGTAGCACACCTCACACACCTTTATATACGACTCTGCATGTATTTACAACATGACTAGTTCTATAGAATTCAACATGAGTGGACATCAATCCGAAAACACCATCGGATATGAATATTTGGCGGTTACAAAGGTTTTTTCTAGCTTAAACCATGATTAAAAGTCTAAAACGCACATAAACTTCACACACTTCCAGCTAAAAAAAAAAAAAAAAAAAAGAAAAAGAAAAAAACATGATAATTTAAAGAAACCCTAGAAATCAAACATGAACCCTATCAATTCTCCTTCTTCTCCACAAGTTTCTCCTCGTCATTTTTGTGAAGCTTCTCTTTGATCTTCTCTAAAATCCCCTTCTTCTCTTTCGTCTCGTTTTCTTGAAAATGTTCATTGTTTGTTTCATGTGTAGCTTCAGGAGTCAAAACGCCTTCTTCGGTCTTCTTGTGATGTCCAGGAAGGTGTGCTTTTATGTTCTCCAAAAACCCTTTCTTCTCATCTACATCCACCACTTCGATATCTTTTCCATCATCTCCGTTCTTGCTATCCTCTAATGTCGTCTTGTTCTTCTTTCGTTCGCCTTCAAACTCATCATCGCTAGACTAGTGAATTACATGATTTAACAAATTATATAATTTGATAAAGTAACAAAGCTGTTATATTAATATTAGAAATAACAAGAAGTTTATAATCTTACTGAGCTTGTTTGGCTATGTAAGCGTGTGAGGTCTTCTTTGTTCTCCTTTCGTGTCACGTCCATGACCACATCGTGCTCGGTTTTTCTGTCATTCTTACCAAGGAAATCGAAGCAACCGTGTTCCTTGGTTTCAACCGAATGTTCCAAGCCATTGATCCCATTGTCTTTACCGTTTGATTCAGCCATTGTATCAAGTTATCAACTAGCAAAATATAATAACAATGAAATAAGCTAAGCAAGTGTACTACTCCAGTATCGGGTTTTAACGTGGTCTATTAATACGTGAAAAGCTATCGAACGGAGTGCGAAAAGCTAGAGCTTATCTATTAAAAATAAGGTCATTCACGTGAGCTTAGGTTAACGAGGTTCCAGTTGTACAAGACAAGTAGAAAGGGCTGGCCGGCTACATGTCACGATGCAAAGAACATAGCTAGTTGGTTGATGTTTTGGACAAGTTACATTGGTTCTTGTAGCCAACCAACCTTGGTTTTAAGTGTTTTCTTAATGCAAAATTATACTAGTAGTATTTAGTTTCTCGAAACATCATGTTTTGTCTTTATACAACGAACTAACAATTCAAACGTGAATAAAGAAAAACGGTAAAGATTGTAAAAGTACATGGTATTGGATGAAATAGTACGTTATAGATATATAACCCGAAATATAACAAAGTACTCAATCGGTGAAATATAGGTGGTAGGCTTATAGCACCTGTGCTGGAATTATATAACATGACTACTTAATAAATATAAAAAATAAACATCAAGTACACATGCGGAAGCGTATAGAATCATATAACATGTAAACTAATTAACCAAACATAAATAATATGCTTACCTTATGATTCTAGCCAAACAAAAATCAATTTCAAGCAATCAATCTTATGAACCCTAATTAGGGTTTATGTGGATTATTGGAATTACACCTTACCTTTTATAATTCAATCCAAGATTCAATCAATAGTGTGATTGAATCACGTTCTTGTACACACGTACTAATACCAAGTAAATGTTTATGCTAGGTAAAAGAACACAAAACAAATTTATTTATGAAAAACAAAAGTGAATCGACCCAAACAAGTGTTTGGTCGATCGGTTTTAAACACAAAAGAAAAGGGGAGAAAACTTTGGGTATTGTATGTGCACAAGAGATACAAAACAATGACCCTAAGCCCTCTATTTATAGGATTAGAAACTTAGAGAACAAGTTAGGTTATGGGTTAGGTTTCCCCTCCCCATGGCCGGTCGACACACACCCCAAATGGGGGTTCTAGAGCCTTCTTGATCTCTATTAATTCTATCTATAAAACTTTCATTTTTTTCGGTTTAACGGTTGTTAGTCATTATCCGTTAAATTCTAATGGTCGTTCTGTGTTTTGTGTATATAAGAATTAAATATAACATTTTATAAATAATTATTATTCATTTACTCTTCATACGTAAAGTGTGCAATCCCGTGATCTCGAGTTTGATCCTAACACACAACTACTAATTTATGTCCACAAAACTAACAGCTCCCACTTGGACATATTTTAATAATGTGATCACATCGGTTGGCGTCTAGTAATACTTCGATGCCTCTAGTACAACTCGAGTAAGGTCTTCTGGAAAAACCTTTTAATGATTCATCATTATTATTATCCTTTTGTCACTAATACCGTGTTAAATAAAGATATGGATCTACGTCACTCTTTATTTAACTATTCTGTTTCTCGTTGTTTGTGATTGAGCAAGATTACCAAATCTTCTGAACATATTCAGGGGAGATCTTGGGCGTGGCCACGCAAACATCTTGTCAACCCTACGAGGGGGCCAGCAGTATTAAACTCCAAAATAAATTTAAAAAAACAAATTCTATCTTGAGTACAAGCAAAACCCATGAACTTTGCAACACTTCTGAAAACAATCCTTATGACTACTAGTTACGTATAGCGTTAAATTGTTCCACAGAAATGCACTACATTCATGATAGTTATCTGGTATCTCAAGTCTGATGATAACTATTCATGATTTACTTAATGACAAGATCCATAAAGTACAATCATGTAGTTTAGGATAAGTCCTATATTCAATTCATTGAATATCATGTGAATTTGGCATGTCAGTGCATCAATATACTATCAAGTATATTATACCAAAACTAATAATTGTCTTAATTTAATGATATTCCCATATCATTAATTGACAACGGACGATTTAGAATAACTAAATTATTCACGGATTAAACATGCAAATATATGACACAATTTATTATTAATGAAAATAAACATACCAAGTACTTAAATTCATTACAAATAATAAATGCTTAACATCCTTTATCCAAATACTAAATAGATCAATGCATGATATCTCTAGTTGATGAATTATGTCTCAAGTGATGATAATCATACTTGTTGACAAGGCATAAATCAACCAACTTTGATCTATAAGAATTTTGAGAATACTTATTTCAAGAATTCAATTAGTAAAGTTCTTGTATGTGTGCATTCAAATAATTTGATATTGCCACATAATACTTCATAAAGTGTGTGATATTCTCTACCACCAATTTATGATAATCAAACTTCCAAACATTTTAAAGTTTAAAGTATTCTATTCTTTAATGTATTATGCAACTATGCTCTTAGTGAGCACAATTAGTTTACATAGCCAAGGATGAAATCCTACCATGACTAGTATTGAGTATCATCTCAAATAAACCAGCATCATTGTATACAAACAACACCATGCTTATTAAAACTCCGTAAACTTTAATATCTATTGTGTAATGTTTGATGCCTTCCAAACTTTCAAGTTTGTAGGCGATGATAATTTGCACAACAATTGACATATTGTTCATCCATAGAATCTAGGAGCAACTCCAGGCTGAGGATGTAATCTGTAACACCCCCATTTTTCAATATACGCAGCGGAATATAAGTTGGGGTATTACTTCATGGTTCATAGTCATGAGTATAGAAAACGACTCAAAAAGAGACGTTTTTAAATAAAAATTGTTATCATTCATTTATTTATCAGAGTACATAGGATAGGTCCCAGAGGGAAGTTTTGAAAACACGAAATAAAATACGTTATTCTTTGAATGATAACAAAGTGGACGCTCTTTTTATTTAGAAGAAAGTCCACAGCCACTCCGTGCCAAGCCATGCCTTTTAGTCACCTGAGATAAACATGCTTAAAAAGTCAACACAAAGGTTGAGTGAATCCATAGTGTTTTCAGTGGTAATCAGTTGAACACAAGCTATATAAAAACAATCAGTAATACTTCAGTGTAAAGTATATATATTGCATTAAGTCTCATGGCACGCAAAACATTAACAGGTTATCTTCATAGTAATGAGCTATGAGATATAAAATTACCCCATAATTAAATGTAGGTAACCTTGCCCCCGAGTAGGAGATTGTCAGTCTCTTTATTAAACTCAAATAAAAATGCATTTGGTTACGTTACGGTAACACAAAGGGGCTGTCAAACCCAATAGATCTATCCATTATTTTCGCGCTCACCCGCAAGTGATTAGAAGTCCATGTGTAACACCCCCAATTTCGTGATATGCAGCGGAATCTAAATTGGGTGTTACTTCATGGCACAACAGTTGAATAGTAGAAAACGATCACCAATTTGGTCGTTTCAAAAGATTTATCATTCGAATATCAGAGTTTACAAAGTAAGGTCCCCGTGGTTTTCAAAGTTTACTAAATAGGTTTTCGAATGATATTTATAGCCTTCATAATTATCCGTGCTCCTCCGTGCCATCCGTGCTCATTGTGGACCTGAGATAAATACATGCTTAAAATGTCAACACAATGGTTGGTGAGTTCGTGGAGTTTGATAGAAAATAACTTTCTTTGAAAGGTGTATAGTGATTGTTGAAATAAATAATAATTCTTCATGAAATAAATAACAAGTTGTGTTGTATAAAAATCCACAAGCAAATCATGTATGATCTCCAAAAAATCATAAGTTTCAAGTTATAAATGAAGATGAGCTACGTTGTTATACGCTCGAAATAGAATGTTGAGTCAACTTTTAAATGTAACGATATACCAAGCATTTTGGGTTGTCTTTTGTAGAATTCACAATTTAGTCACATATGATAACAATTAAGGTGTAAGTACATGATTCATAATCATAAAACATAGTGGAAATAATAACCTATTGTCTGAAATCTATCAGTGTAAAGTGGTGGTTTCTAAATACAGCTGTATCCTAGGATATATATATGAAACATTCATATATTCATAAAGTTATATTGCCCTAAGCCTCATGACACGCAAAACGTTAACATTGTACCGGAAAACGGAGTGTTCATCAAATTAATGACGAAAGTTTTGCCCTCATGTTAATAGGTGACTTGCCAATTCCTATTTTTCTCAAATATAGTGCATCGCGACTAAATACGACTAACCATGTAGGCATTCCGTCCAAGTATTTAGTGGGATAGGTCGTCAGCCTCTAACAGGTTTCGAAGCTGTTCACTATATTCGCGCTCACCGCAGTGATTAATGGCTCATGATCGAGGGACTTTATGGCAATAAAGTAAACTTAGGCAATATAGGTTTCAGGGTGCATGAATTATGCGTAATTTTAGTCTTGGCAATTATTTCTAGTGGAATGTAGAAATATCATAATAAAGTAACAGTACATTCATTTGATATATGAATGCATACAATGAGTCTCAGTGTCATATTACATCAAGTAGTTGAAAATGTTATCTTCCAAGTTCCGTGTTTAAGCTATGCAAGCAGTTTGTACATACAACGAACATGTATTCCTCTCAAAGGTGATTCAAACATGTAAGGCATAGTGGATGATTTTGAGTAAATCATGAGAGTTTTATATAAGTAACTTAAAACAGTTAAAGCATGTATCTCCCCCAAAAGAGTTATTAAAACAAGAGTTAAAAGTAGGGGCCACGACTCACCTGGAGCGTATCCGACAAGACGAAATTATAAGGTCAGGTGAACGATCACGAAAACTTCTTCAATACGAGGCCTGAATATAAGCGAAGTCTAAGAGTCTAACTTACTACTAATAACGAATGTGGAAAGGATAAATCGTATAACGATTTGATCGGTGATATGAGTGTGATATGCTTAAAATGCCTCAAGTTAAAAATATGATATATATCTATAATATTATGTTGATTCTTATATCAATCGACTCAAAATATTACTCTTTCAAAATATACAAAAAGGATATGCAAAAGGAAGTTGCTAATATTTCTAATAACTAAACTTTAAATAATGCATAACTTAAAATGAAACATGCATATGAAATGAAGGGTGAAAGTAGAAAATAAATAAGAATGTCAAGTGAAATTAAGTAGGTCCTTGTCCTTTTCATATTTTATACTTTTTACTCTAACTGAACTTGCGTTACGTTGTTAGTCCTCGGTTAAGTCAAAAGTCCATAATAGTCCCAATCTTGTCCAAAAGTCCATATAAAGCTTGGAGTTCAATGATATGTCAATTTAAGTCCTCTATAGACTGTTTTCACAGCTTCAGTCCATAAGTTTCATAGGTTGGCAGTTTTAGTCCTTCCGGTTAGTTCGCGTTACATTTTTAGTCCAAAATTGATAAAATGGTAAAGAAAAAGGTGGCGACTTTTTATAAGTTATTTTTAAGATTATCAAAGCTTATTTCACTAGCTTATTCGGTTGTTTGCTTATTTTTACTACTAATGGGCCTTTAACGAGCCAAATGGCTAGCCCGTTAACTCTCTTTGGTCCAAGGGTTTTTCTTTGGAGCGAGTTTGGATATACTAAAAGTCCATTTTTATCATCACATTATCTATATAGAAGTGCCATAAAGTTATCTATTTCGTAGTTTGCAAAAATAGTTCAGTGGGTTATAAAACCCACTTCGCTAGTCTTTGTTGTTTTCAAAAGTGGATTTGCACGATTTGCTTGGGCTGTTTTAAAGGGTCGTATGAAAATAGCGTATAGTCATTAAGTTAGATCGTGAGATATGAAGTCGTTTTTTCCAGCTACTTGGGACTGTTTTCTGCATATAAAACTTCTAAAATTTTCTAAGTGTTTTACACTTTGTCGAGTAGTATTTAAAATGGTTCCTTTAGACTGTCGAGATGAACTTGTGAGTAAAGTCGTAAAATAAGAAAGAGGTTCTTATTTTATCTAATGTTAAGTGGGAGTAGGTCAAATGTGCATGTATACTATATGCAGGAAATAGAACGTATATAAAAATGATATGCGAATGAATATAATTTTAGAATCATGCATGGGATATTCTCATGCGTTAATATGTGTTAAATAGGTTAAAGAAAAGTTTGAGGAAGTTCACAGTGAGGGTTACATATATGTGGGTTTTATGTAGTTTTCTCATGCAATATAAACGTTAGGTAGTATGATGCGCTCGAAAATAAAATATGCATGCATGTGTGGGTTGTGTCTGTGAGAAATGGAAGTAAGAGGAAGATAGGTACTTACTACACCTCTTAAGGTGGTGAAGGCGCTGTGAAACTTCGAAGGAGAACACGAACCAAAATAGTCCACTCGCTAGTCAAGCCATACGTGTTTATGTGTTTTAGATCCTTACTCGATTTGTTCTTTATATTAAGGTAGAAGGTTTGCTGGGTTTTTTTGGAGTGGTTAGTGAGTGTGAAGGATGGCTGAGATGAGTAGGTAAGGAGGTGAGGGTGAGAGTTGGGGGATTTTCAGTGGTGTTCGAACATCAGCACAAGGACGAAATCAGTAGCTTACCCGCCTAGTTCGAACTATGGGTTAACATGTTTATTTCTTACCCGATCCTCCTTAAAGGGGTGTCATATGTTTTTCTGGGTTCTAAGGTGTTTAGTGGGAGATGAAATAGGTGGATTTGTGAGATGGTGAGGTGAGTAGTGAAGGGTAGAATATATAGAAGATTTCACACGCTTCTTAGAAATCATTGAGTGGTACTGTATATGGATGGACACATACGCTTGGTTTCTGACATACTAAGATATTTACTAGATGAGGTAACATGGGAAATCTTATCCCTTTCTTTTGTAATGTATATATGCATCTAGTTTACATTTTTAAACAAGAGTCAAGAGGGTTTAGTGAGCCATGATTTCTACTGTTGTCCTAACTTCCTTTAAAATGTGTCATTGTGCTAGAAATATAATTAAAAGAATGTGGGAACAATCGGAAAATTATTTGGTTGAGTTTCGAGATTTTTAGATGTGCAATTCGGGTAAAATGGGACAAACAAAACGAGCTTGGATTTCACAGTAATACTCGATATATTGGGCTGTGAGTTTGCACCTATAGAGTCTAGTGGGTGGTGATCAGGACGGTGTAAAAATATGGGTATGTCACTTCTGGTATTCGAGCGTACGAGGTGTGCTTTTGGTGCTGTTTGGCTGGTCGACTCATGCAGGAAATAACAAAGAAAGAATGATTGAGTTGGAGTTGGGCTTGGATCGTGTAATGGTGATGACAATGGGCTGAAATTTTAGCAGCCCAATTGGCTTTGTAGAATTAAATGTAGTTAGTGAATTAGTGAAAATATAAAGTGTGATTATTGTATAATTTCGTTTGGATAATTTGTAATTAGTGAGATTTGTGTACATTGCGATTTATGAATGTTAATCTTTGTGAAGTGGTTACGTTTCGTAATATAAGTCGGGGTCTAATGTTGACATTCGGTAATTGTTGTGATGTCGTGACGCGGTGAAAATAATATAGTAAATAAAATTTTAAATTTTCCCGTAAAAATGGGTTTTGGTAAACAGTAAGTCGAGGTTATTATTAATTAACAAGGATTATCATAATGGATTTTCGTGGAATCCTACAGTATCTACCCCTAAATTTTGAACTTCGTCCCGAAGTTCAATCCGTGATAGGTATTGAAAAATAGGATGTTTTGAGATGAGAGTTTATGGAAGATGTTGTCGAGAGATTTCTTATTTGAATATCAAAGAGGCGAGATCCAACTAGCTTTATTCGTACTAAACGAAATGAATTCGAATGTTTGGTCATTAATTTAATTTATAGGCTACGAATAGTGAAAGTAACGGCCGAGAGTAGGAAGTATTTAGCACTTAATGTTTAGTGTTCTAACGGTCGAGACTAGGGGATTTTTAGTGGTAGTGATTTAAAATTTAATGATCGTGAATAGTAAAATAACGGGTATTTTCTCCACTTATATTCCCTATTTATACCCTATCCACCTTTTTCCTTTTTCACCTTTTCGTTCCTCCTTTTTCATTCATCTTCATCTTCTCCGAAAAAAAATTTCACCATGCCGCCGATCGCCATCATTGCAGCCACCGTATACCTTGTCCTTGTCGCCGTTTATCTGGCCTTCTTCCCCGATGAAAACTCCGATTACTACATTGCATCCTTGGTGTTCATCGTACCCCTAACGATTTTAGCGATGAATGTGGATAAATTGTTGGGGTGAGGATCTCGAGTTAGTGTGTTTAGAATGTATCTTGATTGTGTGTTGATGTAACCTTTAATGAATGTGGAATAAAATCTCGTTTTATGTTTAGTTATAAGTCTCGAATTAGCTTTTAATATTTTGTTGTATTTATGATGCAGAATAATCAAGGTGCTTCATCCTATGGTGGCTCTTGCTATCGTTGGGTTAGTGGGGGTTGTTGTTTCTATGGTGGGTCAACCTATTGAAGATTGTATGCCTTATATTGTGTTTATTGTACTATTAGCATTTCCGATGTTAATCATCTCGATATGTATTAACTTTCATGGTTTTTAATGAAATTTATGTTATTTGTGTTTTCCACATATTGTTGTGAATTTTTAAAGTTTCTATATTCGTATTTTTCTCGACTTCGTATGAGAAAATAATGGGTAATGAGTGTAGATCTGACTGAGGTTGACTAAAAGTGAGGTTTATAAATAAATTATTTTGTCTCGAGATTCTGCTTTTGGAATGAAAATTGTTATTCTATCGCGTTTTGAAAATAAACATGATTCATAATTTTTGAAGATCACAAATTTTTGGGGTAGCCTATTCGTTAAACAAAGAGTTTGTAAATAATAGATTTTTAACAATAAGGGTTTCGGATGAGAACTTGATGAATGTAAAGATAGTTGTTGAACTTTAGCTTTTGTAAAGAAAAACTTGTTAGATAAAGTTTTTAGTGACAACCTAGAATCGGTTCCAAGTTTGTCCAATGATAAACAAGGTTGCATTAGGTTACTGTAGCCATGGGCTGAGGCCCAAACGTTTCAAGGGTAAGTTTGGTTTGGCGAATATGAAATGTTGCACATACGTTCCATGACATATATGGTTACGAGGTAGTTTCTAGATCATCAAAATCTCGTATAATGCTTAAGAGTTTCGAGAGGACGTTAGGAGGCTCACAATTTCCTAGAGGATGAGTAGTCAAATTGTACGGATAGTGTTATTTGTATGTGGCGTGTTCATGATTTTTAAGTCATGGTGTGGCGTGTTTAACGCGATCTGTTCCTGCCTCTTGCGTTGAAATGCGAAAGCCAAAGTAGATTTTTTTTTTTTTTTTTTTTTTTTTTTTTTTTTTTCACCACGTATCCTAGAACTAGTTGCCAGTTTTTAGTAGATACAGATTTTTACCGTTTGAATACAAACGGGTATATTTCTTAGAATAAAATAATTGAAAAGTATTTTTCCAACCCTTATAAATACCAATGGCATGCTTGTGTTATCCATACACACACAATCAATGGCTTGTAAGTTACCACATACCGCTGAACAAATTCAACTGTATATCAAGGCAGAAACTGAGGGTAGTGACGTGGATCGTCAAAATGCTATTGTGAAGGTTATCCTGCAATTTGAGGCTACAAAACAACTGAAACGACGGCTTAGAGAAAGCTACGCCATGTGCACAGACATTTCAGATGGTAGGAAGTATGTGATCGACACGTATTTGTATAATGAATCTTGCAAGGATGCTGTTGTCATCGAATCGCTGTGGGCTTGTGTTCATCAGATAGATGACCAGATTTCCAACAAGATTCGTTGGAGTTTGGAAGAGAATGTTGAAGCTGCTAGGGTTGAACATCAACGACAACAAGGGTAAGTTTGGTTTGGCGAATATGAAATGTTGCACATACGTTCCATGACATATATGGTTACGAGGTAGTTTCTAGATCATCAAAATCTCGTATAATGCTTAAGAGTTTCGAGAGGACGTTAGGAGGCTCACAATTTCCTAGAGGATGAGTAGTCAAATTGTACGGATAGTGTTATTTGTATGTGGCGTGTTCATGATTTTTAAGTCATGGTGTGTCGTGTTTTAACGCGATCTGTTCCTGCCTCTTGCGTTGAAATGCGAAAGCCAAAGTAGATTTTTTTTTTTTTTTTTTTTTTTCACCACGTATCCTAGAACTAGTTGCCAGTTTTTAGTAGATACAGATTTTTACCGTTTGAATACAAACGGGTATATTTCTTAGAATAAAATAATTGAAAAGTATTTTTCCAACCCTTATAAATACCAATGGCATGCTTGTGTTATCCATACACACACAATCAATGGCTTGTAAGTTACCACATACCGCTGAACAAATTCAACTGTATATCAAGGCAGAAACTGAGGGTAGTGACGTGGATCGTCAAAATGCTATTGTGAAGGTTATCCTGCAATTTGAGGCTACAAAACAACTGAAACGACGGCTTAGAGAAAGCTACGCCATGTGCACAGACATTTCAGATGGTAGGAAGTATGTGATCGACACGTATTTGTATAATGAATCTTGCAAGGATGCTGTTGTCATCGAATCGCTGTGGGCTTGTGTTCATCAGATAGATGACCAGATTTCCAACAAGATTCGTTGGAGTTTGGAAGAGAATGTTGAAGCTGCTAGGGTTGAACATCAACGACAACAACAACAACCACAACAAAATCCACCACCACCACAACAGCAACAACAACCACAATTTCAACAAGGTGCATCAAGTTCATCTACACCAAGGGTGGTTGTGCAACAACAACATTCGCCTCATCTGGATCATTTCCAGCCAAGTTTCGAGGAGAATGTGGCAGTTGATGATGGTGGTTGGACTTCTGACATGGAGCGGGATCTGAGCAGGTTGGAGGCTCAATGGGAAGAAGAGAAGTTGGCGAGCTTTGATCCTTATGATGATGGTTATTATTCCAACAACTCTCAGACCTGGGATCATCCGGACTACTTTTGAAGTTTAGGTTTAGGTTTATGTGATGTTTTAATCCAGTATCGTTTGTAATGTTTAAGTATTTCTGTCAGGTTTATTTGAATAATATGGTGTTTGAATTTAGTTGAGATTACTGTAGAATTTACAGTGCCTGAGATTGAAATATAGGGATCACTGTATCACTTACAGTGTCCAAGAAAAGTAGAGGCCACTGTATTTACTTACAATGTCTGCTAAGAAAATAGAGACCACTAGAGTTTTGTGATAAATTCAAAGTGGTAAGACGTAAGGTTACGAAGAGGTTTTGAGACCATTGTACATACAATGTCTGGGAGTTTAGAGGGAGCATCGTGAAATTCACAACGTTAAAGGAATGAGTAGGACCATTGTGTAGTTCATAGTGTCTTAATAGTGGATGAATTTATTGTAATCTTATGTGAAATTTGCTAATTCCCAGTTAACACAACTTGGAAAAATTTTCCTTTGGAATAACTATTGTTATTCTTTTATGAAATTTCACATGGTTTCCAATTATAAGAATCTGTGCGGGTAACTTACCCGTTAAACAAAAGAGTCTTGTTGATAATAGACTCTTAGACAGAGATATTCAAATAAGGATTCGGTGTATGTAAAGAAAGTTGCTGAATCCCAACTTTTAGGGGATGAAAAATCTTGTTTGTCTTTGTGTGAGGAATAGTTAATGCAAGTGGCTAGAATAGTAAGAGATAGTATTACGATAAGAGTGTTGCTTTGAACCCGTATAGTAACATCATGTGTTAATGTTTTATTGCATTAATAACTTGTGTATTCTTGTTGTACAGGATATTCGAGGTGTTGAACCCAGTCATGGTTCTTGCTCTTGCTGGTATAGTGGTGTTTTTCATGGATATAGTGGGTCAATCGATTGGTGATGTTATGCCTTTCTTAGTGATTTTTGTAATGTTAGCATTACCAATGCTAATTATATCATTATGTATCAGTATTTATGGTTTCTAATAAGAGTTATGCTGTGTGTTTGATGAATTTTTGTGGTTATTGGTTTCATACTAGTGCTCTTACAGATACAAATAAGCCCACTTATTTATAATTCACTATTTACATAGAGAGGCGTCCCAAACAATGTAAATGAGGAAATATAAACTTATGGTTCAGCGTTTTATAATTTCTTTATTTAAATAAAAGGCATCCCAATCATTCAAATAAAGACATTGTAAACCCTCCTGCTTAAGAATTTCTGATTTAACATTCGTACCAATCCACACAATAATCCATGCGCGGATTTTTCGGAAATATAGAAAAATTTATTTCTCACGTATCTATAAAGATACGAATAAGATAATTAAAGATGGTTGGTACGGTACTCGAAATAGTTGGTGAGTATATACATCAATATATTAGAGTGTTGGGGTAGCAAAACTATCTAGAAGTCACATAAGCGTCTGGCGGATGGTGAGCACGGAGAGCGAAAGGCTATAAAATGTTTTGTTTGTAAAAGTAGTTATAGTTCGGACCTCATTTAGACCCGTTTCTCTATAACTGTAGCTCTGATACCAATCTGTAACACCCCCAATTTCGTGATATGCAGCGGAATCTAAATTGGGTGTTACTTCATGGCACAACAGTTGAATAGTAGAAAACGATCACCAATTTGGTCGTTTCAAAAGATTTATCATTCGAATATCAGAGTTTACAAAGTAAGGTCCCCGTGGTTTTCAAAGTTTATTAAATAGGTTTTCGAATGATATTTATAGCCTTCATAATTATCCGTGCTCCTCCGTGCCATCCGTGCTCATTGTGGACCTGAGATAAATACATGCTTAAAATGTCAACACAATGGTTGGTGAGTTCGTGGAGTTTGATAGAAAATAACTTTCTTTGAAAGGTGTATAGTGATTGTTGAAATAAATAATAATTCTTCATGAAATAAATAACAAGTTGTGTTGTATAAAAATCCACAAGCAAATCATGTATGATCTCCAAAAAATCATAAGTTTCAAGTTATAAATGAAGATGAGCTACGTTGTTATACGCTCGGAATAGAATATTGAGTCAACTTTTAAATGTAACGATATACCAAGCATTTTGGATTGTCTTTTGTAGAATTCACAATTTAGTCACATATGATAACAATTAAGGTGTAAGTACATGATTCATTATCATAAAACATAGTGGAAATAATAACCTATTGTCTGAAATCTATCAGTGTAAAGTGGTGGTTTCTAAATACAGCTGTATCCTAGGATATATATATGAAACATTCATATATTCATAAAGTTATATTGCCCTAAGCCTCATGACACGCAAAACGTTAACATTGTACCGGAAAACGGAGTGTTCATCAAATTAATGACGAAAGTTTTGCCCTCATGTTAATAGGTGACTTGCCAATTCCTATTTTTCTCAAATATAGTGCATCGCGACTAAATACGACTAACCATGTAGGCATTCCGTCCAAGTATTTAGTGGGATAGGTCGTCAGCCTCTAACAGGTTTCGAAGCTGTTCACTATATTCGCGCTCACCGCAGTGATTAATGGCTCATGATCGAGGGACTTTATGGCAATAAAGTAAACTTAGGCAATATAGGTTTCAGGGTGCATGAATTATGCGTAATTTTAGTCTTGGCAATTATTTCTAGTGGAATGTAGAAATATCATAATAAAGTAACAGTACATTCATTTGATATATGAATGCATACAATGAGTCTCAGTGTCATATTACATCAAGTAGTTGAAAATGTTATCTTCCAAGTTCCGTGTTTAAGCTATGCAAGCAGTTTGTACATACAACGAACATGTATTCCTCTCAAAGGTGATTCAAACATGTAAGGCATAGTGGATGATTTTGAGTAAATCATGAGAGTTTTATATAAGTAACTTAAAACAGTTAAAGCATGTATCTCCCCCAAAAGAGTTATTAAAACAAGAGTTAAAAGTAGGGGCCACGACTTACCTGGAGCGAATCCGACAAGACGAAATTATAAGGTCAGGTGAACGATCATGAAAACTTCTTCAATACGAGGCCTGAATATAAGCGAAGTCTAAGAGTCTAACTTACTACTAATAACGAATGTGGAAAGGATAAATCGTATAACGATTTGATCGGTGATATGAGTGTGATATGCTTAAAATGCCTCAAGTTAAAAATATGATATATCTATAATATTATGTTGATTTTTATATCAATCGACTCAAAATATTACTCTTTCAAAATATACAAAAAGGATATGCAAAAGGAAGTTGCTAATATTTCTAATAACTAAACTTTAAATAATGCATAACTTAAAATGAAACATGCATATGAAATGAAGGGTGAAAGTAGAAAATAAATAAGAATGTCAAGTGAAATTAAATAGGTCCTTGTCCTTTTCATATTTTATACTTTTTACTCAAACTGAAATTGCGTTACATTGTTAGTCCTCGGTTAAGTCAAAAGTCCATAATAGTCCCAATCTTGTCCAAAAGTCCATATAAAGCTTGGAGTTCAATGATATGTCAATTTAAGTCCTCTATAGACTGTTTTCACAGCTTCAGTCCATTAGTTTCATAGGTTGGCAGTTTTAGTCCTTCCGGTTAGTTCGCGTTACATTTTTAGTCCAAAATTGATAAAATGGTAAAGAAAAAGGTGGCGACTTTTTATAAGTTATTTTTAAGATTATCAAAGCTTATTTCACTAGATTATTCGGTTGTTTGCTTATTTTTACTACTAATGGGCCTTTAACGAGCCAAATGGCTAGCCCGTTAACTCTCTTTGGTCCAAGGGTTTTTCTTTGGAGCGAGTTTGGATATACTAAAAGTCCATTCTTATCATCACATTATCTATATAGAAGTGCCATAAAGTTATCTATTTCATAGTTTGCAAAAACAGTTCAGTGGGTTATAAAACCCACTTCGCTAGTCTTTGTTGTTTTCAAAAGTGGATTTGCACGATTTGCTTGGGCTGTTTTAAAGGGTCGTATGAAAATAGCGTATAGTCATTAAGTTAGATCGTGAGATATGAAGTCGTTTTTTCCAGCTACTTGGGACTGTTTTCTGCATATAAAACTTCTAAAATTTTCTAAGTGTTTTACACTTTGTCGAGTAGTATTTAAAATGGTTCCTTTAGACTGTCGAGATGAACTTGTGAGTAAAGTCGTAAAATAAGAAAGAGGTTCTTATTTTATCTAATGTTAAGTGGGAGTATGTCAAATGTGCATGTATACTATATGCAGGAAATAGAACGTATATAAAAATGATATGCGAATGAATATAATTTTAGAATCATGCATGGGATATTCTCATGCGTTAATATGTGTTAAATAGGTTAAAGAAAAGTTTGAGGAAGTTCACAGTGAGGGTTACATATATGTGGGTTTTATGTAGTTTTCTCATGCAATATAAACGTTAGGTAGTATGATGCGCTCGAAAATAAAATATGCATGCATGTGTGGGTTGTGTCTGTGAGAAATGGAAGTAAGAGGAGGATAGGTACTTACTACACCTCTTAAGGTGGTGAAGGCGCTGTGAAACTTCGAAGGAGAACACGAACCAAAACAGTCCACTCGCTAGTCAAGCCATACGTGTTTATGTGTTTTAGATCCTTACTCGATTTGTTCTTTATATTAAGGTAGAAGGTTTGCTGGGTTTTTTTGGAGTGGTTAGTGAGTGTGAAGGATGGCTGAGATGAGTAGGTAAGGAGGTGAGGGTGAGAGTTGGGGGATTGTCAGTGGTGTTCGAACATCAGCACAAGGACGAAATCAGTAGCTTACCCGCCTAGTTCGAACTATGGGTTAACATGTTTATTTCTTACCCGATCTTCCTTAAAGGGGTGTCATATGTTTTTCTGGGTTCTAAGGTGTTTAGTGGGAGATGAAATAGGTGGATTTGTGAGATGGTGAGGTGAGTAGTGAAGGGTAGAATATATAGAAGATTTCACACGCTTCTTAGCAATCATTGAGTGGTACTGTATATGGATGGACACATACGCTTGGTTTCTGACATACTAAGATATTTACTAGATGAGGTAACATGGGAAATCTTATCCCTTTCTTTTGTAATGTATATATGCATCTAGTTTACATTTTTAAACAAGAGTCAAGAGGGTTTAGTGAGCCATGATTTCTACTGTTGTCCTAACTTCCTTTAAAATGTGTCATTGTGCTAGAAATATAATTAAAAGAATGTGGGAACAATCGGAAAATTATTTGGTTGAGTTTCGAGATTTTTAGATGTGCAATTCGGGTAAAATGGGACAAACGAAACGAGCTTGGATTTCACAGTAATACTCGATATATTGGGTTGTGAGTTTGCACCTATAGAGTCTAGTGGGTGGTGATCAGGACGGTGTAAAAATATGGGTATGTCACTTCTGGTATTCGAGCGTACGAGGTGTGCTTTTGGTGCTGTTTGGCTGGTCGACTCATGCAGGAAATAACAAAGAAAGAATGATTGAGTTGGAGTTGGGCTTGGATCGTGTAATGGTGATGACAATGGGCTGAAATTTTAGCAGCCCAATTGGCTTTGTAGAATTAAATGTAGTTAGTGAATTAGTGAAAATATAAAGTGTGATTATTGTATAATTTCGTTTGGATAATTTGTAATTAGTGAGATTTGTGTACATTGCGATTTATGAATGTTAATCTTTGTGAAGTGGTTACGTTTCGTAATATAAGTCGGGGTCTAATGTTGACATTCGGTAATTGTTGTGATGTCGTGACGCGGTGAAAATAATATAGTAAATAAAATTTTAAATTTTCCCGTAAAAAAGGGTTTTGGTAAACAGTAAGTCGAGGTTATTATTAATTAACAAGGATTATCATAATGGATTTTCGTGGAATCCTACACCAAGTTTAGAAAATACTTGTGTTCGGTTTAATAGCATGTATCTCCCCACAAGTTTAGAAAACAAGTAAAAAGTGGGACTATGAACTCACCTGGGCAGTCTGGATAGAAAACAAAGTTATACAAAGTTGATAAACGTCTCTGGCACGCTACCTGGGTTGGTGTGTCAAGTTCTCAGTAATTATTTTGGAATATATAAGTTTTATTCTCCGTTTACGTTTATTAGGTTTTTAATTCCTAATAATAATAATAATAATATTAATTATATTAATTTAATAATAATAATAATAATAATAATAATAATAATAATAATAATAATAATAATAATAATAATAATAATAATAATAATAATAATAATATTAAATTAAATTAAAGTTTATAAATATATTTACATTTTAGACCCTAAAGTATCTAGGGTTGACAACTTTTACCCTCAAACTTTATAAAAATGACAACTTTTACCCCTGAACTTTAGTTAAATTACACTTTCTACCCTTAAGTTTCGAAAAATGACACTTTATATCCCTAGGGTTTACTCGATCGCAAATCAGGTCCAAAACATGAAACCTTATAGAGTTTTGGCAAAAATGGTCCTTGAGACTCCCACACGATTTCATTCGACATCCTTCTACACAAAAACATTTTATTTCTTGTGTTTTACCTCGAGACTTTTTACGACTCCTTTTCTAAAATGTTTATAAGAGTTTATAAAAGTATTTTCGTAAAAGATTAGGGCCTAGTTCGAACCCACGACAACAAAAACATTTTCAGAAACTATCGAACCAACTTTCACTCGACACAGAAAAACTTTGAACTTTACACGCCTTGTTCTCCTTCGTTTCTTAACGAAAAATTATGATTCTTTTTCCTATGTTTAGCTCTTCTAGTGTACTTTAATCATGCCAAAATCCAGAATTTTAGAAACACGTTTACTACTCGAAATTAAGGGCCAAAGCAGCAGATATGCTGCTGTTCGACAGTAGCAAAACGAAAAGAAAAACCCGTTTTTCTTGCAATCCGATTTTTAGACCTATTGTTTTTATGTTATGATTAGTTATTCTAATATGTTTAAAGTGTTCCTAAACCATTTTTAATATCCTAGGTCTTTTAGAACTTCATTTCAAAATTATTTTTGTAAATCTACTCGATATGAACAAAAATGACCAAAAATATGTTTTTGTTAATTCTAGGTTGATACTACTTTTAAGACATGTTTTAACCTTTATTTAGACTTAAAATAAACATAGAAAAGTAAATGAAAAGAACTAGAAACATACCTTGCTTATTTTATTCGACTAGGGTTAATTTGTAGTGAATTAGTTCGAATTGATGCCCTACAGATCCTGACTCCTTTCTACTACTTCTCTAGACTTATTTGAACTTAATTTGGACTAGTGGGATCAATGGTGTAATGGTTTGTGGCTGTTTGGTTTGATTCGATGGGTAGTGATGGAGTTTTAGGGTTTCTAGTGATCTCTATTTATAGGAAGGCAATTAGGGTTTCCTGGTTCTTCTAGGGCTATTTTGGGAAGATGTGAAGTGAGGTGGATGTCTAAGGAGATGCCACATGAGAGGAGGAGGGTTTTGGTGATGTGTATGTTTACATATCACACATGTGTCCCTTCTCTAGAAGGAGGGGGAGGTGGATCATTAGGGTCCTTACATTTGGCTACTTAGGGCTTAAGAAAAATCTAGGGTTTAGTTAGTTCTTAGTTAGGATTGAACTAGATGGCTTAACTAGTCTAGTTATGGTTCAAAATGTGCATAGGGTAGTTGTACTAAGGCTTTGTTGACTTGTAAACTAGGGTTTAGGGTAGAACTAAGGTTCCTAGGTTTAGGGTTTAGTTAGAAATGAATTTTGAATCCATATAGCCTAATTTTATACCTATCGATTTGTATATAATAGGAAGAAAATGATTTTTTTGCTTTAGGTAGTTGTACTCTAGGCTTATGAGGCTTGTACTAATGTTAGAAAAATAAGAAAATCGTATTTTTAATTATTTCTTAATTTTCTATAATTTTTATGTAATTTTTATTACACTTTAAATACAAATAAATGAGTTTTTATAGTTTTATGCATAAAAGGGTTGTACATTAAGTTTATGGAGTTGTACATATATTAAATATATAAATAAATTATTTTTATAATTTATTGTGTGAAAATATTGCATAATATATCATTTAGATAATTATTTTTAAAGTTTTATAAGGTTTTTATGTTTATTTAGATTTCGTGCTTAAAGGACTTGTAGCTTGACTTAAATTACTTGTACATAAAAAAATATTAACTAGGGTTTACAAATAAAATAATAGTTTCTGAGAAATTAGGGTTTTATCGGGAGTTATGGTGAAATTAGGGTTTTCTATGCTTTAGTGACTTGTACATTACCTAGGTGACTTATACTTTGATAATTCTAAGGTTTCGTTAACTATATTTGGTATTGTAGTGGTTTAAAGTCTCATAGAAATTATATTGGGTGAAAATAGTTTAGTTAAACTAGTATATTAACGAATTAACGTAAAATGGCAAATGGTAATTTGTAGAGTACTATACTTGACATAAGAAAATATATAAACATATATTAGGTCAAGGTTAGGTCGCGTGCGAATACGTTTATCATAGGTGTGAGTTACGTCACATAAGATAGTGGCTACGCTCAGGCAAGTAAATAAAAAAAAAAAATTATATGTGAAAAATGGTTAAATGTAATGTTACCAGATGAGAATTTTCGCAGTGGTTACAGTATCCCCCCGTTGAAGGAATCTCGTCCCGAGATTCAGTCGGTGTTGGTCGAAGAATTTGGAAAAAGATGTGGATATTTCGTCCGGATTTAATCTTCTCGTTCCCAGGTAAATTCTGGTCCTCTCTTGGAGTTCCATCTTACCTTGACGATAGGAACGCGACTTCGCTTGAGTTGTTTGACTTCTCTATCCATGATCTCCACAGGCTCTTCTACAAAATTAAGCTTGTCATTGAGACGAAGCTCTTTCATAGGAATAACGAGTGTTTCATCGGATAGGCATTTCTTCAGGTTAGAGACGTGAAAGACGGGTTGAACTTTACTAAGTTCTATAGGAAGTTCAAGACGATAGGCTACGGGACCGATTCTCTCCAGAATCTCGAATGGTCCAATATATCGGGGATTTAACTTTCCGCGTTTGCCGAATCTAACCATTCCCTTCCATGGTGATACTTTCAGCATTACTCTGTCTCATACTTCAAACTTCATAAGTTTTCGTCTCATATCTGCATAACTCTTCTGCCTATCTCGGGTAGCTTGCAGATGTTGTCGGATTTGTACGATCTTATCAGTAGTCTCCTGAATTATCTCTGGTCCGATAAGTTGAGATTCTCCAACTTCTGCCCAACAGACAGGTGACCGACACTTTCTCCCATAAAGTGCTTCAAACGGGGCTGCTTTGATACTTGCATGGTAGCTATTGTTGTACAAGAATTCTGCCAAAGGTAGATGTTTATCCCATCCTTTGCCAAAATCTATCACACAAGCTCTAAGCATATCTTCCAACGTTTGAATGGTTCTCTCACCCTGTCCGTCGGTTTGGGGATGATAAGCCGTACTCATATCTAAATTAGTACCCAAAGCATCCTGGAGTTTCTCCCAAAATCTTGACGTGAAACGAGAATCACGATCAGAAATAATGGAAACCGGAACTCCATGCTGAGAGACTATCTCTTTTAGATATATCTTGGCTAAATCTTCTACTTCGTCAGTTTCCTTGATCGGCAAAAAGCGAGCTGACTTAGTAAGACGATCAACTATGACCCAAATGGTGTCATATCCGCTTGACGTTCTAGGTAATTTGGTGATAAAATCCATAGTTATCCCTTCCCATTTCCATTCAGGAATCTCAGGTTGCGTCAATAAACCAAATGGTTTTTGATGCTCGGCTTTAACTCGTGTACACGTCAAACATTTACTGACATACTCTGCAATGTCAGCTTTCATGTTTGGCCACCAGTAAAGCTTTCTGAGATCCTGGTACATCTTTTCAGATCCTGGGTGGATAGAATACTTGGACTTATGTGATTCGTGCATAATCACATTTCTTAAATCACCAAAGAGTGGAATCCAACTTCGATTCTTAATACAACGAGTTCCATCAGGGCGATGTTCAAACACTTTGTCCATGCCCCTTAAATTCTCAGCCTGAACATTTTCTTCTTTTACTGCCTCAGTCTGCGCATTGAGAATTTGGGTTGGAAGATCTGAGTTAATGGTCATGACTACAGCCCTTACTCTAAGTGGCTTAATTCGTTCTTTCCTGCTCAAAGCATCTGCTACAACATTTGCTTTTCCAGGGTGATAACGAATCTCACAGTCATAATCACTTAACAACTCTAACCATCTTCGTTGTCTCATATTTAACTCCTTCTGATCGAGAATGTGCTGTAGACTCTTGTGATCTGTAAAGACAACACACTTTGTACCATACAAATAGTGTCTCCAGATTTTGAGTGCAAACACAACGGCTCCTAATTCTAAATCATGAGTCGTATAATTCTTCTCCATTTTGTTGGCTGGTAATTCCGGATCTGACTTGATTCTCCAAAGCTGCGGTTACTCTGTCTTCAATGAGCTGTCGGATGGCGGCTTATGACATGACGGGGTCTGGGGAATTACGAGGCATTTTCTATCACAAGAAAACATATGTTTAGATTTCCCATATTTGATCATATCAAAATATGTCTCGAATCATCACACATGTATTTAATTCCTAGCCCATATCTATTTATATCGTTCACCGCATTTTTACTTAACCACGTATAGTCATAAACATCTTGCTATATATATAACAAAATTTTGACACAAGTGCCAATTTTATGCTACACCTCCTGTGGCTAGTACAAAACGCAAAAGTTATTAGATATAAACTATGTGCTAGTGTCCTAGTTATACTATAGATCTCACTACTGAGATATAGTACAAAAGATACGGATAGAATCTAATCTAACGGCTATCGGTCGTTTTCTCCAGTCGAGTCTCCAGATCAGCTATCATACTGGCGATGACTTGTTGATTCTCCTGATACTGGGCCTTCATTGCTTCCATGGTCGTCTCCAATGCAGCAATCTTCTCATGTGCAATCTTCAGTTCTTCATTTCGTAGTAGCATTTCGTCTATCAAATTTAACTCATTACTGTAAAGAGTAGTTATTTCTTGTATGATTTGCTTACCAAGCTCACCTATCTCCTTACGAATTTCCTCCAGCTTTTGTCGTATAACCTTTTGTTCTGTCGCCAACTCTTCAATTCCATACTCCATACTTTCGATACGTTCCAGTGGTAACTCATCCAGATGGCCTAGAGCAGTCTCAATTTGCTCTTCCTGTTTCTCCAATTGTGTCAGCAGAGTGGATATGGTCGGAGATCGCTCCTGAGCTGCCTGCGAACTCTCTCCTTCTTCAAAAACTCTCGGTGGTGTCGGGAAATCAGGCATAGGCGATCGAGGTAACTCATGATATCGAGCAATAATAGCTCTGACTTCATCACTGAGTTCGTACGGTACAGACGGAGGAGTAAAATCAGTAGATGACGGTGGCGGTTGGGGTGAAGACGATGGGACTATGAAATCAAAATTAGACAACATATAAGGATATGGACGGGGTAAAGGTGAGGAAAATACGGGAAACGTTCGCATTCGTGCCGTTCTCCGAACTCCTTCGCGACTTTGTACGTATGGATTATCCGGAAGTGGTAGAACATCTGGCATCGCAATATCTTCAGATGGCTCTAGAATCGTCTCCGTATCGTGTCCAAATACTGTCTCAAATACTATAGAAACATCCTCGGATGGATCCGATTCTGTTACTCGCCTGGGTATCGTGATGTCCGAAACTGTCATGACATTTTCAGTGTCCGAGTCCGACATAAGAGTAATAGTGTGGATAGGGGAAACCATAACTCTGTAACCACCCGAATATTATAAATATCTCACTAGTAAATTAAATAGTAATCACATAAATAATATTTTAGTGAAACTGTGGCACGGAGGACTTTCAGAGTAAATTTTTGTGAAAATCGGTTATAGTCCAATGTTTGAAAACATTTGGTTTTCTATAACCATGAGCTCTGATACCAATCTGTAACACCCCCATTTTTCAATATACGCAGCGGAATATAAGTTGGGGTATTACTTCATGGTTCATAGTCATGAGTATAGAAAACGACTCAAAAAGAGACGTTTTTAAATAAAAATTGTTATCATTCATTTATTTATCAGAGTACATAGGATAGGTCCCAGAGGGAAGTTTTGAAAACACGAAATAAAATACATTATTCTTTGAATGATAACAAAGTGGACGCTCTTTTTATTTAGAAGAAAGTCCACAGCCACTCCGTGCCAAGCCATGCCTTTTAGTCACCTGAGATAAACATGCTTAAAAAGTCAACACAAAGGTTGAGTGAATCCATAGTGTTTTCAGTAGTAATCAGTTGAACACAAGCTATATAAAAACAATCAGTAATACTTCAGTGTAAAGTATATATATTGCATTAAGTCTCATGGCACGCAAAACATTAACAGGTTATCTTCATAGTAATGAGCTATGAGATATAAAATTACCCCATAATTAAATGTAGGTAACCTTGCCCCCGAGTAGGAGATTGCCAGTCTCTTTATTAAACTCAAATTAAATGCATTTAGTTACGTTACGGTAACACAAAGGGGCTGTCAAACCCAATAGATCTATCCATTATATTCGCGCTCACCCGCAAGTGATTAGAGGTCCATGATTAGGGGTCTTTTTGGCAAAAGCAAACTTATGCAATACAAATCAGGAAAGCATACAGAAAATACTTGTGTTCGGTTTAATAGCATGTATCTCCCCACAAGTTTAGAAAACAAGTAAAAAGTGGGACTATGAACTCACCTGGGCAGTCTGGATGGAAAACAAAGTTATACAAAGTTGATAAACGTCTCTGGCACGCTACCTGGGTTGGTGTGTCAAGTTCTCAGTAATTATTTTGGAATATATAAGTTTTATTCTCCGTTTACGTTTATTAGGTTTTTAATTCCTAATAATAATAATAATAATAATAATAATAATAATAATAATAATAATAATTATATTAATTTAATAATAATAATAATAATAATAATATTAAATTAAATTAAAGTTTATAAATATATTTACATTTTAGACCCTAAAGTATCTAGGGTTGACAACTTTTACCCTCAAACTTTATAAAAATGACAACTTTTACCCCTGACTTTAGTTAAATTACACTTTCTACCCTTAAGTTTCGAAAAATGACACTTTATATCCCTAGGGTTTACTCGATCGCAAATCAGGTCCAAAACATGAAACCTTATAGAGTTTTGGCAAAAATGGTCCTTGAGACTCCCACACGATTTCATTCGACATCCTTCTACACAAAAACATTTTATTTCTTGTGTTTTACCTCGAGACTTTTTACGACTCCTTTTCTAAAATGTTTATAAGAGTTTATAAAAGTATTTTCGTAAAAGATTAGGGCCTAGTTCGAACCCACGACAACAAAAACATTTTCAGAAACTATCGAACCAAGTTTCACTCGACACAGAAAAACTCAGAACTTTACACGCCTTGTTCTCCTTCGTTTCTTAACGAAAAATTATGATTCTTTTTCCTATGTTTAGCTCTTCTAGTGTACTTTAATCATGCCAAAAGCCAGAATTTTAGAAACACGTTTACTACTCGAAATTAAGGGCCAAAGCAGCAGATATGCTGCTGTTCGACAGTAGCAAAAAGAAAAGAAAAACCCGTTTTTCTTGCAATCCGATTTTTAGACCTATTGTTTTTATGTTATGATTAGTTATTCTAATATGTTTAAAGTGTTCCTAAACCATTTTTAATATCCTAGGTCTTTTAGAACTTCATTTCGAAATTATTTTTGTAAATCTACTCGATATGAACAAAAATGACCAAAAATATGTTTTTGTTAATTCTGGGTTGATACTACTTTTAAGACATGTTTTAACCTTTATTTAGACTTAAAATAAACATAGAAAAGTAAATGAAAAGAACTAGAAACATACCTTGCTTATTTTATTCGACTAGGGTTAATTTGTAGTGAATTAGTTCGAATTGATGCCCTACAGATCCTGACTCCTTTCTACTGCTTCTCTAGACGTATTTGAACTTAATTTGGACTAGTGGGATCAATGGTGTAATGGTTTGTGGCTGTTTGGTTTGATTCGATGGGTAGTGATGGAGTTTTAGGGTTTCTAGTGATCTCTATTTATAGGAAGGCAATTAGGGTTTCCTGGTTCTTCTAGGGCTGTTTTGGGAAGATGTGAAGTGAGGTGGATGGCTAGGGAGACGCCACATGAGAGGAGGAGGGTTTTGGTGATGTGTATGTTTACATATCACACATGTGTCCCTTCTCTAGAAGGAGGGGGGAGGTGGATCATTAGGGTCCTTACATTTGGCTACTTAGGGCTTAAGAAAAATCTAGGGTTTAGTTAGTTCTTAGTTAGGATTGAACTAGATGGCTTAACTAGTCTAGTTATGGTTCAAAATGTGCATAGGGTAGTTGTACTAAGGCTTTGTTGAATTGTAAACTAGGGTTTAGGGTAGAACTAAGGTTCCTAGGTTTAGGGTTTAGTTAGAAATGAATTTTGAATCCATATAGCCTAATTTTATACCTATCGATTTGTATATAATAGGAAGAAAATGATTTTTTTTGCTTTAGGTAGTTGTACTCTAGGCTTATGAGGCTTGTACTAATGTTAGAAAAATAAGAAAATGTATTTTTAATTATTTCTTAATTTTCTATAATTTTATGTAATTTTTATTACACTTTAAATACAAATAAATGAGTTTTTATAGTTTTATGCATAAAAGGGTTGTACATTAAGTTTATGGAGTTGTACATATATTCAATATATAAATAAATTATTTTTATAATTTATTGTGTTAAAATATTGCATAATATATCATTTAGATAATTATTTTTAAAGTTTTATAAGGTTTTTATGTTTATTTAGATTTCGTGCTTAAAGGACTTGTACATTGACTTAAATTACTTGTACATAAAAAAAATAGGGATAATTACTAAAATAACCCGATTGCCCAACTGCTAAGAGTATCTATCCCGATCTCAAAAAATTCCCCCCTTAGCCCAGGGCAACTCGTATAATCACGTATTGTACGGTAGTGTATTTTGGGCAACTTTTATTTGTTGGGCAACCGTATACTTTACAGATGGTTTTTTGGTCATTTCAAAAATTTTACACTGTTCACTGCTTTCATTACTGTTCATACCGTATTCGAAAATAAAAATTTAAAAACAAACAGCATCTCCTCTATACACTTCTTCCCTCCATCTCGTTTCACAGTCACTGTCAAAAAAAAAATAAACTCGGTTTATTTTCGCGCTTGTTTATCATGTTACACTATTATTTCAATCTCCAATCTACTACCATTGTTTTCCCTGATTGTCATCTGAAAACAGAGTAACTGTTCATTGAACAGTGTTCCAATAAAATCATTTAACACCGTCGATTGTTTGTTTGATTAGAAAAAATGTGGTATAATATGGTATGTACAGCGTATTACGAATCTTTATTACATTTGTTTTGTATCGTTATTGATTTTTGTTTATCTGGTATAATATAGTGTTGTTTGTTTGTTTATGCATTTATGTGGATTATGATTTGATTTTTGTTTTGGGATGTATTTGATAAGCCACGATTTTGGGTTGTATCTGATACGCCATGCCTGATTCAAATAAGGTCATAAGCAAAACACCCTATTCTTATGGTCCAACACTAAGTGGTTGTAGTTAAGTTGTAATCATCTGAACTGTGTATGATAGTGTTTACGCTGGCTGTATACATGTGTTCAAACTTATTTTGTTATGAATTGTATGTTCTGAGTTAACATATTTTTTCCTTTTAGGACTATGAAGCTAAACTAATCATTAGTAGCAAACTCAACTACTTTTGGTTGATAAATCGGAAATTAGACGCAAAACGACGGAACTTGTTTAGGAGTACATGCTTTGGAAAATGGTTGGATTTGTTATACTTTGAACATGAAACACACCTCATTGACTATATGGTACGGAAACAAAGAAGAGTGGACGAGTCTCATTATGATATGCCCTTTATCTATTACCTAGATGGACATACTCTGCATTTTGGTCGTCCTGAGTTTTGTCTAATGACGGGGTTGCGGTTTGGAAGTGTGAGCTTTGAGTTATACACTTCTGGTGCTCTCAAATTTCGTGATAGGGTGTTTCCTGACAAGCGAGGTTTGATTGTAACCAACTTAGACCTTATTGGTGTCATCGAGGATGAAGAGCAGTTTCGCAAGCTATGTGATCAAGACGCAATACGGATATCTCTTTTGTTAGTCTTAGAGGTGATCTTTATGGGTCGTTTATTGACATCCCAAGTTGATGACACATTGATGAGGTTGGTTGAAAACCTAGAAGGTTGGAATGCATTTCCGTGGGGTGAACATATTTGGACCCATTTATATGACCAACTTCATAATGTAATGGATAAGCACACGGATAACCACCTTTTAGTATTGAAGAAAAACCCAAAATCTGTTCCGACCTATACTTTGTCTGGATTTGTATTTGCTTTCCAGGTTTGTATTTATTTTTATTAATAATATATTTTTCAGCCGAACAGTTTGATGGACTGATTGATATGTTTGTGTTTTACAATTTGTTTAGATTTGGATACTCGAGTCTTTAGAAAGATCTGAACGTTGGTGGAGTAAAAACCCTAATGTGATTCCAAGAGCTATTGCATGGTCTATGAAGTCACCATTCAAAAGAAGTGACTGTTCCCACCTTTTTTCAGAGGTCTCTATTTTTTTCTATTTGTATTTACGTAAAATAAATTGTTGAATCCCTGTTGAGCAATGATCTTTTTTTTTTCTTGAATTGAAACAAAATTAATCACTACGCCGAATATAATGAATAATCTTAAGGAGAGCAATGAACACACATAGGTAGGAGCCTGTTATTTTTGTACTATCCCTTATGCTTCTTTCTAAGTTGCAGAACCAAACTTGTAGGATTGACGCCTTGATTGATCTTTGAGCCAATAAAAATCTCTGTATGACAAACTTATATTTATGCGGAAACTAAATATAAGATTGTGAAGAAGACAATGACTAATGAACTATGATCCTGTATGGATCTTTTATTAACTTTTGTATTCCATTACCAAAACATATATGAAACTCTAAGCCGTATGTTTATTTTATAGGCAAGAAACCCTAATACGACTTTTACGGAAACGTGTGTAGACATAAACACAAATCTCTTCCTAGAATAACTGTAACTAACATACTAAAAATAAGCAACGACCAGCAGCAATAAACACTGCCAGCAGGAACACACCAAAGCTACCAGCAGGATTGCACTTGCGCAGCAGCAAGATTAAGTAACCAGAAGCAACATCTTTAAAGCAAACATTTCCAGCAGCAACCTCTATATAAAAGCAGCAACATAATATAATCATCTCCAATTAAGCTGGTTACCATGTAATTCTCTTGATCTTGACTGCTACTATGACAATGTGTACATCAAATCACTTAAGTTTCATACTATTCTCATCACTTCCAGGTGTGTTAACTCCTGTGAGAGGTGAATCATTGAAAATTAATGGATTTGATGTCTCTTTACCAATAGCCATCACTACTGGAGTAGCCAATGTTTTTGTGTGTAAGACCATGGTACATTGATAACCATATGATTTTTAGTAAATCATCAACTATAAACGGATTTGACTTGTCTTTACCTGTAGCCGTTTGCTCAGGACTAGCCAATTCTTGGTTACAGCAGAACCTTGGTGAATTGAGTACCAAATATGGTTTTCAAACTGCCTTTACCACAAGCCATATGCATGTGGGCTAGCCAATTCTTAGGAAACCCAAAAGGGTAAAATCCATGGTGAATTGAACACCATTTCAACTCTCAGTTCTTAAACATGGGTGAGTTGAAGTACCCTAATAGTTTTGAGCAAACTATCACAGCTATAAACGGATTTGAGGATCACACCAGAGCCGTACCCTCATGGTGAGCCAACTTTTCCTTATCTGCTAGACATGGTAAGTTGAATACCATTTGTTGTGTGGTTCAAGAACCAACACTGTACCTGCAAGTGGTGCCCTCAAAACAAACAAGTTTGCAAAATAAACTAAATACGAAGATTTTTATAATTTTTTTAATTTTCTATTTATTTATTTAATTATTTTTGAGTACTGAAAGAAAGAAAAGAAAATTATACAACAACAACAAGAAAATAAGCCTCCCCTTAGGCTTATACCAAAATCAAACAGATCAACCTTTGGTAGTGGCAATTTGATTTTTGATAAATCTAACCAATTGTTCAGCTGTGGTCATATCATTCCCAACAGCCATTTTGCTGACCTTCAACTTACTTTTAAGCATTCTTTCCATCAGCTCTACAGACAAAAAATACTGAACATCCGCAAACATACATAACACCTTATTAGAGATGGTTTCAAGGACATGAACATTAGAAGGAGAATAGAACCTCCAACTATGAACTCTCCAAGACTGTTGATCAGACCAAACATTACAAGAACCTCCTCCCACTTGAGAATCCATTAAAACTTTCAAATCACCCCAAAGGTGAAGACCAAACCCAGAAGGCTTATTAGATTCATAATACTGTTCCACCATTTCATACAAGTTAATCAAATCTTTTTTGGTCACCAAATGCAGAATCTCCCGAAGAAAGATGAACCGTTTGGTTTTGCCATCCAGTGTGAACAACACATTGACTTCCCCTTCAGGTATAGTCACAACTTTCCAATGAGCAATATGACAACACAAAAGAGAGGAATAATCTTCGGATTCACTCTCTGAAGCCAACTGAATAAACTCCTCATCGTCCATTTCTGCAATAGATTCAGCAGAATGCTTCTTAGCATGACTCTTCTTTCTGGTGCTGGGAGTAGAAGAGGATGACTCAAACTGAGCAGTTTTAGCAGTTTCAGGAGCAGCGGAAGCTTGGTGATCAGCAGGAATAGAAAACTTTTTTCTTAAGAGTGAGGAAGTATCAAGGACAGAGACATCACCAGAAAGGTCAGCAGAATCAGTGACTTTAAATCTCTTGGAAGAAGGTTCTTCCAATGAAGATGAAGGCTTGGCTGGAAAACCTTTCATGATCCTGTCATAGTACATGTCTAGGTCTTCATCTGACATATTCCTCACCTGAGCCATAGTCCACCCAGAAGAACAAAATTGAATACTCTGATTCTTGACAACTTGTCTCTTAACATTTCTCATTTCTGCATATGTAAGAGGTTTATTCCTTTTATCCTTGGCTTTGAGTTCTGCAAGAGCCCTTGTCCTTTGCTTTGTCAATGCAACCATTTTGGCAGGAAAATCATCATCTGAGATATCAATGCCCAAAATATCCTTGGCCAGGTTAGGATTGGCAGCCACTTGAGAAGAAAGATGCATCCAATCTGCTTCAGAATAATGTAAAGAAGCAGCAGCCAACTCTTTTTATCTTTCTGGAGGCAAAGTGGTTGTAAAAGGTCTATCAGTCGTTGCTAAATCTGCAGTAAGATCTACAGCATGAAGCTGCTTAGCCATGGCTTCCCCCATCATGTAATCTTCATGGTTTTTAAGCAACCTTTCTTGCTCAGCCCTTTCTTTATCAGAGACCAAACCCCCAAGTTCATAGATGAACTCAAATAAGTACATTTTATTACTATCATTTATCCTATTAATTTGACTTGTTTTACTATATTATGTATGAGGATTGATACTTAATCGTTTACTTTTGTAATTCTCAGGTAAAAACAAGCATTTGGTGAAACTTAGCGATTTTGGACTAATTATGGAGCAAAACATGCATAAAGTGAAGAGTCTACTGAAATGAAGAAGATCAAGACTAATCTGCTCCAGATGCACCGCATCTCACTCATGACATGCGCCGCATCTCTATCATTATTTCACCAGATACGATCCAAGATACAAGAGGACATGCGCCGCATCTAATCATGGAGTTACGCCGCATCTTCTGGCGGTGTACGAATATTCCTGAATATTATAATCTTGGACCCCACGCGAAGTTAAGTCAATGCGCCGCATCTACTTACTAGATGCGCCGCATCTTCCCTCAGACAGAAACTATAAATACCCCAAGACCAGACGAATTCCGGAGCTTTGTGTCAGAGGATTAATTTAGGTTCGAAGGCCGAAGCAGCAGAACCCTAGGACGAATTCAGTCAAGGAGGCAGCACAAGACACACCAAACGAAGATACAAGAGCTGTAAGAAGGTGTTGCATGTGTTTAATTCATTAAGTAGTTTTGTTTTATTGTGTTAGCAAACTTTAATTCATCAGGATTGGTGGCTTGTGTAATGTGACAACGAAAGATTGCACTCCCTTTAATACTTGCTTTCCCATCAATTAAAGTTTATATGTTGATGTCTTTGGTTACTACTTATTAGTGCATTGATAACCTCTGTGTTTATTAGTGGCTTGCGGGCATTTGACTGCGGAAAATAATGTGGCTCCCACGGTTATTACTAAATTGATCACTTAGGAATAACTTTTAGACATAAGTAATCATTAAGGGTTTACTCGCCGATAAGAATAGGACCAACGAGAAAGGGTTAACTACATACACTTCATATAAAGCTATCAATAAAACAAGTGACAAACTACTTAATTATAAGGACAGCCCTCTTATTGTCTCGAGTATTTATCTGTGTACGTGTGTGCTACTTGCTGATTCGTGCCTATTGGTGTATTTTACTATTTAATTGCAAACAAAATCGTGCCAGTCTCTCAGGCTGAAACCCCCTTGCGTTAGGATATTAAAATACTGATTAGAATAACGAGATAATACGTTCCACTCTTAGTGATCGACACTCTACTTACCATTATATTCATACTGACCGGGTACACTGCTCGTTAAGTGTGTGTGTTATTGATAAGTCGGCTAAATATAAATTTAAAACTTGAGTAGGCATTAAAACTGCTAAACCGCAACGACACACGCAGCACATCAAGTTTTTGGCGCCGCTGCCGGGGAGTGAATTGTTATTATCTGTTAATTTGATTAGTATTTTAATTAGGTTTTTCTTTTTATTAGATTAATTGCATCATTGTATTATTTTGCATATTTGTTGTTTTGTGTGTTATTTGTTTGCTTTTATTTTTGTTTGTGTGTTTTAATTTTTGTTTTTATTTTTCGTATTTTTTCTGTTCTGCTATCGTTGTACTGTGCTAAATCAAACGATACGGCGCATCTGATCTCTCAGATACGGCGTATTGCGTTTAATTTTTTTTAAAAATACAACGCGTTTAATTAATTCGATACGACGCATCTTTTCCCCAAGATACGGCGTATCTGTTTTTAATAAGAAATTTTTTCTAAGCGATAAAGTAATACGACGCATCTGCTTTAGCAGATACGGCGTATCTGTTTTTAAGGAAATTTTTTTCTAAACGTTAACGCCATACGACGCATCTGCTTTTGCAGATACGGCGTATCTATTATTTTAATTAAAAACAGTTTGCGAATTATTAAACAGATACGGCGTATCGATCTCTGTCGATACGGCGCATCTTACTGAATCAAAAATCTCATATTTTTAAACGTAACGAAAATACGGCGCATTAACTTTCGTTAATACGACGTATTTAATTTTAAATAAATATCGATTTTTGATTAATTAATTTGATACGGCGCATTCGTAAATTCTAAGCGGCGTATCTATTTTCTGGATAAAGTCTGATTAAATTTTAACGATTATAAGATACGGCGTATCCAACTATTTGGATACGGCGCATCGTCCGCAGATATCAGCTATTTGTATTCATATATCCGTTTCTATATTCATTAATTTCTCTTCTAGCGAACAAATCCTACTGATGATTTTACCTTGGATGACAGATTTTGCTATGGAAGACATGTCAGTTAACGGATATCTTGCTAAGGAATGCTTGTTTTCAGATTCATTCAATGTGCTCATGATTGATGCAGATTTATTCTCTTGGGAGACTCCTCTTGAAGCTGCTTTTAAGGAATTCATGCGTTTATGCAACATTGACAAAGAGGTATTCTCTTATGATGTATTTGTGAGGTACACTGGAGAAGAATTGTCGCTCTTATGGCCTATCATTGAAGCCGAAGGATTGAACTGGACTACTATCAAAGAAGATGATGGGAAATTCTATCTTGCATACATGGACTCAAGCAACAACAGCTGTGGTGGAGGCAACACCCAAATTTCTTACATGCCTTATTCTGAACAGTACTGGGGATTAAATGAGAACTATCTGGATAATGACAGAAATTATGCTTTGGCGGAATTACTATTTCATGGCAGATTGGTAAGATTGATAGACCTCTCCCTCAATGATTGGCTAGAACTCAAATATGGTAGTCCGGAATTTGCCCCTGCAAATGAAGTCAAGCAGATTATGACTTCATGGTTGACTCGGAGTTTTAAGAAGCAATTTAACGAGTTCATGGAGATAAAAAAGAATATGATTGGAAAGGCTTGCTTTGACGTTAACCACGATCCTAACGATGTTGATTTTTCAGAATGGTTGGCTAGTAAGTTTAATAACCATAAGAGCATGGATCGAGCTACTAAGGATGCATTATGGGTATATTGGATGAAAGGAGATGACGAAGAAGTAGAAAGCGATTATGGGTCGTCACTTCATGATTCAACAATCAATGAGGGCATTGAAGAACTTTTCAGAATTGACATTGATGTGTTCGATTATGAGACACCCTTGTGCAAGCAGTTCAAGGAATTTAACTACCTTCTTCAAGTCGACGATGATGTGCTTACTGGAGATCTACCAGGATTTAAGACTTATGACGATTTCAAAAACACCTGGTACTATGAATGGAATGACCAAGTACCATGGGTTTGGGATAAACCATGGGAATTTGAGCACATTAATCACACCTGTACACCCTTCGTTTTCAAGGACGGAAGTAGTGTTTGGCCGACCTGTGATTATAAAAATGACGGAACCTGTAATGGGGGAAGTATAATTGGGATGAAACGGGTTGGAAACGATGTAACCTTTGAAGATTATGAGTGGTACGATAATGTTGAAGACTGCCCACAAAAGGCGGAGGCTTTGCAAGAAAAGGGTAGAATTGAAAGCTTGAAAGGACTTAAGGGAACATCGGATACTACTTTCTGGGAATGGGTGCATAAACAATTTGATGATTTCACGAAGCTTAGTCGACAATTACAATATGATTTGGAAAGAGAGTGGGAGGCGATTCAAGACAATAAGTCATTAATTGAAGAACTAGATGATTATTTGATTAAGGATCCTTATTTTAAGTTTGTTGATAAAGACGAGGAAAAGTTCACCAAAAGAAAGTGTCAACTACTTGGGATTCCTTACAATGAGCCACCCATGATTATTTCTGAAAAATTTAAAATCATCAAATATTCTTTGGGTCCTGATGAAGAGTATACTGCGGCGAAGACAAAGAGTTATATTAGATTAAGTCGAACGGAAGAAAACGTCGCAGAGATATACGGGAAAATCTTTCGGATGAAGGAAGAAGGATGGACCGTGACAAGAACTAAATGAAGAGCAAAACGTGAGTCTAACTTGAAGACTCTGGAATAAAGACAAGTGCTTACCGGGAGACAACCCGGAGAATTCCTATTATTCTGTTTTCTGTGTCGAGTCAGTCAGGCCCGCATGAGGATACGGCGCATCTCAATCCTGAGATGCGACGCATCTCCTGCAATGGTCATATCTTATTTTAATTTTTCTGCATTTTTATTTTCGACTTTAAAACTATTTATCAGTTTATTTTAATGCGGCGCATCCGTGGTTAAGGATGCGGCGCATCTTTATTCTGATCCGTATTAATTCCAGGCTCGATACGGCGTATCTTCTTCCATAAGATACGGCGCATCGACTGACCTGATGATTTTCAGTTTTAATTTTTAAGTTTTATTTTTATCTAACTACTAATGTATTATGCAAGCTTGAACCTTTCTTATCTTAGGTGTGTTTTAAAGCTTTGGTGGTATTATAGTTTCCTGGATTTCCTGTGGATACATCAAGTATGAAGCTTTAACGTTCTAATCCACAAGAAAGATGATTTTTGCTCTAATACAAATGGAGGATCATACCGAGCAAATCTCAGGGGAGTTTTTTTTGTTCTAATTCTTTTATTTTCCAGTTTTTAACCTTTTATACAAACAACGAGGACGTTGTTTAACTTAAGTGGGGGATTGAAGAATTAGAACACTTAACAATTACTTGTCCTAAACTTTTTCAAAAATTATGCTTAAAATGTGCTTAATATATCAAACTTAAAAAATTTTAGCATGTTTTTGTTTAAGATCTAAGTTGCATAGCTGCACACATGACGTTATTTTCAAAAATTGTGATTTTTCAAAATTCACAAATCTATGAGTGTGCCGGTGACTTGTAAACTTTAGAACTTGGCTTGTATACTATTCGAGACCACCATAATAAGTATTATATTTATATAATTGGAATGACTTGTCTAAATTGGTAAAATTCTAGGATTACACCCAAATAGCCTATTATATGTTATGTGTTATTAACTAACTACACTGGTTAGTTAACCCCCGTATAAACCCTTTTGTTACTCTCATTTTTAGAGTAAGATACCCCTAGAAAAACACTCAGAGCCATTCCTTTCGTTTCTTACACCTATGTTTAAAATGTTTCGTTACACCCTTACACCTTAGCCTACCCTGTAGATTAGAATCCGTGGTTGGTTAATTGCTATAGGCAAAGTGTGTTTCCTTACATTACCTGTGTTCGCGTGCATAATTCATTATCTTTGGTTAGGTCGGGAAATTGCACAATGCAATTGGAGTGAAAGTAAATATTGTATATCTTTGAGTTTATTTTTCGTGTGTTTACTACTTTCACTATTACCGTTATTTCTGAAGTATGAGAAGTATGGAAAAATTATCCAGAATTATCATTATAGTGATGTGGTGAAATTTTACACATCTATGTTTATATGTTAAAAAAAAAAAAAAAAAAAAAAAAAAAAAAAAAAAAAAAAAGAAAAGTTGGAAGTTTGTTTTAACCAACTTATGTAAAGTTTTGTATTAAGTGGTCGATATCACCACTATTTGTTATACTATATCTATGGATTGAATGGGAATTGGCAGTTATGGGAACGCCAATTAAGGTTTATTCTTTGATTAAGATCTTGTTGAGTATAATTCGTGTCTACCTAAAGCGTGTGTTTCAAGTGTTAAAGCGTGAGTTATTCGATGATATGAGTCTTATTCATGGGATGGTTGGGATAGTGATTAACCACACTTAGGATTTTAATTTATTTGTTTTGTTTATTTTTTATTTTTACACCAATTTATATCCCAAATGTTATCCATACCCTATATTATTCTTTATCCAACCGAACCTTTGATTTATTGAGATTAGGGATTTGAGCAATCTTAAGTATCGTAGTCATGGATTCGGCTATGTATTTACGATTTTGTCGCCCTTTTTGATATATTATTATTGGTGAAGTTTGGACCTATCTTTAGCCTATTCGAGTTAAGGATTTGAGCAATTGCAAGTATCGTGTTCGTGGATTCGATCATGTATTTGTGATTTTGTCGCCTTTTCTGGAATTTGAGATCGATAGTGAAAGAGAATAATTAACCCTTAAGCCTACAAACCCTTTTTACCGCTTTAGACTTGTTATTCCTTAGCTTTAGTGGAGGAGATGTGTATACTTGCCAAGCTTATGATAGAATATTCGTCACGACTGGACAGTTAAACGATTAGATTTGCTTTTATCAAATTATTTTATTTTACTTCTAATTCGTTAAGTGTTTAGTTGTGTGATTATGAAATAAACGAATACATGCTTAAATATAAAAATAAATCCTAACATCTTTTAGGATACATTTTCATAAGAGAAATTCTAAGGTTTACTTGGGGACAAGTAAAGTTCAAGTGGGGGGATATTTGATGAACTCAAATAAGTACATTTTATTACTATCATTTATCCTATTAATTTGACTTGTTTTACTATATTATGTATGAGGATTGATACTTAATCGTTTACTTTTGTAATTCTCAGGTAAAAAGATGCGTGGTTTTGCAACCTTACAACAGGTTTTACCTCTCGAGGGATCTCAAGAGGCTTACAACCCCACCAGGCAGTGTACCTGACCGATGTAGTATAGTGTAGTGGTAAGTACGGGGGATTGATCGTTCTCCACAGGGAATAGTGTTCGTTAGGTGTGAAAGGCTACTCTAATTAGGTCTAAGGGTTGAGGAAGATTCTTTTTATGTTTTTTTATATTTTATAAAAGCAAGTAAAATCTCGGGTTTTGAAGGAGTGGGCGGAATTAGTTGCTAGTCAACTAACCCAAATTACTACAAATGCAAATAAAATAAAATAACAAAAATGAAAAGTGGTGAGAAACTTATGTGTAGAGAAATGTGTTTACTTAGATTTCCTTACTCCCTAACTATCTTTTACCGGTTAATTAGTGTGTATTAGTCGCGTGGATGACGGGTGTATTCCTTAATACCATTCGTGGGGTGGCGTACTTACTTCCCCAAACTCTACAAGCTCCTACTTCACTCCTATGTCGAGCCGGCTAGGAAGCTCCTAACATGGGATCACTAGAATTCGCTTGTGCATTAAATACAACCATAAAAACCTTTAGTACGCGTTTGGTTCATGTTTCTTAAGACGTTCAAGCAAGTTACCGAATAGGAAGTTAGCCAGTTTTCTTAAGCCTAACATAGATAAACAATCATCCAATACAACTAATAACACACTAACAACCAATAATCAATAGCTAGGTTTCATTAGATCTAAGCAAACACAAGATAAATTTAGCCTAACATGTTAAACAAAAGACAAGCATAAGATAGAATCAAACAACACATAGACATATTGAATGATTAATTGATAACTTATCTTTCAATGAAACATGGAAGATCTCAAGGCAAAAAGCCCTGAAAAAGTAGCTAAAATCGTCTTAGGGTTTTATCCCAAAATTCCACACACTAAGCTCTCCCTAATGACAAAAAATTAGAAAACTATATATAGACTTTGACATCTGACGGCGTCACCTTATGTATTGTGACGCCGTCACCTCGCCGCTTTTAGGGTTCCCGGATGACCATCTTGACGCCGTCCCTCTTTAGCTCTACCAAAATCCATTCTGGCTTATCAAGGCTTGACGCCGTCGGATCATGAACGTGACGCCGTCCCCTTAAGATTTAAGCCGTGACGCCCTTGATTTAGTTAAAGCGTGACGCCGTCAGAATTCTTATGCAAACTCACTGGCCCGTCATGAGTAAATTTCACATCCAACTTTTTTTTGCCAAGGCATGACGCCGTCCCATGTTAATTGTGACGCCGTCAAGAGTAACTTTTAGCCGATTCTTGAGACTTTGCCGTTTTCTTCACTTTAATGCTCCAAAAACGTCCAAAATGCCTCCTTTTCCAGATTTCTCCTCAAAAGTACCTAAAATGACAAAAGGAACGATTTAGGGCAATATTTGATCAAATAAATACGATTTCGGGCTTAAATGACCCCTTAAAAGCGGTACACTTTTCGCCTCATCAAATACCCTTACACTTGAGATTTGCTTGTCCTCAAGCAAATGCGCTTTTATTCTAATCAAAATACAAGTTAGGGGTCATTTAATGCTAATAAAAAAGTAATTACAACAAATACTCGTTCCACTTCAATCATAATAAGCACGGAGATTACATACTAGCACCTCACAAGTAGTGTTTAGATACTCACATCTCTCAGGTGTCATCAAAATAAATCTCATAAATGAAAACGGATAATATCTCTCACTACCTGTCATAGCAAATAGATTACCATAGGCTTGGGAAAGGATCGAAAACCTCCTCCACTAGGCGTAAGCACCTAAGATAAACTATCAAAGAGGGCTTTTACATGGGTTATAACGTGAGGTGTAGGGAAAAGGAAAACACGGTTTTGTTGGATAAAGGATATTTTACTGGTGGCGAGTTAAAGATCTTGATTAATTACATGTACTATACAATGTTGCTAAGCCAAGACTCGACTCGATCTTAAGCTAAAAACAAAATAACAAAATAACAAAAGCATAAAAATAAACATAAAATGAAACGGGATGGTAGTCCGTATGTTTTTTCTATTTTTCTTTTTTTTTTTTCTGTATTTTTCTTGATTTTTTCGATTTTTTTTTTTTTTTTTTTTTTTTTTTTTTTTTTTGCATACACTTTTACCCTACCATCCAAAATAATACATCAAAGGAGCATTGCATCCCCCTTACACTTGAATTTTTACATAACTTTACAAATAACTATTCTAATGACTCGAATTAAGATAATTGAAAAACTTGGAGTACTTTTAAAACATTTAGCACATATGGGGGTAATAAATGATGTTCTTCCCCATTACTCCATTACACTAGTACTTTACCCACGAGTCCCAATCGTCCCAAAACAATATGTACAAGGATATGACTCGACTTAGCAACCATGTAATCAATTAGATAATTAACTTGGGTTTAAACAAATATTGTAACAATAATGCACTAAAGATGAGTGCATACAAGGTAGGCTAAGGCGATTTGGGTGTACATTTTAGTGGGGTGTAACAAATTCTTCCTTTAAGTAAAATGCTTAAAGGTCGAAACGAAAAGATAGGCTCTGAGGGGTGTACTAGGGGTATCGTGTACTAAAAATGAGTACAACGCAAAGGGTGTGGGAGAATTACTTGACCAATGTAGCCAATGTAATTATAACAAAAACACAGGTGTAAAACATGGGTTAATCCTAATGCCTCTTATCATGTAGTAAATCTAACTACACGAATGTAGTCTCACTTGTGGCCTTGGAATGGTCCTAACGCAAGTTCTAGAATCTAAGTGCTACCGGTACACACATCATAGCATAAATGCTTTTCCTACCAATTCTAGGGGCGAACCTCACATATTTGGGGGTGGAAAATTTTTTAGTGGTACGGTTTTTGTGCTAGTCATATAACTCCTATCCATGAGACGCTTATTAGGATCAAAGTTTCACTCCTATATGTTGTAAAAAATTTTAAATTTGGCACTAAAATTACCTTAACAAGTATTTCTCTCAGTTTTATTACACATCTACTATCAAACAAACAAAAATCAAGCGCAATTGTATTCTCTAAAATCGTACTTTTACCCTCCCCTTACACTTAAGATGAACATTGTCCCCAATGTTCAAATAACAAGATGTAAAAGAAAAAAGTAAAAGAATGAAATCAAATACTCCCCTGATTCGCTCGTTGGATAATGAAATTACACGGTTAAATCTTCCTCCAAAGAGAATGTTGAAGCTCCATGACTAATGCATCGCCATAAGCTTGATTCAAAACATTTCCTTGTCCAAAATAACCTGTTGAACCTGAGAAAACAAACACGAAAACCTGCATAACATCGGCGGGATAAAATCTATATATAAGGATATAATGCTTGTGGAATGATAATTTTGCAGATTCCTGGAGATTATAAGTTGGAGATTCTAATAAAAACTTTTTATGAAAACAAAATTTTCAAAAATTTCTGGAAATTAAATCTGACGCCGTCAGGTTATAACCCCTGACGCCGTCAGAAATGACCTGACAAAAATTTTCATTTTAAGTTTCCGGAAAATTTCTGGAAAAACCTTTACCTTACTTCCTGGAAATTCTGCAAAACATCATTATGACTCGATACAAGCATTTGACTCAAACAAATACGAATATGTATGCTAACTTATTATTATTATGATTCATGTTCATTTGTGTTCTAATAAACCAATTTAGATTTCCCTTACACTTATCTTTTGCAAAATACCTTTATATGTAGTTAAGACGAAGTTAAAAACAACATAAAGCATTTTCACAAATTAGTTTTGAACATGAATCAATAAGAATAAAAATTAAACACACATACGGAAACAAATAAAATCAAACAAACAAATAAATAAACACACAAAGCAAATGAAACAAATAAGGCTTGGGTTGCCTCCCAAGAAGCGCTTTTCTTTATTAACGAGTCTTGTAGCTAGACTCAAAGTCACGTACATTACGTGACTCCATCATCGGTCACGGTTCCTAGGCCATTCTCCTTCCCGGTTTTATATTTCGGTCCTAATTTCAAACAATCCTTGTAGAAACCGAATATCCTTTCCATAACATATTCTACTCCTTTACTTCTATCCTTATCATTTCTATAGTAGACCGCTTGTTTAAGCTCCTTCTCAACATTTGACAAGTTTTGGAATTGTTCTATCTTATATGGCATTTGGTAGCTTACTTCATCGGTCTCATCCTTAAATCTAACTATCCCTAAGGAAGGTTCATAAGTCATTCTAGAGACCTCAACAAATGGTTTTCCAAAAACCACTTGAGTTAAGGATGCATCGACTATTGGGCGGATATCTTCAACAATTACAAAGTCGGTGACATAGGTGAAGTTTCCTACATAAACCGGTAATCCCTTAACTCTTCCCGTGAAGTTACTCATCCAACCCTTGTCAGGGAACATCCTATACCCAAGCTGATTTTTCATTATCAAGTTGTAGTGGGCTCTAGTCATGATGTTTATGGGTGATCTAAGGTCGATATAAGCTTTCCACACATGTAGATGCCCTATGTTGCATGGTATGTTGAGATTAGAAGGGTCGCCTATTTCTATGATTGGTCTACCTAGGAAGTATGGTGTCTCGGGATCATCGAATAAGTTTGTATGATATGCACGCTCTTCCTTAGTGGGTAGCCTATTGAAGTAGTCCTCATCATCATCTACTTCTTCAATCTCACTTGTCCTAACTTCCTTATCAACCTCGACTTTCCTATCCTCATCCTTTGGTTCACTTTCTTCCATGCTCCTATCGATTGGTTTAATAGTGACAACGTTGACGAAGTGGACATGTTTGGATGAAGAAGGGTCTTTGACTTGGGGTCCGCTATTTGTGTTCCTAGCGTCCTTATGTGGAGGTGATAACACTTGGTTATGGAGGGCTTTCAACAAGTTGTCAATTTTATTGGTCATCTCAGTTTGTTGTTGATTGAATTCGGTCTCGAATCTAGCTATCCGAGCTTCTTGAGATGCCATAAATTGAGACATCAATCCTTCAAAGTTATTGGTACTACCATTGCCGGAAGGATTGTTGTTGAAAGTACGGTTCGAGTTGGAACCGCTTGATTGGAAATGATTAGGTGGGTTGGAAGAATTGGTTTGTTGCGAGTTTTGGTTTTGTTTCCACCTAAGGTTCGGGTGATTTTTCCATGAGGGGTTGTATGAATCACCATAATGGTTTGGCTCGGGCTTGAAAGTGTACCACTTGTCTCCCGCTCCGTCGGTACGCGAGGATGCGTAGTCCACAAAAGCTTGTTCGGGGAGTTCCATGCAATCACGAGTGTCGTGGGGACCACTACATAATTCACATGAAGAAGTGATTTTGTTCACTTGACTTGAAGGTTTAGGAGCCTCGTAGGATTTCATGAGAAACTTGACTTGGTCTTCAAGTTCTATGATCCTACGGTCGGAAGTGCTTGAATTGTTCAAAGGCAAAGATATTGCCTTGACCGTTTTATTCAAATCACGGGGATCACTCCAACTTTCGTTGTCATAAAGAGCAAGATCCTCTAGGAGAGCCCATGATTGTTCCGCACTTAGATCACGTAGCTTGCCACCGGCCGATTGGTCAATGGTTTGCCTTGTGGAGAGATTGATATGGTCATAGAAGATTTGGACTTGGAGCCAAAGTTCTATGCCATGGTGAGGGACTTTTTGGAGTAAGTCCTTGAATCGAGTCCATGCCTCGTAGAGAGTTTCGCCTTGACGTTGTTGGAACATCAAGATATCATTCCTTAGCTTGGTAGTTCTTCCCGGTGGGAAAAACTGAGCAAGGAAACGAGTGGTGAGATCATCCCAAGAGGTGATGGATCCTGCGGGTTGACGTTCTAGCCACTGACTAGCTTGGTCCCGCAAAGAGAATTGAAAGAGACGCAATCGGGTCGTCTCTCGAGTGGCAACATCAAGGTCTATAGAATCAACGATTTTAAGAAAGTCCTTGAGATGTTGATTAGGATCTTCAGAACGAAGTCCATGGAATGCGCATCCGCTTTGCACCAACCGGATGGTGTCGGATCGCAAGGGTGTGATATTGGCTCCTTGAGTGAGCTCAATGGTGTTTCGATAGCCATGGTGGCTAGGACGGGAATACTCTCCTAAAGTACGGGCTCTAGGAGGTGGTGGTGGTTGTTGTGGTGGTGGGTTGTGTGGGTTAAGGATATTACCATCTTCCATGATGTCGGACGGTAATGGTTACGAACAAAGACACGAAGAAAATAGATAGACTAAAGAAAACCTAGAAAAATAAAATAAAAATCTCACTAGAAAGGAATCTAGTGAGTAGACCTAATAGAAATAAAAATTCAACCTAAACAATAACTATTCCCCGGCAGCGGCGCCAAAAACTTGATGCGTGGTTTTGCAACCTTACAATAGGTTTTACCTCTCGAGGGATCTCAAGAGGCTTACAACCCCACCAGGCAGTGTACCTGACCGATGTAGTATAGTGTAGTGGTAAGTACGGGGGATTGATCGTTCTCCACAGGGAATAGTGTTCGTTAGGTGTGAAAGGCTACTCTAATTAGGTCTAAGGGTTGAGGAAGATTCTTTTTATGTTTTTTTATATTTTATAAAAGCAAGTAAAATCTCGGGTTTTGAAGGAGTGGGCGGAATTAGTTGCTAGTCAACTAACCCAAATTACTACAAATGCAAATAAAATAAAATAACAAAAATGAAAAGTGGTGAGAAACTTATGTGTAGAGAAATGTGTTTACTTAGATTTCCTTACTCCCTAACTATCTTTTACCGGTTAATTAGTGTGTATTAGTCGCGTGGATGACGGGTGTATTCCTTAATACCATTCGTGGGGTGGCGTACTTACTTCCCCAAACTCTACAAGCTCCTACTTCACTCCTATGTCGAGCCGGCTAGGAAGCTCCTAACATGGGATCACTAGAATTCGCTTGTGCATTAAATACAACCATAAAAACCTTTAGTACGCGTTTGGTTCATGTTTCTTAAGACGTTCAAGCAAGTTACCGAATAGGAAGTTAGCCAGTTTTCTTAAGCCTAACATAGATAAACAATCATCCAATACAACTAATAACACACTAACAACCAATAATCAATAGCTAGGTTTCATTAGATCTAAGCAAACACAAGATAAATTTAGCCTAACATGTTAAACAAAAGACAAGCATAAGATAGAATCAAACAACACATAGACATATTGAATGATTAATTGATAACTTATCTTTCAATGAAACATGGAAGATCTCAAGGCAAAAAGCCCTGAAAAAGTAGCTAAAATCGTCTTAGGGTTTTATCCCAAAATTCCACACACTAAGCTCTCCCTAATGACAAAAAATTAGAAAACTATATATAGACTTTGACATCTGACGGCGTCACCTTATGTATTGTGACGCCGTCACCTCGCCGCTTTTAGGGTTCCCGGATGACCATCTTGACGCCGTCCCTCTTTAGCTCTACCAAAATCCATTCTGGCTTATCAAGGCTTGACGCCGTCGGATCATGAACGTGACGCCGTCCCCTTAAGATTTAAGCCGTGACGCCCTTGATTTAGTTAAAGCGTGACGCCGTCAGAATTCTTATGCAAACTCACTGGCCCGTCATGAGTAAATTTCACATCCAACTTTTTTTTGCCAAGGCATGACGCCGTCCCATGTTAATTGTGACGCCGTCAAGAGTAACTTTTAGCCGATTCTTGAGACTTTGCCGTTTTCTTCACTTTAATGCTCCAAAAACGTCCAAAATGCCTCCTTTTCCAGATTTCTCCTCAAAAGTACCTAAAATGACAAAAGGAACGATTTAGGGCAATATTTGATCAAATAAATACGATTTCGGGCTTAAATGACCCCTTAAAAGCGGTACACTTTTCGCCTCATCAGTAATTCTCAGGTAAAAACAAGCATTTGGTGAAACTTAGCGATTTTGGACTAATTATGGAGCAAAACATGCATAAAGTGAAGAGTCTACTGAAATGAAGAAGATCAAGACTAATCTGCTCCAGATGCGCCGCATCTCACTCATGACATGCGCCGCATCTCTATCATTATTTCACCAGATACGATCCAAGATACAAGAGGACATGCGCCGCATCTAATCATGGAGTTACGCCGCATCTTCTGGCGGTGTACGAATATTCCTGAATATTATAATCTTGGACCCCACGCGAAGTTAAGTCAATGCGCCGCATCTACTTACTAGATGCGCCGCATCTTCCCTCAGACAGAAACTATAAATACCCCAAGACCAGACGAATTCCGGAGCTTTGTGTCAGAGGATTAATTTAGGTTCGAAGGCCGAAGCAGCAGAACCCTAGGACGAATTCAGTCAAGGAGGCAGCACAAGACACACCAAACGAAGATACAAGAGCTGTAAGAAGGTGCTGCATGTGTTTAATTCATTAAGTAGTTTTGTTTTATTGTGTTAGCAAACTTTAATTCATCAGGATTGGTGGCTTGTGTAATGTGACAACGAAAGATTGCACTCCCTTTAATACTTGCTTTCCCATCAATTAAAGTTTATATGTTGATGTCTTTGGTTACTACTTATTAGTGCATTGATAACCTCTGTGTTTATTAGTGGCTTGCGGGCATTTGACTGCGGAAAATAATGTGGCTCCCACGGTTATTACTAAATTGATCACTTAGGAATAACTTTTAGACATAAGTAATCATTAAGGGTTTACTCGCCGATAAGAATAGGACCAACGAGAAAGGGTTAACTACATACACTTCATATAAAGCTATCAATAAAACAAGTGACAAACTACTTAATTATAAGGACAGCCCTCTTATTGTCTCGAGTATTTATCTGTGTACGTGTGTGCTACTTGCTGATTCGTGCCTATTGGTGTATTTTACTATTTAATTGCAAACAAAATCGTGCCAGTCTCTCAGGCTGAAACCCCCTTGCGTTAGGATATTAAAATACTGATTAGAATAACGAGATAATACGTTCCACTCTTAGTGATCGACACTCTACTTACCATTATATTCATACTGACCGGGTACACTGCTCGTTAAGTGTGTGTGTTATTGATAAGTCGGCTAAATATAAATTTAAAACTTGAGTAGGCATTAAAACTGCTAAACCGCAACGACACACGCAGCACATCAAGTTTTTGGCGCCGTTGCCGGGGAGTGAATTGTTATTATCTGTTAATTTGATTAGTATTTTAATTAGGTTTTTCTTTTTATTAGATTAATTGCATCATTGTATTATTTTGCATATTTGTTGTTTTGTGTGTTATTTGTTTGCTTTTATTTTTGTTTGTGTGTTTTAATTTTTGTTTTTATTTTTCGTATTTTTTCTGTTCTGCTATCGTTGTACTGTGCTAAATCAAACGATACGGCGCATCTGATCTCTCAGATACGGCGTATTGCGTTTAATTTTTTTTAAAAATACAACGCGTTTAATTAATTCGATACGACGCATCTTTTCCCCAAGATACGGCGTATCTGTTTTTAATAAGAAATTTTTTCTAAGCGATAAAGTAATACGACGCATCTGCTTTAGCAGATACGGCGTATCTGTTTTTAAGGAAATTTTTTTCTAAACGTTAACGCCATACGACGCATCTGCTTTTGCAGATACGGCGTATCTATTATTTTAATTAAAAACAGTTTGCGAATTATTAAACAGATACGGCGTATCGATCTCTGTCGATACGGCGCATCTTACTGAATCAAAAATCTCATATTTTTAAACGTAACGAAAATACGGCGCATTAACTTTCGTTAATACGACGTATTTAATTTTAAATAAATATCGATTTTTGATTAATTAATTCGATACGGCGCATTCGTAAATTCTAAGCGGCGTATCTATTTTCTGGATAAAGTCTGATTAAATTTTAACGATTATAAGATACGGCGTATCCAACTATTTGGATACGGCGCATCGTCCGCAGATATCAGCTATTTGTATTCATATATCCGTTTCTATATTCATTAATTTCTCTTCTAGCGAACAAATCCTACTGATGATTTTACCTTGGATGACAGATTTTGCTATGGAAGACATGTCAGTTAACGGATATCTTGCTAAGGAATGCTTGTTTTCAGATTCATTCAATGTGCTCATGATCGATGCAGATTTATTCTCTTGGGAGACTCCTCTTGAAGCTGCTTTTAAGGAATTCATGCGTTTATGCAACATTGACAAAGAGGTATTCTCTTATGATGTATTTGTGAGGTACACTGGAGAAGAATTGTCGCTCTTATGGCCTATCATTGAAGCCGAAGGATTGAACTGGACTACTATCGAAGAAGATGATGGGAAATTCTATCTTGCATACATGGACTCAAGCAACAACAGCTGTGGTGGAGGCAACACCCAAATTTCTTACATGCCTTATTCTGAACAGTACTGGGGATTAAATGAGAACTATCTGGATAATGACAGAAATTATGCTTTGGCGGAATTACTATTTCATGGCAGATTGGTAAGATTGATAGACCTCTCCCTCAATGATTGGCTAGAACTCAAATATGGTAGTCCGGAATTTGCCCCTGCAAATGAAGTCAAGCAGATTATGACTTCATGGTTGACTCGGAGTTTTAAGAAGCAATTTAACGAGTTCATGGAGATAAAAAAGAATATGATTGGAAAGGCTTGCTTTGACGTTAACCACGATCCTAACGATGTTGATTTTTCAGAATGGTTGGCTAGTAAGTTTAATAACCATAAGAGCATGGATCGAGCTACTAAGGATGCATTATGGGTATATTGGATGAAAGGAGAAGACGAAGAAGTAGAAAGCGATTATGGGTCGTCACTTCATGATTCAACAATCAATGAGGGCATTGAAGATCTTTTCAGAATTGACATTGATGTGTTCGATTATGAGACACCCTTGTGCAAGCAGTTCAAGGAATTTAACTACCTTCTTCAAGTCGACGATGATGTGCTTACTGGAGATCTACCAGGATTTAAGACTTATGACGATTTCAAAAACACCTGGTACTATGAATGGAATGACCAAGTACCATGGGTTTGGGATAAACCATGGGAATTTGAGCACATTAATCACACCTGTACACCCTTCGTTTTCAAGGACGGAAGTAGTGTTTGGCCGACCTGTGATTATAAAAATGACGGAACCTGTAATGGGGGAAGTATAATTGGGATGAAACGGGTTGGAAACGATGTAACCTTTGAAGATTATGAGTGGTACGATAATGTTGAAGACTGCCCACAAAAGGCGGAGGCTTTGCAAGAAAAGGGTAGAATTGAAAGCTTGAAAGGACTTAAGGGAACATCGGATACTACTTTCTGGGAATGGGTGCATAAACAATTTGATGATTTCACGAAGCTTAGTCGACAGTTACAATATGATTTGGAAAGAGAGTGGGAGGCGATTCAAGACAATAAGTCATTAATTGAAGAACTAGATGATTATTTGATTAAGGATCCTTATTTTAAGTTTGTTGATAAAGACGAGGAAAAGTTCACCAAAAGAAAGTGTCAACTACTTGGGATTCCTTACAATGAGCCACCCATGATTATTTCTGAAAAATTTAAAATCATCAAATATTCTTTGGGTCCTGATGAAGAGTATACTGCGGCGAAGACAAAGAGTTATATTAGATTAAGTCGAACGGAAGAAAACGTCGCAGAGATATACGGGAAAATCTTTCGGATGAAGGAAGAAGGATGGACCGTGACAAGAACTAAATGAAGAGCTAAACGTGAGTCTAACTTGAAGACTCTGGAATAAAGACAAGTGCTTACCGGGAGACAACCCGGAGAATTCCTATTATTCTGTTTTCTGTGTCGAGTCAGTCAGGCCCGCATGAGGATACGGCGCATCTCAATCCTGAGATGCGACGCATCTCCTGCAATGGTCATATCTTATTTTAATTTTTCTGCATTTTTATTTTCGACTTTAAAACTATTTATCAGTTTATTTTAATGCGGCGCATCCGTGGTTAAGGATGCGGCGCATCTTTATTCTGATCCGTATTAATTCCAGGCTCGATACGGCGTATCTTCTTCCATAAGATACGGCGCATCGACTGACCTGATGATTTTCAGTTTTAATTTTTAAGTTTTATTTTTATCTAACTACTAATGTATTATGCAAGCTTGAACCTTTCTTATCTTAGGTGTGTTTTAAAGCTTTGGTGGTATTATAGTTTCCTGGATTTCCTGTGGATACATCAAGTATGAAGCTTTAACGTTCTAATCCACAAGAAAGATGATTTTTGCTCTAATACAAATGGAGGATCATACCGAGCAAATCTCAGGGGAGTTTTTTTGTTCTAATTCTTTTATTTTCCAGTTTTTAACCTTTTATACAAACAACGAGGACGTTGTTTAACTTAAGTGGGGGGATTGAAGAATTAGAACACTTAACAATTACTTGTCCTAAACTTTTTCAAAAATTATGCTTAAAATGTGCTTAATATATCAAACTTAAAAAATTTTAGCATGTTTTTGTTTAAGATCTAAGTTGCATAGCTGCACACATGACGTTATTTTCAAAAATTGTGATTTTTCAAAATTCACAAATCTATGAGTGTGCCGGTGACTTGTAAACTTTAGAACTTGGCTTGTATACTATTCGAGACCACCATAATAAGTATTATATTTATATAATTGGAATGACTTGTCTAAATTGGTAAAATTCTAGGATTACACCCAAATAGCCTATTATATGTTATGTGTTATTAACTAACTACACTGGTTAGTTAACCCCCGTATAAACCCTTTTGTTACTCTCATTTTTAGAGTAAGATACCCCTAGAAAAACACTCAGAGCCATTCCTTTCGTTTCTTACACCTATGTTTAAAATGTTTCGTTACACCCTTACACCTTAGCCTACCCTGTAGATTAGAATCCGTGGTTGGTTAATTGCTATAGGCAAAGTGTGTTTCCTTACATTACCTGTGTTCGCGTGCATAATTCATTATCTTTGGTTAGGTCGGGAAATTGCACAATGCAATTGGAGTGAAAGTAAATATTGTATATCTTTGAGTTTATTTTTCGTGTGTTTACTACTTTCACTATTACCGTTATTTCTGAAGTATGAAAAGTATGGAAAAATTATCCAGAATTATCATTATAGTGATGTGGTGAAATTTTACACATCTATGTTTATATGTTAAAAAAAAAAAAAAAAAAAAAAAAAAAAAAAAAAAAAAAAAAAAAGTTGGAAGTTTGTTTTAACCAACTTATGTAAAGTTTTGTATTAAGTGGTCGATATCACCACTATTTGTTATACTATATCTATGGATTGAATGGGAATTGGCAGTTATGGGAACGCCAATTAAGGTTTATTCTTTGATTAAGATCTTGTTGAGTATAATTCGTGTCTACCTAAAGCGTGTGTTTCAAGTGTTAAAGCGTGAGTTATTCGATGATATGAGTCTTATTCATGGGATGGTTGGGATAGTGATTAACCACACTTAGGATTTTAATTTATTTGTTTTGTTTATTTTTTATTTTTACACCAATTTATATCCCAAATGTTATCCATACCCTATATTATTCTTTATCCAACCGAACCTTTGATTTATTGAGATTAGGGATTTGAGCAATCTTAAGTATCGTAGTCATGGATTCGGCTATGTATTTACAATTTTGTCGCCCTTTTTGATATATTATTATTGGTGAAGTTTGGACCTATCTTTAGCCTATTCGAGTTAAGGATTTGAGCAATTGCAAGTATCGTGTTCGTGGATTCGATCATGTATTTGTGATTTTGTCGCCTTTTCTGGAATTTGAGATCGATAGTGAAAGAGAATAATTAACCCTTAAGCCTACAAACCCTTTTTACCGCTTTAGACTTGTTATTCCTTAGCTTTAGTGGAGGAGATGTGTATACTTGCCAAGCTTATGATAGAATATTCGTCACGACTGGACAGTTAAACGATTAGATTTGCTTTTATCAAATTATTTTATTTTACTTCTAATTCGTTAAGTGTTTAGTTGTGTGATTATGAAATAAACGAATACATGCTTAAATATAAAAATAAATCCTAACATCTTTTAGGATACATTTTCATAAGAGAAATTCTAAGGTTTACTTGGGGACAAGTAAAGTTCAAGTGGGGGGATATTTGATGAACTCAAATAAGTACATTTTATTACTATCATTTATCCTATTAATTTGACTTGTTTTACTATATTATGTATGAGGATTGATACTTAATCGTTTACTTTTGTAATTCTCAGGTAAAAACAAGCATTTGGTGAAACTTAGCGATTTTGGACTAATTATGGAGCAAAACATGCATAAAGTGAAGAGTCTACTGAAATGAAGAAGATCAAGACTAATCTGCTCCAGATGCGCCGCATCTCACTCATGACATGCGCCGCATCTCTATCATTATTTCACCAGATACGATCCAAGATACAAGAGGACATGCGCCGCATCTAATCATGGAGTTACGCCGCATCTTCTGGCGGTGTACGAATATTCCTGAATATTATAATCTTGGACCCCACGCGAAGTTAAGTCAATGCGCCGCATCTACTTACTAGATGCGCCGCATCTTCCCTCAGATAGAAACTATAAATACCCCAAGACCAGACGAATTCCGGAGCTTTTTGTCAGAGGATTAATTTAGGTTCGAAGGCCGAAGCAGCAGAACCCTAGGACGAATTCAGTCAAGGAGGCAGCACAAGACACACCAAACGAAGATACAAGAGCTGTAAGAAGGTGCTGCATGTGTTTAATTCATTAAGTAGTTTTGTTTTATTGTGTTAGCAAACTTTAATTCATCAGGATTGGTGGCTTGTGTAATGTGACAACGAAAGATTGCACTCCCTTTAATACTTGCTTTCCCATCAATTAAAGTTTATATGTTGATGTCTTTGGTTACTACTTATTAGTGCATTGATAACCTCTGTGTTTATTAGTGGCTTGCGGGCATTTGACTGCGGAAAATAATGTGGCTCCCACGGTTATTACTAAATTGATCACTTAGGAATAACTTTTAGACATAAGTAATCATTAAGGGTTTACTCGCCGATAAGAATAGGACCAACGAGAAAGGGTTAACTACATACACTTCATATAAAGCTATCAATAAAACAAGTGACAAACTACTTAATTATAAGGACAGCCCTCTTATTGTCTCGAGTATTTATCTGTGTACGTGTGTGCTACTTGCTGATTCGTGCCTATTGGTGTATTTTACTATTTAATTGCAAACAAAATCGTGCCAGTCTCTCAGGCTGAAACCCCCTTGCGTTAGGATATTAAAATACTGATTAGAATAACGAGATAATACGTTCCACTCTTAGTGATCGACACTCTACTTACCATTATATTCATACTGACCGGGTACACTGCTCGTTAAGTGTGTGTGTTATTGATAAGTCGGCTAAATATAAATTTAAAACTTGAGTAGGCATTAAAACTGCTAAACCGCAACGACACACGCAGCACATCAAGTTTTTGGCGCCGTTGCCGGGGAGTGAATTGTTATTATCTGTTAATTTGATTAGTATTTTAATTAGGTTTTTCTTTTTATTAGATTAATTGCATCATTGTATTATTTTGCATATTTGTTGTTTTGTGTGTTATTTGTTTGCTTTTATTTTTGTTTTTGTGTTTATTTTTGTTTGTGCGTTTTAATTTTTGTTTTTATTTTTCGTATTTTTTCTGTTCTGCTATCGTTGTACTGTGCTAAATCAAACGATACGGCGCATCTGATCTCTCAGATACGGCGTATTGCGTTTAATTTTTTTTTAAAATACAACGCGTTTAATTAATTCGATACGACGCATCTTTTCCCCAAGATACGGCGTATCTGTTTTTAATAAGAAATTTTTTCTAAGCGATAAAGTAATACGACGCATCTGCTTTAGCAGATACGGCGTATCTGTTTTTAAGGAAATTTTTTTCTAAACGTTAACGCCATACGACGCATCTGATTTTGCAGATACGGCGTATCTATTATTTTAATTAAAAACAGTTTGCGAATTATTAAACAGATACGGCGTATCGATCTCTGTCGATACGGCGCATCTTACTGAATCAAAAATCTCATATTTTTAAACGTAACGAAAATACGGCGCATTAACTTTCGTTAATACGACGTATTTAATTTTAAATAAATATCGATTTTTGATTAATTAATTCGATACGGCGCATTCGTAAATTCTAAGCGGCGTATCTATTTTCTGGATAAAGTCTGATTAAATTTTAACGATTATAAGATACGGCGTATCCAACTATTTGGATACGGCGCATCGTCCGCAGATATCAGCTATTTGTATTCATATATCCGTTTCTATATTCATTAATTTCTCTTCTAGCGAACAAATCCTACTGATGATTTTACCTTGGATGACAGATTTTGCTATGGAAGACATGTCAGTTAACGGATATCTTGCTAAGGAATGCTTGTTTTCAGATTCATTCAATGTGCTCATGATCGATGCAGATTTATTCTCTTGGGAGACTCCTCTTGAAGCTGCTTTTAAGGAATTCATGCGTTTATGCAACATTGACAAAGAGGTATTCTCTTATGATGTATTTGTGAGGTACACTGGAGAAGAATTGTCGCTCTTATGGCCTATCATTGAAGCCGAAGGATTGAACTGGACTACTATCGAAGAAGATGATGGGAAATTCTATCTTGCATACATGGACTCAAGCAACAACAGCTGTGGTGGAGGCAACACCCAAATTTCTTACATGCCTTATTCTGAACAGTACTGGGGATTAAATGAGAACTATCTGGATAATGACAGAAATTATGCTTTGGCGGAATTACTATTTCATGGCAGATTGGTAAGATTGATAGACCTCTCCCTCAATGATTGGCTAGAACTCAAATATGGTAGTCCGGAATTTGCCCCTGCAAATGAAGTCAAGCAGATTATGACTTCATGGTTGACTCGGAGTTTTAAGAAGCAATTTAACGAGTTCATGGAGATAAAAAAGAATATGATTGGAAAGGCTTGCTTTGACGTTAACCACGATCCTAACGATGTTGATTTTTCAGAATGGTTGGCTAGTAAGTTTAATAACCATAAGAGCATGGATCGAGCTACTAAGGATGCATTATGGGTATATTGGATGAAAGGAGAAGACGAAGAAGTAGAAAGCGATTATGGGTCGTCACTTCATGATTCAACAATCAATGAGGGCATTGAAGAACTTTTCAGAATTGACATTGATGTGTTCGATTATGAGACACCCTTGTGCAAGCAGTTCAAGGAATTTAACTACCTTCTTCAAGTCGACGATGATGTGCTTACTGGAGATCTACCAGGATTTAAGACTTATGACGATTTCAAAAACACCTGGTACTATGAATGGAATGACCAAGTACCATGGGTTTGGGATAAACCATGGGAATTTGAGCACATTAATCACACCTGTACACCCTTCGTTTTCAAGGACGGAAGTAGTGTTTGGCCGACCTGTGATTATAAAAATGACGGAACCTGTAATGGGGGAAGTATAATTGGGATGAAACGGGTTGGAAACGATGTAACCTTTGAAGATTATGAGTGGTACGATAATGTTGAAGACTGCCCACAAAAGGCGGAGGCTTTGCAAGAAAAGGGTAGAATTGAAAGCTTGAAAGGACTTAAGGGAACATCGGATACTACTTTCTGGGAATGGGTGCATAAACAATTTGATGATTTCACGAAGCTTAGTCGACAGTTACAATATGATTTGGAAAGAGAGTGGGAGGCGATTCAAGACAATAAGTCATTAATTGAAGAACTAGATGATTATTTGATTAAGGATCCTTATTTTAAGTTTGTTGATAAAGACGAGGAAAAGTTCACCAAAAGAAAGTGTCAACTACTTGGGATTCCTTACAATGAGCCACCCATGATTATTTCTGAAAAATTTAAAATCATCAAATATTCTTTGGGTCCTGATGAAGAGTATACTGCGGCGAAGACAAAGAGTTATATTAGATTAAGTCGAACGGAAGAAAACGTCGCAGAGATATACGGGAAAATCTTTCGGATGAAGGAAGAAGGATGGACCGTGACAAGAACTAAATGAAGAGCTAAACGTGAGTCTAACTTGAAGACTCTGGAATAAAGACAAGTGCTTACCGGGAGACAACCCGGAGAATTCCTATTATTCTGTTTTCTGTGTCGAGTCAGTCAGGCCCGCATGAGGATACGGCGCATCTCAATCCTGAGATGCGACGCATCTCCTGCAATGGTCATATCTTATTTTAATTTTTCTGCATTTTTATTTTCGACTTTAAAACTATTTATCAGTTTATTTTAATGCGGCGCATCCGTGGTTAAGGATGCGGCGCATCTTTATTCTGATCCGTATTAATTCCAGGCTCGATACGGCGTATCTTCTTCCATAAGATACGGCGCATCGACTGACCTGATGATTTTCAGTTTTAATTTTTAAGTTTTATTTTTATCTAACTACTAATGTATTATGCAAGCTTGAACCTTTCTTATCTTAGGTGTGTTTTAAAGCTTTGGTGGTATTATAGTTTCCTGGATTTCCTGTGGATACATCAAGTATGAAGCTTTAACGTTCTAATCCACAAGAAAGATGATTTTTGCTCTAATACAAATGGAGGATCATACCGAGCAAATCTCAGGGGAGTTTTTTTGTTCTAATTCTTTTATTTTCCAGTTTTTAACCTTTTATACAAACAACGAGGACGTTGTTTAACTTAAGTGGGGGATTGAAGAATTAGAACACTTAACAATTACTTGTCCTAAACTTTTTCAAAAATTATGCTTAAAATGTGCTTAATATATCAAACTTAAAAAATTTTAGCATGTTTTTGTTTAAGATCTAAGTTGCATAGCTGCACACATGACGTTATTTTCAAAAATTGTGATTTTTCAAAATTCACAAATCTATGAGTGTGCCGGTGACTTGTAAACTTTAGAACTTGGCTTGTATACTATTCGAGACCACCATAATAAGTATTATATTTATATAATTGGAATGACTTGTCTAAATTGGTAAAATTCTAGGATTACACCCAAATAGCCTATTATATGTTATGTGTTATTAACTAACTACACTGGTTAGTTAACCCCCGTATAAACCCTTTTGTTACTCTCATTTTTAGAGTAAGATACCCCTAGAAAAACACTCAGAGCCATTCCTTTCGTTTCTTACACCTATGTTTAAAATGTTTCGTTACACCCTTACACCTTAGCATACCCTGTAGATTAGAATCCGTGGTTGGTTAATTGCTATAGGCAAAGTGTGTTTCCTTACATTACCTGTGTTCGCGTGCGTAATTCATTATCTTTGGTTAGGTCGGGAAATTGCACAATGCAATTGGAGTGAAAGTAAATATTGTATATCTTTGAGTTTATTTTTCGTGTGTTTACTACTTTCACTATTACCGTTATTTCTGAAGTATGAAAAGTATGGAAAAATTATCCAGAATTATCATTATAGTGATGTGGTGAAATTTTACACATCTATGTTTATATGTTAAAAAAAAAAAAAAGAAAAAAAAAAAAGAAAGAAAAGTTGGAAGTTTGTTTTAACCAACTTATGTAAAGTTTTGTATTAAGTGGTCGATATCACCACTATTTGTTGTACTATATCTATGGATTGAATGGGAATTGGCAGTTATGGGAACGCCAATTAAGGTTTATTCTTTGATTAAGATCTTGTTGAGTATAATTCGTGTCTACCTAAAGCGTGTGTTTCAAGTGTTAAAGCGTGAGTTATTCGATGATATGAGTCTTATTCATGGGATGGTTGGGATAGTGATTAACCACACTTAGGATTTTAATTTATTTGTTTTGTTTATTTTTTATTTTTACACCAATTTATATCCCAAATGTTATCCATACCCTTATTATTCTTTATCCAACCGAACCTTTGATTTATTGAGATTAGGGATTTGAGCAATCTTAAGTATCGTAGTCGTGGATTCGGCTATGTATTTACGATTTTGTCGCCCTTTTTGATATATTATTATTGGTGAAGTTTGGACCTATCTTTAGCCTATTCGAGTTAAGGATTTGAGCAATTGCAAGTATCGTGTTCGTGGATTCGATCATGTATTTGTGATTTTGTCGCCTTTTCTGGAATTTGAGATCGATAGTGAAAGAGAATAATTAACCCTTAAGCCTACAAACCCTTTTTACCGCTTTAGACTTGTTATTCCTTAGCTTTAGTGGAGGAGATGTGTATACTTGCCAAGCTTATGATAGAATATTCGTCACGACTGGACAGTTAAACGATTAGATTTGCTTTTATCAAATTATTTTATTTTACTTCTAATTCGTTAAGTGTTTAGTTGTGTGATTATGAAATAAACGAATACATGCTTAAATATAAAAATAAATCCTAACATCTTTTAGGATACATTTTCATAAGAGAAATTCTAAGGTTTACTTGGGGACAAGTAAAGTTCAAGTGGGGGGATATTTGATGAACTCAAATAAGTATATTTTATTACTATCATTTATCCTATTAATTTGACTTGTTTTACTATATTATGTATGAGGATTGATACTTAATCGTTTACTTTTGTAATTCTCAGGTAAAAACAAGCATTTGGTGAAACTTAGCGATTTTGGACTAATTATGGAGCAAAACATGCATAAAGTGAAGAGTCTACTGAAATGAAGAAGATCAAGACTAATCTGCTCCAGATGCGCCGCATCTCACTCATGACATGCGCCGCATCTCTATCATTATTTCACCAGATACGATCCAAGATACAAGAGGACATGCGCCGCATCTAATCATGGAGTTACGCCGCATCTTCTGGCGGTGTACGAATATTCCTGAATATTATAATCTTGGACCCCACGCGAAGTTAAGTCAATGCGCCGCATCTACTTACTAGATGCGCCGCATCTTCCCTCAGACAGAAACTATAAATACCCCAAGACCAGACGAATTCCGGAGCTTTTTGTCAGAGGATTAATTTAGGTTCGAAGGCCGAAGCAGCAGAACCCTAGGACGAATTCAGTCAAGGAGGCAGCACAAGACACACCAAACGAAGATACAAGAGCTGTAAGAAGGTGCTGCATGTGTTTAATTCATTAAGTAGTTTTGTTTTATTGTGTTAGCAAACTTTAATTCATCAGGATTGGTGGCTTGTGTAATGTGACAACGAAAGATTGCACTCCCTTTAATACTTGCTTTCCCATCAATTAAAGTTTATATGTTGATGTCTTTGGTTACTACTTATTAGTGCATTGATAACCTCTGTGTTTATTAGTGGCTTGCGGGCATTTGACTGCGGAAAATAATGTGGCTCCCACGGTTATTACTAAATTGATCACTTAGGAATAACTTTTAGACATAAGTAATCATTAAGGGTTTACTCGCCGATAAGAATAGGACCAACGAGAAAGGGTTAACTACATACACTTCATATAAAGCTATCAATAAAACAAGTGACAAACTACTTAATTATAAGGACAGCCCTCTTATTGTCTCGAGTATTTATCTGTGTACGTGTGTGCTACTTGCTGATTCGTGCCTATTGGTGTATTTTACTATTTAATTGCAAACAAAATCGTGCCAGTCTCTCAGGCTGAAACCCCCTTGCGTTAGGATATTAAAATACTGATTAGAATAACGAGATAATACGTTCCACTCTTAGTGATCGACACTCTACTTACCATTATATTCATACTGACCGGGTACACTGCTCGTTAAGTGTGTGTGTTATTGATAAGTCGGCTAAATATAAATTTAAAACTTGAGTAGGCATTAAAACTGCTAAACCGCAACGACACACGCAGCACATCAAGTTTTTGGCGCCGTTGCCGGGGAGTGAATTGTTATTATCTGTTAATTTGATTAGTATTTTAATTAGGTTTTTCTTTTTATTAGATTAATTGCATCATTGTATTATTTTGCATATTTGTTGTTTTGTGTGTTATTTGTTTGCCTTTATTTTTGTTTTTGTGTTTTAATTTTTGTTTTTATTTTTCGTATTTTTTCTGTTCTGCTATCGTTGTACTGTGCTAAATCAAACGATACGGCGCATCTGATCTCTCAGATACGGCGTATTGCGTTTAATTTTTTTTAAAAATACAACGCGTTTAATTAATTCGATACGACGCATCTTTTCCCCAAGATACGGCGTATCTGTTTTTAATAAGAAATTTTTTCTAAGCGATAAAGTAATACGACGCATCTGCTTTAGCAGATACGGCGTATCTGTTTTTAATGAAATTTTTTTCTAAACGTTAACGCCATACGACGCATCTGCTTTAGCAGATACGGCGTATCTATTATTTTAATTAAAAACAGTTTGCGAATTATTAAACAGATACGGCGTATCGATCTCTGTCGATACGGCGCATCTTACTGAATCAAAAATCTCATATTTTTAAACGTAACGAAAATACGGCGCATTAACTTTCGTTAATACGACGTATTTAATTTTAAATAAATATCGATTTTTGATTAATTAATTCGATACGGCGCATTCGTAAATTCTAAGCGGCGTATCTATTTTCTGGATAAAGTCTGATTAAATTTTAACGATTATAAGATACGGCGTATCCAACTATTTGGATACGGCGCATCGTCCGCAGATATCAGCTATTTGTATTCATATATCCGTTTCTATATTCATTAATTTCTCTTCTAGCGAACAAATCCTACTGATGATTTTACCTTGGATGACAGATTTTGCTATGGAAGACATGTCAGTTAACGGATATCTTGCTAAGGAATGCTTGTTTTCAGATTCATTCAATGTGCTCATGATCGATGCAGATTTATTCTCTTGGGAGACTCCTCTTGAAGCTGCTTTTAAGGAATTCATGCGTTTATGCAACATTGACAAAGAGGTATTCTCTTATGATGTATTTGTGAGGTACACTGGAGAAGAATTGTCGCTCTTATGGCCTATCATTGAAGCCGAAGGATTGAACTGGACTACTATCGAAGAAGATGATGGGAAATTCTATCTTGCATACATGGACTCAAGCAACAACAGCTGTGGTGGAGGCAACACCCAAATTTCTTACATGCCTTATTCTGAACAGTACTGGGGATTAAATGAGAACTATCTGGATAATGACAGAAATTATGCTTTGGCGGAATTACTATTTCATGGCAGATTGGTAAGATTGATAGACCTCTCCCTCAATGATTGGCTAGAACTCAAATATGGTAGTCCGGAATTTGCCCCTGCAAATGAAGTCAAGCAGATTATGACTTCATGGTTGACTCGGAGTTTTAAGAAGCAATTTAACGAGTTCATGGAGATAAAAAAGAATATGATTGGAAAGGCTTGCTTTGACGTTAACCACGATCCTAACGATGTTGATTTTTCAGAATGGTTGGCTAGTAAGTTTAATAACCATAAGAGCATGGATCGAGCTACTAAGGATGCATTATGGGTATATTGGATGAAAGGAGAAGACGAAGAAGTAGAAAGCGATTATGGGTCGTCACTTCATGATTCAACAATCAATGAGGGCATTGAAGAACTTTTCAGAATTGACATTGATGTGTTCGATTATGAGACACCCTTGTGCAAGCAGTTCAAGGAATTTAACTACCTTCTTCAAGTCGACGATGATGTGCTTACTGGAGATCTACCAGGATTTAAGACTTATGACGATTTCAAAAACACCTGGTACTATGAATGGAATGACCAAGTACCATGGGTTTGGGATAAACCATGGGAATTTGAGCACATTAATCACACCTGTACACCCTTCGTTTTCAAGGACGGAAGTAGTGTTTGGCCGACCTGTGATTATAAAAATGACGGAACCTGTAATGGGGGAAGTATAATTGGGATGAAACGGGTTGGAAACGATGTAACCTTTGAAGATTATGAGTGGTACGATAATGTTGAAGACTGCCCACAAAAGGCGGAGGCTTTGCAAGAAAAGGGTAGAATTGAAAGCTTGAAAGGACTTAAGGGAACATCGGATACTACTTTCTGGGAATGGGTGCATAAACAATTTGATGATTTCACGAAGCTTAGTCGACAGTTACAATATGATTTGGAAAGAGAGTGGGAGGCGATTCAAGACAATAAGTCATTAATTGAAGAACTAGATGATTATTTGATTAAGGATCCTTATTTTAAGTTTGTTGATAAAGACGAGGAAGAGTTCACCAAAAGAAAGTGTCAACTACTTGGGATTCCTTACAATGAGCCACCCATGATTATTTCTGAAAAATTTAAAATCATCAAATATTCTTTGGGTCCTGATGAAGAGTATACTGCGGCGAAGACAAAGAGTTATATTAGATTAAGTCGAACGGAAGAAAACGTCGCAGAGATATACGGGAAAATCTTTCGGATGAAGGAAGAAGGATGGACCGTGACAAGAACTAAATGAAGAGCTAAACGTGAGTCTAACTTGAAGACTCTGGAATAAAGACAAGTGCTTACCGGGAGACAACCCGGAGAATTCCTATTATTCTGTTTTCTGTGTCGAGTCAGTCAGGCCCGCATGAGGATACGGCGCATCTCAATCCTGAGATGCGACGCATCTCCTGCAATGGTCATATCTTATTTTAATTTTTCTGCATTTTTATTTTCGACTTTAAAACTATTTATCAGTTTATTTTAATGCGGCGCATCCGTGGTTAAGGATGCGGCGCATCTTTATTCTGATCCGTATTAATTCCAGGCTCGATACGGCGTATCTTCTTCCATAAGATACGGCGCATCGACTGACCTGATGATTTTCAGTTTTAATTTTTAAGTTTTATTTTTATCTAACTACTAATGTATTATGCAATCTTGAACCTTTCTTATCTTAGGTGTGTTTTAAAGCTTTGGTGGTATTATAGTTTCCTGGATTTCCTGTGGATACATCAAGTATGAAGCTTTAACGTTCTAATCCACAAGAAAGATGATTTTTGCTCTAATACAAATGGAGGATCATACCGAGCAAATCTCAGGGGAGTTTTTTTGTTCTAATTCTTTTATTTTCCAGTTTTTAACCTTTTATACAAACAACGAGGACGTTGTTTAACTTAAGTGGGGGGATTGAAGAATTAGAACACTTAACAATTACTTGTCCTAAACTTTTTCAAAAATTATGCTTAAAATGTGCTTAATATATCAAACTTAAAAAATTTTAGCATGTTTTTGTTTAAGATCTAAGTTGCATAGCTGCACACATGACGTTATTTTCAAAAATTGTGATTTTTCAAAATTCACAAATCTATGAGTGTGCCGGTGACTTGTAAACTTTAGAACTTGGCTTGTATACTATTCGAGACCACCATAATAAGTATTATATTTATATAATTGGAATGACTTGTCTAAATTGGTAAAATTCTAGGATTACACCCAAATAGCCTATTATATGTTATGTGTTATTAACTAACTACACTGGTTAGTTAACCCCCGTATAAACCCTTTTGTTACTCTCATTTTTAGAGTAAGATACCCCTAGAAAAACACTCAGAGCCATTCCTTTCGTTTCTTACACCTATGTTTAAAATGTTTCGTTACACCCTTACACCTTAGCATACCCTGTAGATTAGAATCCGTGGTTGGTTAATTGCTATAGGCAAAGTGTGTTTCCTTACATTACCTGTGTTCGCGTGCATAATTCATTATCTTTGGTTAGGTCGGGAAATTGCACAATGCAATTGGAGTGAAAGTAAATATTGTATATCTTTGAGTTTATTTTTCGTGTGTTTACTACTTTCACTATTACCGTTATTTCTGAAGTATGAGAAGTATGGAAAAATTATCCAGAATTATCATTATAGTGATGTGGTGAAATTTTACACATCTATGTTTATATGTTAAAAAAAAAAAAAAAAGAAAAAAAAAAAGAAAGAAAAGTTGGAAGTTTGTTTTAACCAACTTATGTAAAGTTTTGTATTAAGTGGTCGATATCACCACTATTTGTTATACTATATCTATGGATTGAATGGGAATTGGCAGTTATGGGAACGCCAATTAAGGTTTATTCTTTGATTAAGATCTTGTTGAGTATAATTCGTGTCTACCTAAAGCGTGTGTTTCAAGTGTTAAAGCGTGAGTTATTCGATGATATGAGTCTTATTCATGGGATGGTTGGGATAGTGATTAACCACACTTAGGATTTTAATTTATTTGTTTTGTTTATTTTTTATTTTTACACCAATTTATATCCCAAATGTTATCCATACCCTATATTATTCTTTATCCAACCGAACCTTTGATTTATTGAGATTAGGGATTTGAGCAATCTTAAGTATCGTAGTCGTGGATTCGGCTATGTATTTACGATTTTGTCGCCCTTTTTGATATATTATTATTGGTGAAGTTTGGACCTATCTTTAGCCTATTCGAGTTAAGGATTTGAGCAATTGCAAGTATCGTGTTCGTGGATTCGATCATGTATTTGTGATTTTGTCGCCTTTTCTGGAATTTGAGATCGATAGTGAAAGAGAATAATTAACCCTTAAGCCTACAAACCCTTTTTACCGCTTTAGACTTGTTATTCCTTAGCTTTAGTGGAGGAGATGTGTATACTTGCCAAGCTTATGATAGAATATTCGTCACGACTGGACAGTTAAACGATTAGATTTGCTTTTATCAAATTATTTTATTTTACTTCTAATTCGTTAAGTGTTTAGTTGTGTGATTATGAAATAAACGAATACATGCTTAAATATAAAAATAAATCCTAACATCTTTTAGGATACATTTTCATAAGAGAAATTCTAAGGTTTACTTGGGGACAAGTAAAGTTCAAGTGGGGGGATATTTGATGAACTCAAATAAGTATATTTTATTACTATCATTTATCCTATTAATTTGACTTGTTTTACTATATTATGTATGAGGATTGATACTTAATCGTTTACTTTTGTAATTCTCAGGTAAAAACAAGCATTTGGTGAAACTTAGCGATTTTGGACTAATTATGGAGCAAAACATGCATAAAGTGAAGAGTCTACTGAAATGAAGAAGATCAAGACTAATCTGCTCCAGATGCGCCGCATCTCACTCATGACATGCGCCGCATCTCTATCATTATTTCACCAGATACGATCCAAGATACAAGAGGACATGCGCCGCATCTAATCATGGAGTTACGCCGCATCTTCTGGCGGTGTACGAATATTCCTGAATATTATAATCTTGGACCCCACGCGAAGTTAAGTCAATGCGCCGCATCTACTTACTAGATGCGCCGCATCTTCCCTCAGACAGAAACTATAAATACCCCAAGACCAGACGAATTCCGGAGCTTTTTGTCAGAGGATTAATTTAGGTTCGAAGGCCGAAGCAGCAGAACCCTAGGACGAATTCAGTCAAGGAGGCAGCACAAGACACACCAAACGAAGATACAAGAGCTGTAAGAAGGTGCTGCATGTGTTTAATTCATTAAGTAGTTTTGTTTTATTGTGTTAGCAAACTTTAATTCATCAGGATTGGTGGCTTGTGTAATGTGACAACGAAAGATTGCACTCCCTTTAATACTTGCTTTCCCATCAATTAAAGTTTATATGTTGATGTCTTTGGTTACTACTTATTAGTGCATTGATAACCTCTGTGTTTATTAGTGGCTTGCGGGCATTTGACTGCGGAAAATAATGTGGCTCCCACGGTTATTACTAAATTGATCACTTAGGAATAACTTTTAGACATAAGTAATCATTAAGGGTTTACTCGCCGATAAGAATAGGACCAACGAGAAAGGGTTAACTACATACACTTCATATAAAGCTATCAATAAAACAAGTGACAAACTACTTAATTATAAGGACAGCCCTCTTATTGTCTCGAGTATTTATCTGTGTACGTGTGTGCTACTTGCTGATTCGTGCCTATTGGTGTATTTTACTATTTAATTGCAAACAAAATCGTGCCAGTCTCTCAGGCTGAAACCCCCTTGCGTTAGGATATTAAAATACTGATTAGAATAACGAGATAATACGTTCCACTCTTAGTGATCGACACTCTACTTACCATTATATTCATACTGACCGGGTACACTGCTCGTTAAGTGTGTGTGTTATTGATAAGTCGGCTAAATATAAATTTAAAACTTGAGTAGGCATTAAAACTGCTAAACCGCAACGACACACGCAGCACATCAGAGACCAAACCCCCAAGTTCATCCAGCATTGCAGGAGTAGGATCAGATACAGCAGGAATGGGAGTGTCACTTGCAGGGGCAATGGTAACATTACCAGTAGCAATGGAGGAGCTACCAGGTGGATCACTATGAGGCTTAGGATCAGCTTTATCAATTCCAGCTGGATCAATGACAGCAGGAATAGATTGACCGTTAGGGGGAACGATAGTACTACCAGAAGCAATGATAGAACTATCAGCAGCAACACCAGTGGAAAGATGACCAACAGAAAGGTCTTGAGTACCAGAAGAAGTAGCAGCATCAACATGAACAGAAGAATCAGCAGTAAGAGCTGCACTCCTAGATACATCATCCACATCATACTTCTTCACTAGTCTCCTTTTGTACCTGCTCCTTGTACTAATGACTGGAGACTTGGCGGAAATTTCCGAACTTGCTTTGGCCAACAATTTTAGAGGGTCCAAATTCAAAGCAGCCTCACCCTCTTCTGAGTCAGAAAGCACAGCTTTTCTTTTCTTGCTCTTTAACTGATCTTCCAAAGTTGCAACTCTATCAACCAACTTATGGATTGTATCATGAAAATTCTCTTTTGTTTCCTTCACTTCCTTTTCCAAAGCAATCACCTTGTCTCCAAGCTCCTTTTCGGTGTCATGTAACGCAGACTCCAAATCTGCAATTTTCTGCTTATACCTGTCAACTACAGTTGACACAGAGGTGAGAGCATCAAGATTCTCAGCTGCACCAGTACCTGTGGTGTGATGAGCTTCGTTGGATCTGGGTGGAGACACATGAGAATCTCCACCAATATTGGTTTCAAACTCAAAAGGCTGCCTAGATGGAGTAGGATATGATACCCTGGATGAGGAAGGAACATCAACAGAAGGCATAACTGAGGGTGTTGGTTGGTCAACATGAGGCCCTACAGGTGTGGTCTGGACTATAGGCTCAACTGGGTCAATAGGTTCAGGTGAGGGCGCCCTGGGAGATGGTGGTAACTGGGCTTCAGAAGCATTGGATGCACTTGCACCAGCAGCATCTGATGCCCCAGTACCAGCAGCAATGGGTGGATTAGCATCAGCAGCATTGACTACTGCATCACCAGCTGCATCAGCTGCACCACCAGCTGCATTAGCTGCTCCAGCAGGTTCACCAGGCAACATAGCTGGTAAAAGAGGCATATGGTCTCCCACAAATCTAGTCTTCATAGTTGCAAACAATTTAGCAGTCAACTTAGCCATGATCCTAGGTAAGGGGTCAGTGGTCTGAACACCTACAATGATTTGTAAGAATCTAGGGTACATGAGGAATTTGGTTTTAACATTATCTATATTCCTTATCATTCCCTCAAATATGTATTTAGACCAATTGAATACCCTCCCATCAGACAAACAAATAAGGGCAGAGGCAATGGGACTAGCAAATTGATCCCACCCACCAGACTTTTTACTAAGGCATTGCAACAAAGTGTGAATAAGAAACCTCCATTGAGGTGAAACCTTCTTCTTTAGAAATGTAAAGTTACCAGCAATTGGATACCCTATTGCTTCCATCCCATCTAAAATCTGCTGCTCAGATAAGTCATACAGCCCATTCTCATCATTTAGCTGAAGATGAACTCGAATAGACTCCTCAGTAATAATGTGTTCTTGCCCATCAATCGTTGCAACTATCTCCTGAGGTCTTCCCACAATCGTTCGAACAACAGCAGTATCCCAAAATTGGCGCACCAGTGAGTCATATACCACCATTGGGCAATGAGTAATAGCAAACCTAAGAGAGGAACCTCTTAAGAAGGAAAGAATCTGATCATATCCTTCACTTCGATCAGAAGATTCAAGAAATCCAACTTTGTTGTGATCTTCTTTGTATTCAAGGGTTGCCATAGTGTTGAATCAGGGATTGAGATGTGCAAATAAGAAGGAATGAGATGTGCAATTGATTTGAGAGACTGAGGTTATTTTGGGAGAGGAATTTAATATTTAGTTCGTGAATACGGTTTCCAAATTTAGCAGCTTTAAATTCTAAATTTCTCGCGTAAACTTTGACCAATTTGAATTTAATTTATTCCCAAAATTAATCCCCCAAATTGTTAAACGTCCGCAGCAATGAAGTCAACCAGAGTACCTTTGACTAAAAAAACACTACCAGCAGCAACGTTAAGTCAACCGGCAGCAATGAGATGGTCAATCGGCAGCAATGAATGATGTGTGACAAACGTCAAATCCCCAATTATATTTATTATTATATACATATATACATATATATAAAGAGCAGGATTTGTGGAGCTCCATTTGATCGACACGTGGCTACGTAATTAAACGAAACATGTCCCTATTGACTTAAAGATGAGAAGCCACGTATAACATTGCTGGAGACATTCTATTGGTTGTGTGGATGTGGGCTAGTAGAAAATGTTTGGGCCGAAAGAAAAGGCTAAAGGGGCCTGTTTTGAAGGCAACATTTTTACTAATATTTTATGCATATGTTTCCGAGTCCACCATCTATGTATTATATAGAGAATAAATAATTTTTAAAAAAAATGTATATAAATAAATAAATAAAAGGGCGCTCTGTATATCTCCATTTGATCGACACGTGGCTAAATAAATAAAAATAGGCAACTTTATAGTGTGTATCCCCTAAAAAATAGGCAACTTTATAAAAGGGATAAAAATCTAGGTACCGTGAATATAACACATGCCTTTATAAAATTGGGCAATAAATTATATTGGCTTTCCAAAAAAAAAAAGTTATAGGCAGTTGAGCAGAATATCCACATTTGGAAATTTCAGTCGATACTCGCAACAAGTTGAACTTGGATAATTTGTGTACCTTTCCAAGACTTTGAAAAGACAAGACAATTCACTTAATGTCTAGTCCAACATGCAAGGTAGGCACGCCAGCTACAAGTTTAGGCACGTGGCCAGACGAATAAGAGTCAGGCAACGTCACTGTTCACACGTGAAACTACAGTGTTTCCTCTTCTATAAAAGGTTATTACAACGAAAGAAGGCGCAACCAACCCCGCAAAAAACAATAAGGACATCTAACACACACAATCACAACCGTTTTAGAGAAGTTGAAGATGTTATCGTTCTTTTACGACTGGTTCCTGAATAACAATATAAAGTTGCTTACCATATATTATAACCACGGTCTTCACTCAATGACAAAACGTCATTTGCTAATGATCATCATTTACATACTCGTTTATTCAAGCATGTACTCACACATTAAGTGGGTTACCATGCAGCGTCAAGAGGGTCATCTCACGGCCTACACATGTTCTTAAATGACTACTAATAGCACTTAGTCGTTCTTAAATGACGACTAATAACTCTAAACCATAACGCTCTACAATCTAAACTCCCATCCAGTGAAGTAGACTCCCGTTGGCCATCAAGGGTCTCGTTAGAAGAATCAAGGCTCTCGTTGGCATCAAAGTGGTATCACGAAAAGGGAGATGGATAATGAGAAGAGCCCACGCTACTAGGGAGATACAGGGGTAATTCATTGCATAGAGTTAGGACCCGATAAAGCTCAAAAGGCTCCTACAACATCAAACAACAAAGGATTAAAATGATGCCTTCAATTTTTTTGCAGGCCTGACATGGAAAACTTGTAACCATACTAAGTGGTATATACACTTCTTTTAAGCGACTTCTCACCCAAAACACCACATTATTTTTTTAGTGTAACTATTTTATAAAACATTGTTGTGTACTTTATTTTTAATTTCGTAGGTTTTAATTTTTTTTTTCTGTTTTGTTCTTTTATTTATGTTATTTGTTGTGTATTTATTTTTAAAAATTCAACGTTTGCTTCCATTTTATAAAAACGTTAGTAAACGATTGTTTGCAAAGTAGAAACAATAAATATATGAACTTGTGTTGAGCATTTACAATGGCAAAAGTCTTTAATGACTTTTTGCATTTAATGCATTAAATGATGCTATAAAAAGGTTTTTGCAAAAACCTATCACTCCAATGCAACAAATTACCCTATCACTTTTTGTATTTAATTATATTCCATATAAATTACCCTTACGTATTTATATTTTTACAAAATGATTTTCAAAAAACATAAATCAATTTTTATATCGTTGTGTATATATTTACTTTTAAAATTTGGCAAACTTATAAAAAACGTTATGCGGTATTTAAAAAATGGGCAACTTTAAAACGGGTAACTTTAAATGAAAGTTAATGGTCACTATATAATTTTTTTTATATTTTTTTTTATTATTTTTATTTTAAACTTTTTTTTGGGTTGTGAAATAAAATAAAGTTGAAGTACTTTTGTGTACTGTATGAAGCGCAACCTACATGGGAAAATTATGCATCGTTTTAAAAACTGGGCAACTTACAAAGGATGGTCAACTAAAACTGAGCATCATAAAAATGACTATACTAAATTGGGTAAATTGGTAGTGCCATGTCATAAACATTCTACTGCTGGTAGGCTAAATGTTCAACTGCTTGGTTTAGTTGTTACATGGCCGCCATAACCAATTTTTTTGCCATCACTCGAAAGAACAAACAATATGTTGTTTAAGTATCGACGTTTAATTGGTTTGTCTTTTTGTTGTACAATTCATGGATAAAACAATCAAAATTAATTGGACAACTTAAATAAATGGGCAACGTAAAATGGTGGTGGTTTTACAACTTGGGCAACTAATAATGGGCAACTAAATATGTGATGCTGCTGGTAGCTCTTCCATTGCTACTGGTAGTGACACCCTTGCTCCTCTGGACGTATTATTGCTTGGTTTTTTTATGTAATAGTCATGAAAAAGAAAATTAACAATTGGTAAAGGTACCTACTTTCTTTTGCAGGAAATTAAAAATAGTTACAATTAAGCTCCTTCGTTATATCACGAATACATGTTATCTCCATTCAATTAGAAAGAAAAGTAGGCAACTTTCCCACTTTTATACACTAGTCATCATTTCCCCATAACTAATTACTAAATGCATACAAATTAAAGGAAACTGCAAAGTTAATACACTTATGGTAATCATATCCTATTTTTAATGATGTTGATGAGGTACAAATGAGACGGGAGCTTGAATATGTTATCTTCAGTTCTAAATAGCTTTTTCATTGCAAATCAACCAGATTTTAACCTAGCCGGCACGAATGTCATTTGTCCTTCCGGGCAGGGCAGCAACAAGGATGAGAAATAAGGGATTTTAATCCTCTTCCCAACATCTGTCCCCCTTTTATAGCCTATGATGATCCACCATTTTTCCCTTCAAATATGGTTATTACTGAGACTAACCATATTACACCCTTGGATGTTCCACTCTCATAAACTTACATGGAACTAAGTTCCCAACAAGATTCCACCAGTATTTAACAACTGGTGGTGCTGAGGGGGAGTGAAGGAAAAGCTTGTGGATAGGCAGTTAGAGCAAATCCTCGCACCAGAAAGGTTGAATGTAACTTTCTCGTTTAAGGAGACACTCGACAACAACATGCAGGGGATTTTGATGTTAGGGTTTTGGTAGAGGATGATGGTTGTATGTTATTAGCCGTCATTTAAGAACGGCTAAAAGTTATTAGCAGTCATTTAAGAACGGATCTAGATCATAAGAATGATCCACCCTGTCTGAGACCATTTGTAGGGCCGCTTTAAACTTGTGCAACTGATGAATTAACAAGATATACATGAACACGTGCCGTTTGGACATCGAAAAGACAACGAATCTATGATGCATGCTGGGAAAAATTACAAGGTTACTCCAGTGAGAGCCGATTGAAAGTTATTAGTAGGCTTGGGTTGAGAGCCGATTGAAAGTTATTAGTAGGCTTGGGTTAATTTTGTTGAGGATCGTAATAGGTTATGGATTTCAGACTTGTTACTCTCGTTGAATGCGCACGTTCTGCTTTGGTTGGAAGTGATTTATATAGCGATAAGATTACTGTTGCTTCACTTGTGTATAGTGATCTTATTTGAATTTTGAATTTTTTATGCTTAATTATATATCCACAATGGCATTATTTAATTAACAACAACAACAATAAATGATGAACTGAATAGTCCCTATGCAATCGTTTCGCTTCCCTTCTGAAAGGTTAAATTCATAATGATAAATAATAATAACACAATTTGTAAAAAGTTGGTGTTTTTACAAATGTATTTGTTTTTACCTTAGTTTCGGGTTGAACATATACAATGGTAGAAATTGATTTGAGAGACTGAGGTTATTTTGGGAGAGGAATTTTATATTTAGTTCGTGAATACGGTTTCCAAATTTAGCAGCTTTAAATTCTAAATTTCTCGCGTAAACTTTGACCAATTTGAATTTAATTTATTCCCAAAATTAATCCCCCAAATTCTTAAACGTCCGCAGCAATGAAGTCAACCAGAGTACCTTTGACTAAAAAACACTACCAGCAGCAACGTTAAGTCAACCGGCAGCAATGAGATGGTCAATCGGCAGCAATGAATGATGTGTGACAAACGTCAAATCCCCAATTAACTCCAAACCAACCCAACATTTAATTCCATTAACCTCCCCTTAAGGCTATATAATCCCTTGAAAAATCAATCACAAAGAGTTGCTTGCAAACGAACATTTCCTTTAATTTTCAGTTTCCTTTAATGTTTATGTTTTTATTTATGAAGTAGGAAAGTTCCTTACTTTCATTTGTAAATGAATGAAGAGAACATGTATTCGTGATATAATGAAGGGGCTTAATTGTAACTATTTTTAATTTCCTACAAAAGAAATTTGGAACCTTTCCTACTTTCTTTATTTATTTATTAACTTATTAATATTAATATTTTTCATGCCTTTTACAACAAAAAACCAACCAAGTAAACGTCCTTTGTTAAACCACATACTTTGTATGTAATGATGGTGGGTATAGGGGTTTGGTGTGTGGGTTTATTGGTTCCCGTGAAAAGAAGTACATATTCCTCACGTTGCGCAACGTGTTATAAAAGTCAATTTTGGATAGTGACTTGGTGAATAGTTGGGTCATGTCACGTTGGGCAACTTGTTATAAAGGCTGCTCCCTTCCTGTCCACTAATTTACAGCACAACACAGTTATAAAATTTGGGCAATTATTTTTAAAATTTGGGCAACTGGTTATAAAATATGTGGAAGGTTAAAATAATAATAAAAAATAATCATAACACCGTTCGTAAAGAGTAATTGTTTTTTCAAATGTATTTTTTTCCCCTTTGTATGAATTGAACATATAAAATGGTAAAATGGCACCACCAATAACAGTAGAACAAGACAAGTTTCAAAGCGACCAATACAAACCTCAGCAGTAGAAAGTTTTTGTGCCTAGCAGCATAAAGTAGCGAATTAGCAGTCGAATGTCTGGTGAAAGTTCCAATTTTATAAAGTTGCCCAATTTTTTAAGTTGCTCACCTTTTTATTATTGCCCATTAAAAATTTAAACGTTGCCAGATTTTGCCATGTAGGTTGCGCTACAGCTCACACAAGTACATATACTTTACCCATTTTAAGTTGCCCATTTTTTTTTGTTGCACATGTTGTAAGTTGCCCAATTTTGTTACCTAGTTATAATGCCTTTTTAAGTTTCCCAATTTTTGGGTTGCCCATCATTTAAGCTGCCCATTTTTTATTTGCCCATCTTTTAAATATTGCCCATTTTCTTACGATATCTTTCAGCTTATAAATCTTCCCAATCTTGAATAGTGATTTATATAGCGATAAGAATACTGTTGCTTCACTTGGGAATAGTGATCTTATTCGATTTTTGAATTTTTTATTGTTAATTATATCTCCACAATGTCATTATTTAATTAACAAGAACAACAATAATTGATGAACTGAATAGTCCCTATGCAATCGTTTCGCTTCCCTTCTATGTTTTTCCAGATTTACATTATCATGTTAGATAGGTGTCATGTTATTGGCCATGTCCAAGCCAATTCTATGTTTTTGCAGATTTACATTATCATGTTTGTTATGTGTTTTATGGTTTCGTTACTGCGTTTGTAAGCTGTTTATGTTTGTGATACATATCAAAGACACTCAAAAAGTAAAAACATATAACACATTACACACTGAAAATGTTAATCATAAGATCCATTACATTTAATTAAATCGTTGATTTTACAAAAGGAACCCACCATAACCAGTTGATTTTACAAAATCACACTATTTCACGCGCTCATAAATCACACTAGTTCAAACTGTAGCAAATAGCAAAATGATTGATACGTAGCCAAATCAATTCTACAAAATATTTCATGCATCCTTATCATACACAATAACGAAACATTACTACTTCCAAATTTAACACACTAAAGTCACCATATCATATGTTGGAATCTAACAATAAAACCTTCATGAAAGTTTCTTTATCTTTTCAAGGAATGCCGTTTTTTCGAATGTCCGCAACTGTGCTTCCTTGCAGTCAATTTCTAGTTTTATCTTCAAGGCGAGTTCCTTTTCTTGAACGCATTGAAGAATGCTGCACTTTCCACGGCATGCAGACTCTTATCGAATTTCAAGTCATTAATAATACCTTGCCTCTTCTCCATACTATCATTCAGATCTTTAATAACATCAAACAATTTTCTTGCTATTTGAAAATCTCTTTTGGTCTCCTCTTGGATTACAATTAGCCACATGTATGACATACAGTTAGAGCTTGCTGTCTTTGCTAGTTCTTCTAAAGTTGGCCGATCCATATTTTATTACTTTAGTGGGTGATAGATAATAACGAATATATGTTATGTTGGTTAAGCGTGCCTTAAATACTTAAAAAAGTTAACCGTTACGGCTACTAATTACACTGAACAGTTGTATCGCATCACTACGGGTGTGACTATTGTAAATTCATTGAACATTGGTGCCCTTTAAAAAACAAATAAACCATTACGGTTTTTAAATACTCTTGCTTGGTTTGTTGTTTTAAACGCCATAAAAAAAATAACAATAAATATAAATAATAAGTAATTAAACAAATAAATACGTAAAAATTGAGGAAACTAAAATGTGAATACACTTATGGTAATCACATACTTTTAGTAATCACATAACTAGGTTGCCCAACAAGGAAAAATAGTTTCGCTAATTACCCAGCCAGGTTGCCCAAAGTACAAAAAATAAATGGTGTAGTCAGTCGTTCAGAAGAACATGCGGTTCTCAAAGTACAAATAACAAATGGTGCTAGTACATACTCAAGCTACAATGTACGAAGGTTTGTGATAGTTTTTTGTCTTGCGAATGTTGATGTCTATTTATAGTATGTACTTTGTCCCTTTACCAAATTTGGTACATTGTAATTTGACCCTTTGCATCAGTTCCAACCCAGATAAAACTTCCATACAATCCAAGACGCATAAACACATTATGCAACAACTAAACTACTAGAAACGACTGCATTACCCACAACAAAAAGTAAGTATGGCTGTCAATGCTAGAAACCGGAACATACTCCCTCCGTCCCAATTTTATTGTCCAATTTTTCCATTTCGGCCGTCCCAAAATTATTGTCTCATACCAAAAATGGAAAGTGAATAGGTAGTGGAGTTTGGTAAAGTTTACTATATTACCCTTGGTTGAAATTAATATTACAAACTTTAATGAAGTATTAATTAATTGGTTAAGGGTAAACTTGTCATTTGGCAAAAAAGTAAGAGAGATAAAGTAGTGATAGTGATGTTTTCCTAAAAGAATGTGGGATTAATTTTGGGACAATAATTTTAGGACGGAGGGAGTATTATGAGTAGACCCATGAAGTGGCATTAAATTAAAACGAACACTACGTGGCAAAAATACCAAACGTTTAAGAGAAAAGGGATGGGATATACTGACCCTCCCCCAAAATGTTAGCCGGACCCTCCCTTTTTTTTTTTTTTTTTTTTTTTGATTTTTTTTTTATTTTTATAATTTTGTTTATATCAAAAAGCTATAAACCTGAAAATGCGGAACAGAAAATATAAAGTTTAATAAGTCAAACGCTTAAAACTGTCAAAAATACGGAACAGAAACTGACAAAAACTGTGCTGTGCAGGGAAAAAATAGGGGACAAGTGGGGAGACAAAAGGCCTGCCACCCTTGTCCCCCCGTCCGGTTAACAGTCCCCGAAAGAAAATGGGCAACACTTAAAAGGTGGCCAACTTAAAGATTGGGCAACTTAAAATGGTGGGCAATTTTTTAATTGGGCAATTTAATAAGGCATTACAACAACCTTTAAAAATGGGCAACTAAACAGATGTGCAACTAAAAAAATGGGCAACGTAATAAGGCATTTTATATCGCAACCTACATGGCAAAATTAGGCAATGTTTGAAAAAATGGGGAATTTTCAATTTATCGGCAACTTAATATGTGGCAAAATTTTAAACTTGTGTGTACTATCGAGCGACACTGCTGTAATTTGTCCCTTTACATCAGTTCCAAACCAGATAGAAGTTACCTACAGTCCAAGACGCATAACGAACACTACGTGTCAAATTTACGCAACGTATTAAGAAAATGGGCAATATTTAAAATATGGGCAACTAAAAAAATGTGCAACTTAAAAGGTGGGCAACTTAAACATGCATTACAACAAAGCCTTAAAAGATGCGCTACTAAATATGGGCAACTTAAATACATAGGCAACTTAAAAAAATAAAAATAAATAATAAGTAAATAAACACGTGAAAAAGAGATGAAAGTGACATGTTAATACACTTATAGTAATCACATAACTAGGTTGCCCAACGTCGATAAATATTTGCGCAAATTACCCAGCAAGGTTGACCAAAGTACTAAAAATAAACGGTGTAGTCTGTCGTTCAGAAGAATATGGGGTTCTCAAAGTACAAATAATAAATCTTGCTAGTACATATACTCAATCTAAAATGTACTACCAAAGTTGGTGAAACTTTTTTTTGCTGTATGGATCGATGTCTATTTACAGTATGTACTTTGTCCCTTTACCAAACTTGGTACGTAATTACGTATTTTCTAAAAGATTGTTGTGCACTTTATTTTTTATTTGGTAGATTTGTAATTTTTTTATGTTTTGTTCATATTTTTATGTTACTGTGATATGGTTTTGTACTTACTAAAAGGTTGTTGTGCGTATTTGGTGACCTATTCTCTAAAAGATTGTTGCGTATTTATTTTTAAAAATACGACATTTTTCCATTTTAAAAGCCTTACAAGATTTGGCTTTTCAAAGTAGACACAATAAATAAAGTAGATGACACATATATATTGGATTCTAATTGCTTATGATTACACCTACAGGTAGAAGTGCCTGTGAACTGTAGAGCAACCTACGTGGCAAAATTGGGCAACGTTTACTAAAATTGGGCAATGTAAAAAAGATGGGCAACTTTATATTGATGCATCGTTGTGGCTAGACAACATGTCAGTATTTTAGTCGTCAGTCATTCAGAAGAATATATAGGAGTGTCATGAATTATGCCTAAAGTATCAAGTGGCATTAAAAGAAAATGTAACATAAAGTAGATTTCCATTGTCTGCACTGTAGCGCAACGTACATGGCAAATTTTAGAAACGTTTACAATAAAATGGGCATTACTTTAAAAAATGGCCAACCTAAAAAATGGGCAACGTAAAATTATGGGCAATTTATAAATGGGCAACATAAAAAAAGGGCCAACTTATAAATGGCCAACTTTAGATGGCCAGCATTTTAAATTTGCCAAATTTCTGCTGCTGTTGAAGGCGGTTGAGTAGACTCACACCTTTGGAAATTTCAGCCGACATTCTAACGTTGCACCCAAACCACTGTTTGGACAAGATAACTTCAATTATGAATAGACTGGTATGGTGAACCAGTTATGTTGCCAACCCAACTGTACTCTCGTAGGGAGTTGAAACATATTGAACTGCATTGGTGCACTTTTCCCAGTTTGGTATCTTTTATTAGCTTTCCATATTTATTGAGATTAGAATTGTTATATGCTGACTTTTGTTAGGAAGTCAGGAAATAAGATATTTCTCATTGCTGCCGATAGTGTAAGCTGGTTCCTGCCGACAGTTGTGGTTCCTGCTCAAGCTCATTGCCGCTGATTGTTATATTTTGTTTCTGCCGATAGTAGTCATTACTGCGGGTTTTATTGTTAGTTATCCCGTATGTTTACAAAGTTTGTTAGATTTATTTTTAGAAGAGATTCATGTATATCTCTTCACACGTTTTCTTGTAGAACGGGTTAGGGTTACGAGTTGTTGTTAGTATAAAAGAAACACCCGTCTATGAGTTATGTACACCTTTATCAATTTCAATATGAATTATCTTTAGTTTATAATCGATCCATAGAGGATCAAAACCTTCTTGTAGTTTATGCATGTATGGGTTGAATACTCTATGACAATCAACGTCGTATTTTGTTGTTTGCAATTACCTTATTTGTTATTACCAAATACTGTATAAAGATTTATAAAAATTGTTTTATTCCAACACTTTTAGCAAAAACTGCTTCAAGCAAGACGACATTGGAGTTCAATTGGGTTTTAATGAGCAAAGTAGTTTGGTACCCAAAAGGTGTATTTAAGTTGGCCAAAATAGTTATGGCATAACTATTGTTGCTCTATTGTTATTTTGGTACGTCGGTTGCAAACCATGACAAACATAAACAAGTTAAATAATACAACAGAATAAAAACATAACATAGTACAATTACTAAGTATCTGCTGAAATGATAAACCACTACGATTACTATATAGTAGCCAATAATTTGAAGGTTACATGTTAACGAACGCCTTCCGTTGATGACAGTAACAAGGTTCCAAAGGCGAATGACACTAGACTTCGAAGCCATACTGAAAACTTGTCAAACGAAGAATCTGGATCCATAACTTCATACCTTCTCAAACCGGAGGTAAACCTGTTCAGATAAATGTATGAAATTAGTGTTAACGTTTTAACATGTGTAAGTGTACTAGACAATATTTGTGAGTGTCAGTATATAATACGAATGCAATTGAATGATAGCTTAAAATGTAAACGTACTGTACAACGCACGGTCTGGGAGGTTTGCCAGAAGAAGAGATTCTTTGTAAGGAGCGATGTAGAATGAACCAGCATTTCCTTCAATTCCAAAACTAACAAAGTGTCCAACCTGATGATCGTAGACAAAAATTGTGTAACCCAAAATGTTTCCGACATTGCCTTCCACTATTGGAGCTTGCCTACTTGTAAAGCCAACTAGCCTAATCGCCATGGGGGTAGGGATGCAGAATAGATTTGAAAATCGTGTTACGGATGCACCATCCACCTCCAAAAGCCATGCGCTGAACAGTGGGACCTCAGAATTCATGATCATACCAGAAAGCACAAGAGAGTTTCCTAGCTCGTGAACAGAAAAAGAAACTGGCATTACCACTTTCAAAAGAGAAGGTATCTCTATGACGTGAAATTGGCGGGTAATCATATCAAAAGAAATCAAAGTGTAATCCTTGTAGGGACCCCCCTTTGCACTATGTAACCTTTCAGTGCCACCCCAATAGATAAAACGACCCACAACTGCCTGACTTTTTCTTTTCAATCTTATTAGGGGACGTGGCAACTCAAAATCTTGGACACGTGACCAGGTCTTAGTGTTCAATGAAAAGACTGACACATACCAAAAACCAGTTTTGAAAACAGGATAAGATACCTTGACAATTGTCGGGTCTAGAGTGTCCGGACGGACACCAAAACCGAAAGCAATCTTTGAACATTCTATTTGGTTATTGTAAAAAGGGATGAATATGCAAACAGATTTTCTTATGGATGGGTTCCAAAGAACAGCCATCATGTTAGTACCATACATAAAGCACGTAAGGCCGCTAGAAGTGCCTAAAGGCATCATAAATGCAAGGTTTAGATGTGAATCATATAGGGAAATGGTTAAATTTTTAGCTACAGATGTCATAAAACCTGTATGACCCTGATCAAATGTTAGATTAAAAAGACACTCATCATTGGGACGAGCACCGTATGAAGTGATGAAGATTTGTGAATCTATGATTGCCTTCCATATCTTTGAAACACTACGTATCTGGAGTATACCTTTAAGTGGTACCCTATTCAAGATATCTATTTGAACATCCAAAGGTATGTTGTCAGACATAGTTTAAATAGTTTCGAGCAAATGGGTGGGCTATAGGTAGGATGTATAAAGTTGTTGTGTATGAGAAGGCAATGGCTAAAATGACACACATATATATTTGTCTCATTGATTATGATTGCACCTGTTAAGTGGCATTAAATTAATAATTTTAAAGCAGATGTACGAGTGTGTACTGTTGCGCAACCTAAATGGCATATTTAAAAAGATGGGCAACTTTAGAAAATAATTAAAAAAAAAAAAAAAAAAAAAAAAAAAATCAGGAATTTTTAAAAGGGAAAAAGTTATAAATACATAATGTACTTTTAAAAAAAACTCATTATGCTCTATGAACTATACATATTGTCATTATACATAGCATTTGCTATGTATAATGACAATATGTATAGTTCGAGTTTTTTTTAAAGTACATTATGTATTTATAACTTTTTCCCATAGAGCATAATGAGTTTTTAAAAGTACAAAAATGAAAAATGCTATGTATAATGACAATATGTATAGTTCATAGAGCATAATGAGTTTTTTTTTAAAGTACATTATGTATTTATAACTTTTTCCCTTTTTAAAACATGGGCAACTTAAAAAGATTCTGCTGCTTCTAAAACTTTTTACAAATTTTCATGCTGTTTTGCAAATTTTTGTAAACTTGCTGCTTGGTTTGAAAGTTAAGGGACTGTTTTGTAACTTGGCGCCAATATAACCCGAATTAGAATCCGAACGTTAATAAATCACAATTGGATCACACAATTCACTTTGTGCGCACAAATTTCACTTTAATACAAAGCCTAACACACCTGTTATCATCTGATTGCCGGTACCCCCAAATTGAAAACCCTAATAAACAATGGCGGAAAGGAAATACTCAAGCAGCCACAATCAGGTTGCATTTCTTGAAAAGGTCCCAGGAGCAGAAGCATTTGCTGACGTTATTGACTTTCTTAATGCTACTCACCTTAGGTATGCATTAACAGAAAATCCCACTATATACAAATCCCATATGGAACAGTTCTGGTCCACTGTTAGGACCCAAACAAAAAAAATGGTGAACAGAATTTAATGGCTATGGTAGATGGCAAACGGAAAATTATTTCTGAATCATATGTAAGAAAAGCTCTTAACTTTTTAGATGAAGAAGAGATAATTTGCCTTGAGAATGATGTAATTTTTAAAGAACTTGAAAATATGGGTTATGAGAAGAAAAAGGATGTTTTAACGTTTTATAAACCTCTTCTCTGCCCACACTGGAAATTTCTTATTCACACCATTCTCCATTGTCTGAGTCCTAAAACTACAGCGTGGAATGAGTTAAGTTCAAGGCAAGCATATGCTATTATTTGTCTGCCCACAGGAAAACCCTTTAATTTTTCGGCTATGGTAATGGATGGCTTCAAAAAGAATGTTTCAGGAGAACATTACATTTACCCTAGGTTTTTGCAATTGATTGTGAATAAGCAACTATCAAAGCCTAAGATTCATAAAAGGACCTACAGAAATCCTATGCTAAAAAGGAAATTATTTTCTTATTTGAAAAAAAGTGGAAAAGGCTTCTCTGGGACTATTACTCCATTGTTCCCACATATGTTGCAATTGGCTGCCAGTCAGGGTCAATGTGCTGAAATCACAACACCTACACATCCCACACCCACCTCTGAACACTCATCATCTCACCCTCATAATACCCAAACACCTAGGATTTCACTGAATAAGAACACAGATTTTCATCATACCAGTGTTAGGATAGATGCAGATGAGGCTGTAACACCCCAACCCGACAAGGGTAGAAGCATCACATTATGGTGACAAATCAAAGCATACATAATAGCACAGCGGAAGTCTTAAACAAATACATAAGAGAAAGTCAAGTCAACACGACTTGAATAATACATAAGTTCAAGGAAAGGAAATAATCCAAAGGTACGAATACAAAGGAAATCATGTCAAAACAAAGTCATAAAATAAAGGTGGTCATCTAAGGTCAAAGCTTCATCTATCTCTCATCCCATCCAAAGCATAATCCAAAAGCTCTTAGCTTAGATACCTGCCGCACACGAAAAGAAAACGTGCGGCTGAGCTTAAAAAGCCCAGTGAACAGATATATAATAAACGTAAACGAAACAAACGAAGCATAATGAAAGAGATATAAATAAGGTACAAGAATAAAGGTTAGGACAGTCATCCACCACGAGCCCATATCATAACATATCATATCATTGCATATCATAATCATATAGAGGGGATACCTCTCGAATAAGCCGATAATATGAGGGGTGTCCTCATGTACCAGTTGGAGTGATCAGCTCCCATATTTTGTGAAAGGAGTGGATTGCACCCAGCCCCAGTCACCATATCATATCATATCAAAGCATATCATAACATATCTAGGATGCATCCATACGCCCCCCAAAAAAATCATATTGGCCATATCAAATCATATCATAGTGAGCTCATATCATATCATAATGGGGACGGTGTACAACATCACTCGAGTACACTAGAGTCATGCCACTGGTGCATCAATGACATGGCCATGTTACCTTCATGGCTAGGAAACATATTTGGCTCGGGTATCAAACTGGGGTCAAAGGTCAAAGGTTCATATCAAAGCAAAGGTTCATATAGTCATAGTCCGAATCTCAAGGTTCATATCAAAGGTTCATATGTCAAAGGTTCAAATGCCAAAGGTTCATATCATAGGTTCAAATCAGAAATCAAGAGGTCGAAGGCACCTTAATAAAAGGGCAGAATATCTGTACCTTATTCCAAAGCAAAGCACAAATCAAAAGAATAAGATGCAAGGATCAGGTCCTCTCCTTCTTCACACCTAGAGGGGTAGAAAAGAATTACAACCTTTCCATTTTAAGTAACTTTCCATTTTTAGCAGGTTTCCATATTTGGTAAGTTTCTATTTTTAGAAAGTTTCCATAATTAGAAAGTTTCCACAATTAGTAAGATTTCCATATTCTCATTTAGGTTAAGTCATTATCAAAACATATTATGGTTTTAGGGTGTATTTTAACAAGTCACAAAAGTTTAGGGTTACTTATGACAACTTTACATAAATTAGGGTTTTAAGTGTACTTATATCAAAGTTAAGGTTCAAATATGAAAATATCCCAATTAATCTGTTTTGAATCCATATTTATCAAGTTAACAAATTCAGCCCCTCAAGTTTCCCAATTTTACACTTTACACCCTTAAGTTATATAATTTACATTTTAAACCTTATAATATCCATAATTGCACATTAGACCCTTAGTTTATCAAAATTACAAAATGATCACTTATTTTATCATATTATACGAATCTACCCTTAAGTATTCATAATTTACACAATAGGTCCCTCAATTTAATTAATTTACATATTTAACCCTTAATTTACATTTTCAACCTTTACTTATTAATAATTACATTTTAAGCCATTAAATTACCAAAATAACACATAACCCCCTGAATATAATTTATTACTCAAATCAACCCTAAGTTTCCAGAAATTACATATATGGTCCCTCTATTTAATTATTTTTAAAATCGAATTACACTTTATCAAAATAAACATTTTAATCCTTTTAATTATAAAATTTACACATGACACCCCCAACTTATATTTTATTCGAAATGTTCACAGCCCAAAATAAGTTCTAAACATAACCCTTAAGTTTCAAAAGTTACAAAACACCCCCTAACATTTTAAATCAAATCGTATAACACTTTTTATTAACAAAATCCTAACCCTAAAAATATCAATCATTCACCAATCATCATATAATCATTATAACATCATTTTTCAGTGAAATTCAAGCCCTAATTTATAAACCCTAATTCGAATTACATTTTATTTCTTTTTCTTTTTAATTTCCTTTAAATCGGTAAAATAAATAAATCCAAAAATAATTCGATTAGGCCCCAATAATTTGAAGTAGCATTTTTCTCAGAATATTATGATCATGTAGAGTCCAAATAAAATAAATAAGAAGCCCCAAAAATTCGGATTCAACTATTTTGGATTTAAACATGATTTTAAGATTTAATTCCCAATTAATTCGTAGATCATGCATGGTTCGTGTATAGCATTTTATTTGATGTTCTTAGATCATAAAGGATTCAGGAAAAATGACAAACCGAATTTAGGATGAGTCGAAAGGTTGGCACGAATTCTTTCCTTTCGGTTCTACGCGCGACACACCACAATTTACCACGGCCTCACGAACGATCTACAAATCTTGTAATCATTTTTCATAGAGTATATATGATGTGAGGATCTTGAGAAAAATGAGGAACGAATTTTATAAGAGTCGTATGAATCATAGACGAATTAACTTACAATTGGTTCTAGTGATAGGAAATAATTGACCACAATCGAATCCGCCCACACACAGCTCCAAGGATATTTTTCTAGGCTTCAATTGATGCTCAAGAACACACGAAAAATAATCTCACACCTCCAGGAAGTCGCACGAATTATTGGTGATTAATTTCTAGGGTTTATGGAGTTTCGGTTTTTGTTTTTGTAAAGGAAAATGATTTGGTCATTTAGATAGTGATAAGGCCGAATATTAGGAGGAGGGGGATCAAAAGGAGCGGCCTAATCAATGCATAAGTCAATCACCATTTATTTGGCATTAATTTCCATTTATTTGTAATTTAAATATACTTAAATAACTTTTAAAATTAAATAAATGTATACTTAATTATTTTTGAACTTGTTTATGTGCAATAATAATTTTTATAGCTTGCACAAATATTTATTGATACTCTCTAATTATTTCATGTCATACTTTGGTACATTTCATAATTTTTGGGATTAATTTATAAGTTATATAAGCCTTTATTTAATTTTCAAGTTGTAGGGGCATTTTGGTCTTTTGCACATTTTAGATTTTTTAGGGTTTTACAACTCTTCCCCTCTAAACGAAAAATTTCGTCCTCGAAATTTGCAAAGAAGTAGAACTGAAATGGAACGGAAACAGAACAGAGACATACCAGATCAGAATACAAAATGAGGATAACTAGCTCGAATAGACTCCTCGGTCTCCCAGGTAGCTTCCCGCTCTGGGTGGTTCCGCCAAAGAATCTTAACGAACGGAATAACTTTACGTCTCATAACTCGCTCTTGGCGATCCAGAACTGCTTCCGGCTCCTCCGGAAGAGACATATCCGGCTGAATCTGATCGAGAGGATAAGATACCACATGAAGAGGGTGATAGTTGTATCCCCGTAGAAGAGATACATGGAATACATCATGCACATGCGAAAGCTGGGGAGGTAGAGCTAAACGGTAGGACACCTCTCCGATACGTTCCAGGATCTCGAATGGTCCGATGAATCGAGGACTCAGCTTGCCCTTGATTCCGAAACGTTTAACTCCTCGAAACGGTGAAACCTTAAGGAAAACCCGATCGCCAACCTGAAACTCCAAATCACGACGGTGCTTATCCGCATAACTTTTCTGGCGTGCCCGAGCTTCCTTCAACTTCTCCCTAGCAACATCTACTTTCTCATTCGTAATCTGAACCAACTCCGGACCCTCAATAGCACGTTCTCCTACTTCGTTCCAACATATGGGTGCCCTACATTTCCGCCCATACAACATCTCGAAAGGAGCCATCCGAATACTAGCATGCCAGCTGTTGTTATAAGCGAACTCTACTAAACAAAGATACTCGTCCTAATTACCCGTCCACTCTAACGCACATGCCCTCAGCATATCTTCCAATGTCTGGATGGTCTGCTCTGACTGACCATCTGTTTGAGGGTGGAAAGCCGTACTGAACTTGAGTCGTGCACCCCAAGCCTTATGTAGCCCTTTCCAAAACCGTGAAGTAAACCGTGGGTCCCTATCTGAAATAATCGCCGTAGGCATACCATGAAGTCTAACGATTTCTCGCTCAAAAATTTCTGCCAATCTAGGAACCCGATAATCCATACGAATCGGTAGAAAATGAGCCGACTTGGTTAGTCGATCGACGACCACCCAAATCGCATCATGTTTCTTTCTGGTAAGTGGCAAACCCGATACGAAATCCATAGAAATTTCCTCCCACTTCCAGGTCGGAATATCTAGCGGCTGTAATAATCCACTGGCTCTCTGGTGCTCGATCTTGACCTGCTGACAAGTCAAACACCTAGCTACATAAGACGCCACATCATGTTTCATGCCGCTCCACCAAAAGTGCTGCTTCAAATCTCGGTACATTTTGGTGGAACCCGGGTGAATGGTAAAGGGAGAACTATGCGCCTCTGACAAAACAGCCTCTCGCAAATCAGGATCGTTAGGAACACAAAGACGATCCTCGAGCCATACTACACCAAACTCATCAACTCGAAACTCAGATTGTTTCCCATCTTCCACATTCTGTACAATAGCCCAGAGTTCACCGTCATCTTTCTGGGCTTCTTTAATTCGCAGGATGAGATTAGACTCAACCTTTAGGCTAGCCCAGTAACCGTCACAACCCCAAACACAAAACTCAACATCTAGAATCTCCAAATCATTTAGAATCCGAGGCTCAAAATTCAGACTAGCAATCATACTCGACTTTCGGCTCAGAGCGTCGGCAACAACATTTGCCTTGCCGGGGTGATACTGGATGTTGGTGTCGTAATCTTTCAGGAGCTCCAACCATCGCCTCTGTCTCATATTTAGCTCCTTCTGCGTGAAAATATATTTAAGGCTTTTGTGGTCGGTGAAAATGTCACATGACTCGCCGTATAGATAATGCCGCCATATTTTAAGAGCGAAAACCACTGCAGCCAATTCCAAATCGTGTGTCGGATAATTCTCTTCATACGGCTTCAGTTGTCTCGAAGCATAGGCGATGACTTTCCCGTGCTGCATTAAAACGCAACCCAAACCCTTTTTAGATGCGTCACTATAGATCTGGTAACCACCCGAACCAGACGGAAGAGTCAGAATAGGTGCCGACACTAATCTCTGCTTAAGCTCCTCAAAACTGTTCTCCCTCTCCTCAGTCCATACAAATTTCTCCCCTTTTCTCATCAACTGTGTCAATGGCAAGGCCAGCCGCGAGAAACCTTCAACGAAACGACGATAATAACCAGCGAGTCCCAGAAAACTTCTCACCTCAGTCACATTTGTAGGTCTCGGCCATTTAGTGATAGCCTCGACCTTCGCTGGGTCCATAGTGATACCCTCCGCAGAAACAACGTGACCTAGAAAAGCGACCTGACTCAACCAAAATTCACACTTAGAAAACTTCGCGTACAACTTCTTCTGTCTAAGAATCTCCAACACAGTCCGAAGATGCTGTTCGTGCTCCTCCTTAGATTTCGAATAGACAAGAATATCATCGATGAAGACAATGACAAATTTATCGAGGAACTCATGAAATACCCGGTTCATAAGGTCCATAAAAACGGCCGGAGCATTGGTCAAGCCAAAAGGCATAACCAGGAATTCGTAATGACCATAGCGGGTGCGAAAGGCAGTCTTGGGAACATCTTGTTCCCTCACACGAAGCTGATGGTATCCCGATCTCAAATCAATCTTAGAGAAGTGCTTTGCCCCTTGCAATTGGTCAAACAAATCGTCGATGCGCGGAAGGGGATAGTGGTTACGGATAGTAATGCGGTTGAGCTCCCGGTAATCAATACAAAGGCGCATACTACCATCCTTCTTTTTCACAAATAACACAGGAGCGCCCCAGGGAGAAACACTCGGACGAATAAAACCGTTCTCCAATAACTCCTCTAATTGTACTTTCAATTCTTTGAGTTCAATGGGAGCCATTCGGTACGGGGCCTTAGAAATAGGCTCAGCACCGGGAACTAGATCAATACTGAATTCAACTTCTCTGGTGGGAGGAATACCAGGAAGTTCTTCGGGAAAGACATCAGCGAACTCCCAAACAATGGGAACACTACTAACATCAGGTCCCTGAGAAGACGTATCTTTAACAGAGGCCAAAAACCCTTGGCAACCATGAGAGATTAGAGTCCGCGCTTTCATAGCAGAAATGAGTTTAACAGATTTCAAAGGCTGAGAACCGTGATAAACGAAATCCGGATGATGGATATCACCAAATCTTACACTTCTGGCATGACAGTCGATGGAGGCCTTATGGGAAGACAACCAGTCCATACCCAAAATTATATCAAAATCAATCATATCGAGGGGAAGCAAATTAGCCGGACGAATACAATCATCAAATCTTAGCGGACAGTTTACATATTCACAATCGATGGTGACTTGGGTTTTCATAGGAGTAGAGATAGATATAAGATTATTCAATGGTGTAGGAGTTACTTTTATTTTCTTGGCAAGCGTATTAGATATTATAGAATGTGTAGCACCGGTGTCAAATAAAACAAAAACAGTATGATCTCCAACATAAAGATAACCGGTAATGGTACCTGACGTGCCTGCCGCCTGATCACGCGTGAGAGAATAAACCCGACCGGTAGTAGGAGCTGGCCTACCCGAACCTGATGGAACAACCTGCTTTCCCTGTGGGCAGTCCTTCACCCGATGAGTAGTAGACCCACAAGCAAAGCAACCCCCGGTAGTCTTGTGGCATGGCCCCGGATGAGGCTTTCCACAAGTGGGACAAAGCGGTGGAGGAGGTAACACTTCATTAGTCCTCCTCTGCCCAGAAGAACCTGACTGATAACCCGACTGAGCACCCCGAGTAGTCTGATCACGATACTGACGTGGGTTGTTGTTGTTGTACCCACTCCTCCCAGAAACCTGCCGATCATAACCCCGAGAATCCTGTCGCCTCTGACTGTAGTCCCGGTCCTGGCGACCATGCTGATCATACCTATGGTCCTGTCGACCTCTCTGCTCGGATGCCTGGTCCTGCCGACCTCTGAAATCCTGACCCTGTCCTTGCTGACTCTGTCCCCTGGAATGCACCCGGTTACCATCCCTATCACGCTTATTAAAACCACTACCATCACTATGCAACATCTCGATGTTGCGAGCGTCATTTGCAACCGCAGCCACATCATCATAAGGCGTATTCACGATACGGTCCAATATCCATTTCTTTAACGCCCACTTAAATGTCTTAGCCTGTCGGTAAGCATCTCCCGTAATCTCTGGCCCAACGAAACTGGCCAGCCTCATAAATCGCTGCATAAACTCCACAGTCGTCTCTTGGTCCCCCTGACGGATGTTCCCATACTCCCGCTCATATCGCTGCTGTTCCGCCACTGGAATGTACTGCTTATAAAAGATACCCATAAAATCCTCCCAAGTACAAGTCTCCTCAAAACCCTGCTCCTGAGCCTGAGCATAAGCTGTCCACCAGCTCTGTGCATCGCCTTCAAACTTAAATGCAGCCAATCTCGTCTTAAACTCATCTGGACAACCCAAAACCTTAAATATCTTTTCCATGTGGATAATCCAGTCTTCTGCCTCAGTGGGGACGGCAACTGATCAGAAAGAGAGGGGTTTGAGCTTGTTAAACCTCTCAATCCAAACATGGATACCAACTGGTCCACCACCACCTGGACCTGAACCTGCACCACCACCTCCGGAAGAACCTGCCCCATTCTGAATATTGTTGGTGACTTGAGTCACCAAGTTAGGAAGAGCGTTGGCCAAAGCTTCTGCTATCATGGCCTTAAAATCAGGGGTCCCTCCATTATATTCCTGATGTCGTGTATTCACCATCTGAATGATTTCGAAAACGATTAGCAAGATAGGAAAAATAAGCACGAAAGGAAAGACGAAACAGAATCCTAATGTCTACCCAAAACCTCACCAATCAGAACATAAGCCTTAAGGGTCAAATCCTAGGGTCCATAAGACTCACAGGCCATGAATTATGTACTACAGGTCGCAACCTGGCTCTAATACCATAATTGTAACACCCCAACCCGACAAGGGTAGAAGCATCACATTATGGTGACAAATCAAAGCATACATAATAGCACAGCGGAAGTCTTAAACAAATACATAAGAGAAAGTCAAGTCAACACGACTTGAATAATACATAAGTTCAAGGAAAGGAAATAATCCAAAGGTACGAATACAAAGGAAATCATGTCAAAACAAAGTCATAAAATAAAGGTGGTCATCTAAGGTCAAAGCTTCATCTATCTCTCATCCCATCCAAAGCATAATCCAAAAGCTCTTAGCTTAGATACCTGCCGCACACGAAAAGAAAACGTGCGGCTGAGCTTAAAAAGCCCAGTGAACAGATATATAATAAACGGAAACGAAACAAACGAAGCATAATGAAAGAGATATAAATAAGGTACAAGAATAAAGGTTAGGACAGTCATCCACCACGAGCCCATATCATAACATATCATATCATAGCATATCATAATCATATAGAGGGGATACCTCTCGAATAAGCCGATAATATGAGGGGTGTCCTCATGTACCAGTTGGAGTGATCAGCTCCCATATTTTGTGAAAGGAGTGGATTGCACCCAGCCCCAGTCACCATATCATATCATATCAAAGCATATCATAACATATCTAGGATGCATCCATACGCCCCCCAAAAAAATCATATTGGCCATATCAAATCATATCATAGTGAGCTCATATCATATCATAATGGGGACGGTGTGCAACATCACTCGAGCACACTAGAGTCATGCCATTGGTGCATCAATGACACGGCCATGTTACCTTCATGGCTAGGAAACATATTTGGCTCGGGTATCAAACTGGGGTCAAAGGTCAAAGGTTCATATCAAAGCAAGGGTTCATATAGTCATAGTCCGAATCTCAAGGTTCATATCAAAGGTTCATATGTCAAAGGTTCAAATGCCAAAGGTTCATATCATAGGTTCAAATCAGAAATCAAGAGGTCGAAGGCACCTTAATAAAAGGGCAGAATATCTGTACCTTATTCCAAAGCAAAGCACAAATCAAAAGAATAAGATGCAAGGATCAGGTACTCTCCTTCTTCACACCTAGAGGTGTAGAAAAGAATTACAACCTTTCCATTTTAAGTAACTTTCCATTTTTAGCAGGTTTCCATATTTGGTAAGTTTCTATTTTTAGAAAGTTTCCATAATTAGAAAGTTTCCACAATTAGTAAGATTTCCATATTCTCATTTAGGTTAAGTCATTATCAAAACATATTATGGTTTTAGCGTGTATTTTAACAAGTCACAAAAGTTTAGGGTTACTTATGACAACTTTACATAAATTAGGGTTTTAAGTGTACTTATATCAAAGTTAAGGTTCAAATATGAAAATATCCCAATTAATCTGTTTTGAATCCATATTTATCAAGTTAACAAATTCAGCCCCTCAAGTTTCCCAATTTTACACTTTACACCCTTAAGTTATATAATTTACATTTTAAACCTTATAATATCCATAATTGCACATTAGACCCTTAGTTTATCAAAATTACAAAATGATCACTTATTTTATCATATTATACGAATCTACCCTTAAGTATTCATAATTTACACAATAGGTCCCTCAATTTAATTAATTTACATATTTAACCCTTAATTTACATTTTCAACCTTTACTTATTAATAATTACATATTAAGCCATTAAATTACCAAAATGACACATAACCCCCTGAATATAATTTATTACTCAAATCAACCCTAAGTTTCCAGAAATTACATATATGGTCCCTCTATTTAATTATTTTTAAAATCGAATTACACTTTATCAAAATAAACATTTTAATCCTTTTAATTATAAAATTTACACATGACACCCCCAACTTATATTTTATTCGAAATGTTCACAGCCCAAAATAAGTTCTAAACATAACCCTTAAGTTTCAAAAGTTACAAAACACCCCCTAACATTTTAAATCAAATCGTATAACACTTTTTATTAACAAAATCCTAACCCTAAAAATATCAATCATTCACCAATCATCATATAATCATTATAACATCATTTTTCAGTCAAAGTCAAGCCCTAATTTATAAACCCTAATTCGAATTACATTTTATTTCTTTTTCTTTTTAATTTCCTTTAAATCGGTAAAATAAATAAATCCACAAATAATTCGATTAGGCCCCAATAATTTGAAGTAGCATTTTTCTCAGAATATTATGATCATGTAGAGTCCAAATAAAATAAATAAGAAGCCCCAAAAATTCGGATTCAACTATTTTGGATTTAAACACGATTTTAAGATTTAATTCCCAATTAATTCGTAGATCATGCATGGTTCGTGTATAGCATTTTATTTGATGTTCTTAGATCATAAAGGATTCAGGAAAAATGACAAACCGAATTTAGGATGAGTCGAAAGGTTTGCACGAATTCTTTCCTTTCGGTTCTACGCGCGACACACCACAATTTACCACGGCCTCACGAACGATCTACAAATCTTGTAATCATTTTTCATAGAGTATATATGATGTGAGGATCTTGAGAAAAATGAGGAACGAATTTTATAAGAGTCGTATGAATCATAGACGAATTAACTTACAATTGGTTCTAGTGATAGGAAATAATTGACCACAATAGAATCCGCCCACACACAGCTCCAAGGATATTTTTCTAGGCTTCAATTGATGCTCAAGAACACACGAAAAATAATCTCACACCTCCAGGAAGTCGCACGAATTATTGGTGATTAATTTCTAGGGTTTATGGAGTTTCGGTTTTTGTTTTTGTAAAGGAAAATGATTTGGTCATTTAGATAGTGATAAGGCCGAATATTAGGAGGAGGGGATCAAGAGGAGCGGCCTAATCAATGCATAAGTCAATCACCATTTATTTGGCATTAATTTCCATTTATTTGTAATTTAAATATACTTAAATAACTTTTAAAATTAAATAAATGTATACTTAATTATTTTTGAACTTGTTTATGTGCAATAATAATTTTTATAGCTTGCACAAATATTTATTGATACTCTCTAATTATTTCATGTCATACTTTGGTACATTTCTTAATTTTTGGGATTAATTTATAAGTTATATAAGCCTTTATTTAATTTTCAAGTTGTAGGGACATTTTGGTCTTTTGCACATTTTAGATTTTTTAGGGTTTTACAGAGGCTGCCACAGGTGTGGGAGGTGGAATGATGGAAGGGGCTAACACTACTGATCCTGGCTTAGTAGGTGGGCAGGTAAGTGTTAACATAAGTAAGACCCTGAACATGGCAACACCAACTGTGCAAGGTTCTCATGAACCTGAATCAAATGATGAAAATCCCAGTCAAATGGCAAAAATGGGGAGCTCAGGTGATCAACCCAGGTTTCATACTGACTTTGAACCCAATGATTCAACTGTCAGGGAAGGTAATACATCTAGACGTGATGAGGGTAGGAATGCAACTGATGAATTGAGGGACACCCAAAATGTACAAGATGACAATTCCAGTGATCAGCCTGACGGGGCAGAGAAGACTAGCCTTATGGAGGAATACATGACAAGATGTAGGACACTAGAATCACAAGTTCTTGATCTCACACAAACAGTCAAACAAATGAAGATGAGAATTAACCTTTTCAAGGGAAGGCAGAGGTCTAGAACAAGGGTATTCAAAAGGCTCAAGAAGGCTGGAACGGCACATAGGGTGAGCTCTCCTGAAGGTTGTCCTAGCAATGAGGGAAATGATCAGGTTGATATGGATGTGGATAGTGGTATTGGGGCTAATCTAAAGACTTCAAATGCTGAGCAGTTGGTTAAAGATTCTACTGATGAGGTAATTAAACCTACTGCTAGTACTAGAGATCCTAGTCCTAAGTTTGAACCTTCTACTGCTGAAGATGATGATGTTAGCTTGGCTCAGGTGGTCGTCCCACTAAATACTAGCAAATCATCAACACCACCAACAGAATCACAATCACAAACACAACCTACATCAGCAGCTGAACAACAACCTCAACCACAACTCCAACCAACAACTAATCAGACAAATCCGTCACCGACACTTCCTAGAGCTCCCGACAAAGGAGTTACCATAAGAGAACCTACTGCTGAACAGAAATCATCATCACCACAACAACAACATCCATCACCACAACCAAAACAATATGAACCTCAACATCAACCAAAATCAATATCACAAACTCAACCTATAACATCAAAACAAACAACTGCATCTACAACAAAACAACCAACTACAAAACCTGCAATTCCAAGGGTTCCTGTCAACTGTGTAAGTATAACTATTAGAGAACCCACTCCATATACGAAACCCACACAACCACCTACATACACTGTGGAAGCCAAAGGAAAGATGATGGAAGAGTTAGAAAATGCTCATGATTCTGCATATGTCCCATACCATCGTTGGCCAAAAGAAATTCAAGCAATACTTCCAGAACGGGCTAAGTTTGAAGAAAGGTTCAATTCTAGGGATGATGTACAGGGTAAGTCTACAATTGGTGTCAAAGGATCTGGGAAAGGCAAAGAAATGATGGTGGAAGAGTCTGAAAAGGCACATGGTCATCTTTCGGCAGAAGAGATTAAGGATAAACCTGATGCAGACGAGGCTAACAAACCTAATGCTGAAGAAGTGGAGGAGGATAAGAAAAGTAAGGAAAAGAGTCAAAGGCTAAGTCTACAATTGGTGTGAAAAGAACTGGGAGAAGAATGAAAACGATGGCCAGAAGGAAGAAGAGAACTAGGCGAGTGGTAGTGAGTAGTTCAGAAGGCATTGATGAAACAGGGTATAAAAAGAAAGAGACGGTTGATTTACAACTGGTGACCCAGGTTGTGTCTGATGATGATGACCTGTTTGAGGATACTGCTCCTTCGGCAGTTAAATCTCCGATTATTGGATGGAAAGCTGGTTATGATGGGAAAGTTCCTTGGTTTGAGATACGCAGAGTTGCTGGAAGAATGCAAAGGTTTAAAATAATTCCTCAAATGCTTAAACACATTGACCAAAAGGATTTGGTAAACCTGTCGGCATTAATGAAGAACAAGTATGGAAATGGAAAACCAACAGATGAGCTTGATAGAGTGCTTTGCGGATATCTGACGACCATGTTTCAAGCTTCTGTCCAAGATAGTATGTTTGTACAAAAGGGTACAAGTACGTAGTGTTTGTTAACTTGATTACCTTGAAGGTTTTTGTAACCCTGTTACTTCCACCATAACCGTATACATATATTGAAGTGTTTGTTGACATAATTCATTTGTTTACATAGTCTTCTTCTTACCATTGAACGATACATTCCGCATAGTGTTTAATATTGTGTCAATTCGATAACAGTTTGTTAGGAATTATTAGAATAATGTTTATTTTCATTGCTGCTGTTAGTGTAGTTTGATTCCTGCTGGCAGTGTTGGTTTCTGCCGGTCATGGTTCCTGCTGGTAGCATTGTTTAGTTTCTGCTGGCAGTGTTTGTTACTGCTGGTCATGGCGTATTTTTTGTATGTTTGTTAGAGTTATTTTAGGAACAGAAACATACGACATTGTGTTTTGCATCCAATTCCAAAGAAAATAGTTAATACAAGATCCATAGAGGATCAAAGTCTTTTAGTCATTGTCTTCTTCAACTCTTGTGTTTAGTATCCGCATAAGCACAAGTTTATTATACAGAGATTCTCATAGTAGTTGGCTTGTGTTTAAATAAGCTATGTACAAGTTCTTTTGGCTCAAAGATCTATCAAGAGGCACGATCCTACACAGTTTCTACACATATTGTTTTACATTCATATCTAAGATAATTAACAAAGATCTATCAAGGGCTCATCTGGGATCAACACCAAATCACAAAGTTTTTTCTTGAATTAAACTATCTTATTCCTCATAGCTTGACACTGATCATAGATTCTTTGTAGTAAATCCTTAACCACATCCGACTGTTGTTCACACCTGAGTTTTGAGGTAAGCATCACCCTTAAGACTTCAAAACTCAGTGGATATTCCAATTCAGCTAACATGAAGATATATACTCCACTCTGTGTTGACAGATGATGCACATTGCAGGAACTATAAAACTCTCATGTCAGATATTCATGCAGTTGGTGAAATGCACTGATGCAGTAGGTGCTTGTATGTAGCATGAAATGCATGGGTGAATCCTACTGCTGGTGAAATTGAAGCTGCTGCTGTTCCTACCTAATTCAAATTGTTGGGTTACATGTTATTGACCGGTTACAAACAACAACGATTACTAGATAATAGTAAATTGTATTTTGGGTTACAGATTTTTAAATCAACTCTACTACCTTTCAAATACCATTAAACATTGTTTATTAACTCCTTGTGCTTCCACAAGTATTGAAGCATCCGCTCACGGTATGCTACAGCTGTTTGAAGCGGGTCATCTACTTCCAGTGGTTGGTTGTGGCACAATCGGTATAAAATAATACATACCCATACACCGCAATCGCCATATACGTCTGCTTGTTTCGGGACTGCAGGACACTGGTATGTTATTTTATATTCCTCGGCTGATATGCCCTTGCTCGCCAATATACCCTGCTGAACCAGATACATGGTAAGTTGTTTTGGCAACATTCTTTTCAAATTTCTCCACCACCGTGCACCATTGCCATGTACCAACCCAAGAGTGTCATAAAATGAAACAACACCAGTACGTAGGTGAAGCTCAGCGAGATACCAGTGTTTATCAGGTTCATTCACGGGGAAATAAACCTAATATAGACAAAGAAATGTACATATTAATATGCATACACTTAAAATTATATTTAAAAAGGATTGTGGCAAACTAACCTTTTCAACATCTCGCCAAGCCACAGGGTAGCTTGTTCCATCTGAATAATGACTGTACATCTGACCAGCCAAGATATGTCGGGCGAACAGAGAACCTGCCAAGGTCCAATCAGCATTGCTTGGTCTAAGTGACCACATAAGGTCAAACCATATATCCAAGTGCTGTGTACACAAAACAAAAATTATAAAACTTATAGTGGTTACTCAATCAAAAGTATATACAAATGTATTTGACCAGATAGTGATGATGGTTCCTTACATAGTCATACAGCCAACCGCCTTTACAATCTTCAAGACATGCCAACGCTAGCCAAAATTTCATATCAGAAACAATGTTACGACCGCCCCATGGAAACTTATAGCTTTTTGGTTTATTTTGCTTTAAATAAACACGAAGCGAATCAGGCACAGACACCTTGTCCTTTTTCAATTTGGAATGTCGAGTCAGATCCTAAAATAAACAAATAAATGATTAACAATAAACGAATCATAATATTGTTAATTTAAGAATAACAAATCAGACTACCTCTACAAAAGGATCTGGGTTGGCCGAATAGAACTCAGTAATTGACCGAGTTCTTGGGTTTCCAGATACGTCCTGAAAAGACACATACCATATATTAGCATAGGCCAACCAGATAGTGATTTCAGTATCAATGTTTTACGGTGCTTTACATCTAAAATGACTATAGGCTCAATCAACTTCTTTCTGCAAGTAGCTGCTCTTGTCAGTAGTGCGGATTGGACGTTCTCTGAATTCAGAGATTCAAAAAACTTATCGTGCTTTGATTTAAAGGCTTTAGCCACTAGAGCAACTTTATGCGCATTTTTTTTCTTTTGGATTTTCTTCTTTTTACGTTCAGAAAAAACAGAGTCCAAGCAAGGTTTGTCATTGGGACCGACCACATTTGCAAACCCATGGTTGGTGAGTGTTTGTTGAAATGGTGTTGTTTGCTCTTCCTGCATAGCATAGGTTGTAATTAACACCGACCACAAGACATAGAAAGGAACAATTATTAACCTTTTTAAATTTAAACTAAACCAAGTACCTCAACATATGTCTACAATGGGGTTGTTTGTTCTTTATGCACGCAAATAGCATTTGCATTCTCAACACCCTTACCATTTTCATTGTCAAACAGTACTTCTTCTAACGAAACACTAGTGACATCCGCTCCGTCGTTTATATAACTCATGACATCATCATACACCACCGGATGATACTGGTACAATAAAGATGTATAAATAAATAGGCAAACAAGGAAGGTTGTATTTTGCAAAAGTATTTTTTTCAAGATAACATACATCACCGTAGACGAAGGATGTTGTTTGATTAATGTCCTTCTCATGGGATGCCACAACTTGATTCGCAGGTTGATGATGATCAAGAGTAGGGAAGTCAGGAGTAACCCCTAATTCACATGCTTTTACAGGAACGTCCATCCCACCCACCTGAGATTCGTTGTAGCCTTGCTGCCCAACATCCATGTCAATTTCCATGTGATGGGCTGCAACACTGGTCGTAACACCAGTATCAGCCTCACAAGCTAATGGTGTGGCCTGTAGTTGACAAAATAATACAACATTTAATGAATTAAATGTACGATTAAAGGGTAAACATTAACGGGGAAATGAGATACTTATAAACGTATGCCAAAAAAACACAAAGTAAAAGTAAACCTTTAAACAAACAGGATTGTCAACTTCCATTGGATGCGCATGATCGTCATCATCATCAGCATGATCATCATCAACATCTCGGCGCGTAACACCATTATCAACATCATCTTCACAACGTGATGACGGGGTCTGTAGTTGACAAAATGAGATAAGTGTAATACTTAACGAGGAATTGATCTTCGTATAATGTTAGGAGAATAAAACATATAAGGTACATACAAACCATGTAAATATCAGGGTTGACATCAGACTTGACTGGAAAATCTGGATCATCGGTGCTTTCGTTAATAACTGTCTCTAACTCTGAAAATTTTGTTTTCACCTTCTGAAGCAGCTCGCGAATGTCTTGTTTAGGGACAGACGCTACGTGCTTCGCTATCAACGAAATATCAATTTGCAAATCAAATATCTTGCCCAAAATAGGATTTGTTCCAAAATTCTTTTCATCTTGGCCTTCTCCTGATTGGACACCTTTTGCGTTTTCAACATTATTTTTATCTAAAGTTTCTAAACTTGGTGCTTCATGTTGATCGTCTGCGCTACCAGCTTGTTGGTGATCCTCTGATCTACGAAGTTGGTTGTCATCGTCTGCGCTATCAGGTTGGCGGTCATCCTCTGCGCTAGCAGGTTGGTGATCATCATCTGCGCTATCCAGTTGTTGGTCTTCCTCTGCACTTGACAGGTCTGAATCAGACAAACCCTTTATAAAGGGGATGCTGGCAATACACCACGGTTGTCTCAATTCGCGTTTGGTGGCATAAAGTGCCTTAATAGGAACTGACTCCTAAAAAAACAAATAGCAAATAACTTTGTATGTGAACAAATTTAAATAAGGGTCCAACAAATTAGCCTTCAAAGATAGTGCGGTGCTTATCGGTCCAAATAGTGTTTTACGGTCTGATCTTCGTAACTTTTGACATTTAGACCAAGCAAGACCTCGTGGAATGACGTTCGTGTCTTTCGCCCACCAGTTGCCGCTTTTAGGAAATGTCTCCAAAATCCATATCTGAAATATGTGGTTGTTTAAAATGTATATAATGTGGAAAAGAAAAATGTTCAAACTGCAGGTTATTACCGTGTTCAAAACTATATATTCAATATATATCTAATACAAAAAACCTAGTAATGGATAGAAAACAGATACAAACATTTTGTACACCGGATACATATATATAACAATAGTATTGAACTTTAGTACAGAGTAGAAAGTATGGCATACCTTGAAAGCCCAAGCAAAACCGTATAGATTGTATGTCGCATTGTAATATGGGTTTTTTTCCAACTTCTCCAAATGAACTGGTCTGTGTCTCTCAACAACATTCACAGTCCTTTGATAAAATTTATGCCACATGTATTCACCCCAGGGAAAAACGTTCCAAGCATCAAAGTCCTCCACCAAAGACAGTATATGATTAGGGATACAATTCCTTTCTTCAATACCCATAAACACCAACATAGCAACTATCAAAAGACACAACCTAATAGCATCCTCATCCGAAAGAGCTAAGAACCTATTTGGATCTTTAACTAGTTTCAAACAATCACTGCCATATACAGATTTTATACCATCTGTCTTTTTTTCTGGAAATACGCGGTCACGAAATGCATTTGTTTTCTTTTTTTTACAAACTTTCCCAAATCGAAACCCTGTTATTAAACAAAATTCCTTACGCCCGAACTCTAACAAATCATCCCCAATTTTGAACTGCAATGGTGGGGAATCGGACGATATGTTAGAAACTTTTACCTGATGTTGTAAAACAAAATGCATCAAAGGGCAGTCATTATCGCAAAACCGAATATCCAACCACGGACCAAAGACTGTGTTTCTAAACAACCTTTCCCGCTTTTTATCCTTCGACAAAATATCTTTGATTTCTGTAAGCAACTTCACTGTAGATCGAACAACGATTTTACAATGGTACAACCGAATCGGCATATCGAATTACAGGGTGTTAAGGAATTATGATTTGTTACTTGTGTGATGCTTTGTCTATGGAAAAGAAGCTGTTTGTGTATTGATGTGTTTTCTGTAATGAATTGTAATCGAATTATCGAATTACAGGCTAATATATTTAAAAAAAAACTGCCTAATTTTAATGCACGTAAAATGACCAAAATATCCTTTTCTTCATGTATCTGTTGCCCAAAATTCAAAAGTTGCCCAAAATACAATACATCCCTTATACATCGTAGCAACAGTTGTTGAGGTACTCTGGTCGGTGACGTGGCGTCCTGTGGTCCGTCGGATCAGTTGCCCTGGGCTAAGGGGGGAATTTTTCTGTGAGCGGGCCGGATACTCTTAGCAGTTGGGCAATCGGGCTATTTTAGTAATTATCCCAAAAAAATATTAACTAGGGTTTACAAATAAAATAATAGTTTCTGAGAAATTAGGGTTTTATTGGGAGTTATGGTGAAATTAGGGTTTTCTATGCTTTAGTGACTTGTACATTACCTAGGTGACTTATACTTTGATAATTCTAAGGTTTCGTTAACTATATTTGGTATTGTAGTGGTTTAAAGTCTCATAGAAATTATATTGGGTGAAAATAGTTTAGTTAAACTAGTATATTAACGAATTAATGTAAAGTGGCAAATGGTAATTTGTAGAGTACTATACTTGACATAAGAAAATATATAAACATATATTAGGTCAAGGTTAGGTCGCGTGCGAATACGTTTATCATAGGTGTGAGTTACGTCACTTAAGATAGTGGCTACGCTTAGGCAAGTAAATAAAAAAAAATTATATGTGAAAAATGGTTAAATGTAATGTTACCAGATGAGAATTTTCGCAGTGGTTACATAATTCTATATCCAAACATATTCTAATAGAATATTCATTATACTAGTTATCTAACAACTTTCAATTAGATATCAATGTTGTCAAATCATCTTGCAATCAAGCATGATACAAAAATAACATGATGTACATTAAAATCTTTGAGTCAGACTTAGATTTTGTTCATGTTCTATCTTTTCAAAAGATACATATCCATTTAGACTATCTAAATGATATATCATGTTCTATTAGATTCATTTACAGCACATGTTTAATAATAATAAACATTTGTTCCAAGGTTGTATGTTATATTTTATAAATCTTTCAAGTGAAGTTTCATTCCAATCTAAGAATTAACATTTAACTTATATGGAATGTTACTTCCTATATGTTATATAACATATATGATTTAAGAAATAAACATAATACTCCCACTAGCTTTCAGGAATACTTAGAGATTATCTTATTTCAATTATAAATCAAAAATTGGATTTAATAATTAAACATAAGTTTTATCTCCTAGATGCATGCATTAATCCATTCATGAATTATTGCACTTTGTACACTTCCAAAGATTAGTTGAATTCATAAACTCCTTTCAATTACTTACCGTACTCGCTCAAGTAATCACTCAAGAAAGAGTTTTGATATTCCATTGTCATTTTTCAAATTAATGGAAATAAGTATGACAATCATAATCTTTATATATATTTAATGTGCTTAGGATAGAATATTTAATCACAGTTAATTGCTTATGTGTGATTAATAATCTTGTCACAAGACATGAATTAAATATGCGTACAATATTGTCCATATGATTTTTCCAAAAAGAATTAAACCACTAAGGTTTTCCTTCTCTTTGAAGAAACTCATCTCCCTTATCTAGTCTAACTATAGAGTTCAAGATAAACCAAGTTTCTAAAATTGATTATCTTCATGGACAGCATCTTAACATTCGTATTATGAGTAATTTACCCAATTCAATATTTGGTAACGCATCATAATGATCATCAGGTTTACCATAATCATGTAACTCATAATCCTCAGCATATTACTCAAATATCTGAGATATCCTTGTAGATCTATGAACGAAAATTCCATCATTTTGAGGTCTATCATTTAGCCTCATTATGATATTTACTAGTGTATTTTAGAAGATTTTGTATTTTGTAATTTTATCTTTACAAGATATAAAAACTCCCACTTGCCTTTTGTAATTTATAAACTATCTATAAATACTAAGCAAATAGAACAACAATACAATGTTCTCTTTTGGGACATTACAAAGCACAATGACAATTCCTGACATTAGTTTGTTAATAAACTACTTCAACAGAAGTTTAACAAATTCAGAATTTCATTTTAAGACTTAATGTGATTCATCACATTCCATAATTTAATGATGTCTTATTAATCTTCTAGATTGGAGTCTTATTAAGTATGCCCAATCCATACTCAATATTCTAACCTTGATAACTTTTGGATGAAAATAAGATATAGTTATCTTTAATCAAACGCTGCAAGAGTTTGATTCTCCTAACTGAACATACCATAAACATGTGATATTTCATTAGAATTAATATTGTAAGATAGTTTAACAATATGTAAGATAAACATATATCTTTCGGTTTATTTATATACCAACTAAGTCATCTTAATGGTATAATAGAATTTCCAAGCCAATTGCATGCTTTATGATGAACTCAAATAAGTACATTTTATTACTATCATTTATCCTATTAATTTGACTTGTTTTACTATATTATGTATGAGGATTGATACTTAATCGTTTACTTTTGTAATTCTCAGGTAAAAACAAGCATTTGGTGAAACTTAGCGATTTTGGACTAATTATGGAGCAAAACATGCATAAAGTGAAGAGTCTACTGAAATGAAGAAGATCAAGACTAATCTGCTCCAGATGCGCCGCATCTCACTCATGACATGCGCCGCATCTCTATCATTATTTCACCAGATACGATCCAAGATACAAGAGGACATGCGCCGCATCTAATCATGGAGTTACGCCGCATCTTCTGGCGGTGTACGAATATTCCTGAATATTATAATCTTGGACCCCACGCGAAGTTAAGTCAATGCGCCGCATCTACTTACTAGATGCGCCGCATCTTCCCTCAGACAGAAACTATAAATACCCCAAGACCAGACGAATTCCGGAGCTTTTGTCAGAGGATTAATTTAGGTTCAAAGACCAAAGCAGCAGAACCCTAGGACGAATTCAGTCAAGGAGGCAGCACAAGACACACCAAACGAAGATACAAGAGCTGTAAGAAGGTGCTGCATGTGTTTAATTCATTAAGTAGTTTTGTTTTATTGTGTTAGCAAACTTTAATTCATCAGGATTGGTGGCTTGTGTAATGTGACAACGAAAGATTGCACTCCCTTTAATACTTGCTTTCCCATCAATTAAAGTTTATATGTTGATGTCTTTGGTTACTACTTATTAGTGCATTGATAACCTCTGTGTTTATTAGTGGCTTGCGGGCATTTGACTGCGGAAAATAATGTGGCTCCCACGGTTATTACTAAATTGATCACTTAGGAATAACTTTTAGACATAAGTAATCATTAAGGGTTTACTCGCCGATAAGAATAGGACCAACGAGAAAGGGTTAACTACATACACTTCATATAAAGCTATCAATAAAACAAGTGACAATCTACTTAATCATAAGGACAGCCCTCTTATTGTCTCGAGTATTTATCTGTGTACGTGCGTGCTACTTGCTGATTCGTGCCTAGTGGTTTATTTTATTATTTAATTGCAAACAAATCGTGCCAGTCTCTCAGGCTGAAACCCCCTTGCGTTAGGATATTAAAATACTGATTAGAATAACGAGATAATACGTTCCACTCTTAGTGATCGACACTCTACTTACCATTATATTCATACTGACCGGGTACACTGCTCGTTAAGTGTGTGTGTTATTGATAAGTCGGCTAAATATAAATTTAAAACTTGAGTAGGCATTAAAACTGCTAAACCGCAACGACACACGCAGCACATCAAGTTTTTGGCGCCGCTGCCGGGGAGTGAATTGTTATTATCTGTTAATTTGATTAGTATTTTAATTAGGTTTTTCTTTTTATTAGAATAATTGCATCATTGTATTATTTTGCATATTTGTTGTTTTGTGTGTTATTTGTTTGCTTTTATTTTTGTTTTTGTGTTTATTTTTGTTTGTGTGTTTTTATTTGTTTTTATTTTTCGTATTTTTTCTGTTCTGCTATCGTTGTACTGTGCTAAATCAAACGATATGGCGCATCTGATCTCTCAGATACGGCGTATTGCGTTTAATTTTTTTTAAAATACAACGCGTTTAATTAATTCGATACGACGCATCTTTTCCCCAAGATACGGCGTATCTGTTTTTAATAAGAAATTTTTTTCTAAGCGATAAAGTAATACGACGCATCTGCTTTAGCAGATACGGCGTATCTGTTTTTAAGGAAAATTTTTTCTAAACGTTAACGCCATACGACGCATCTGCTTTAGCAGATACGGCGTATCTATTATTTTAATTAAAAACAGTTTGCGAATTATTAAACAGATACGGCGCATCGATCTCTGTCGATACGGCGTATCCTCTGAATCAAAAATCTTGTATTTTTAAACGTAACGAAAATACGGCGCATTAACTTTCGTTAATACGACGTATTTAATTTTAAATAAATATCGATTTTTGATTAATTAATTCGATACGGCGCATTCATAAATTCTAGCGGCGTATCTATTTTCTGGATAAAGTCTGATTAAATTTTAACGATTATAAGATACGGCGTATCCAACTATTTGGATACGGCGCATCGTCCGCAGATATCAGCTATTTGTATTCATATATCCGTTTCTATATTCATTAATTTCTCTTCTAGCGAACAAATCCTACTGATGATTTTACCTTGGATGACAGATTTTGCTATGGAAGACATGTCAGTTAACGGATATCTTGCTAAGGAATGCTTGTTTTCAGATTCATTCAATGTGCTCATGATCGATGCAGATTTATTCTCTTGGGAGACTCCTCTTGAAGCTGCTTTTAAGGAATTCATGCGTTTATGCAACATTGACAAAGAGGTATTCTCTTATGATGTATTTGTGAGGTACACTGGAGAAGAATTGTCGCTCTTATGGCCTATCATTGAAGCCGAAGGATTGAACTGGACTACTATCGAAGAAGATGATGGGAAATTCTATCTTGCATACATGGACTCAAGCAACAATAGCTGTGGTGGAGGCAACACCCAAATCTCTTACATGCCTTATTCCGAACAGTACTGGGGATTAAATGAGAACTATCTGGATAATGACAGAAATTATGCTTTGGCGGAATTACTATTTCATGGCAGATTGGTAAGATTGATAGACCTCTCCCTCAATGATTGGCTAGAACTCAAATATGGTAGTCCGGAATTTGCCCCTGCAAATGAAGTCAAGCAGATTATGACTTCATGGTTGACTCGGAGTTTTAAGAAGCAATTTAACGAGTTCATGGAGATAAAAAAGAATATGATTGGAAAGACTTGCTTTGACGTTAACCACGATCCTAACGATGTTGATTTTTCAGAATGGTTGGCTAGTAAGTTTAATAACCATAAGAGCATGGATCGAGCTACTAAGGATACATTATGGGTATATTAGATGAAAGGAGAAGACGAAGAAGTAGAAAGCGATTATGGGTCGTCACTTCATGATTCAACAATCAATGAGGGCATTGAAGAACTTTTCAGAATTGACATTGATGTGTTCGATTATGAGACACCCTTGTGCAAGCAGTTCAAGGAATTTAACTACCTTCTTCAAGTCGACGATGATGTGCTTACTGGAGATCTACCAGGATTTAAGACTTATGACGATTTCAAAAACACCTGGTACTATGAATGGAATGACCAAGTACCATGGGTTTGGGATAAACCATGGGAATTTGAGCACATTAATCACACCTGTACACCCTTCGTTTTCAAGGACGGAAGTAGTGTTTGGCCGACCTGTGATTATAAAAATGACGGAACCTGTAATGGGGGAAGTATAATTGGGATGAAACGGGTTGGAAACGATGTAAACTTTGAAGATTATGAATGGTACGATAATGTTGAAGACTGCCCAAAAAAGCGGAGGCTTTGCAAGAAAAGGGTAGAATTGAACGCTTGAAAGGACTCAAAGGAACATCGAATACTACTTTCTGGGAATGGGTGCATGAACAATTTGATGATTTGATGAAGGTTAGTCAACGGTTACAATACGATTTGGAAAGAGAATGGGAGGCGATTCAAGATGATAATAATAATGAGTCGTTGATTGAGGAATTAGATGACTATTTGATTAAGGATCCTTATTTTAAGTTTGTTGACAAGGACGAAGAAGAATTCACCAAAAGAAAGTGTCAACTACTTGGGATCCCTTACAATGAGCCACCCATGATTATTTCTGAAAAATTTAAAATCATCAAATATTCTTTAGGTCCTGATGAAGAGTATACTGCGGCGAAGACAAAGAGTTATATTAGATTAAGTCGAACGGAAGAAAACGTCGCAGAGATATACGGGAAAATCTTTCGGATGAAGGAAGAAGGATGGACCGTGACAAGAACTAAATGAAGAGCTGAACGTGAGTCTAACTTGAAGACTCTGGAATAAAGACAAGTGCTTACCGGGAGACAACCCGGAGAATTTTTATTATTCTGTTTTCTGTGTCGAGTCAGTCAGGCCCGCATGAGGATACGGCGCATCTCAATCCTGAGATGCGACGCATCTCCTGCAATGGTCATATCTTATTTTAATTTTTCTGCATTTTTATTTTCGACTTTAAAACTATTTATCAGTTTATTTTAATGCGGCGCATCCCTGGTTAAGGATGCGGCGCATCTTTATTCTGATCCGTATTAATTCCAGGATCGATACGGCGTATCTTCTTCCATAAGATACGGCGCATCGACTGACCTGATGATTTTCAGTTTTAATTTTTAAGTTTTATTTTTATCTAACTACTAATGTATTATGCAAGCTTGAACCTTTCTTATCTTAGGTGTGTTTTAAAGCTTTGGTGGTATTATAGTTTCCTGGATTTCCTGTGGATACATCAAGTATGAAGCTTTAACGTTCTAATCCACAAGAAAGATGATTTTTGCTCTTATCAAATGGAGGATCATACCGAGCAAATCTCAGGGGAGTTTTCCTGTTCTAATTCTTTTATTTTCCAGTTTTTAACCTTTTATACAAACAACGAGGACGTTGTTTAACTTAAGTGGGGGGATTGAAGAATTAGAACACTTAACAGTTACTTGTCCTAAACTTTTTCAAAAATTATGCTTAAAATGTGCTTAATATATCAAACTTAAAAATTTTTAGCATGTTTTTGTTTAAGATCTAAGTTGCATAGCTGCACACATGACGTTATTTTCAAAAATTGTGATTTTTCAAAATTCACAAATCTATGAGTGTGCCGGTGACTTGTAAACTTTAGAACTTGGCTTGTATACTATTCGAGACCACCATAATAAGTATTATTTATATAATTGGAATGACTTGTTTAAATTGGTAAAATTCTAGGATTACACCCAAATAGCCTATTATATGTTATGTGTTATTAACTAACTACACTGGTTAGTTAACCCCCGTATAAACCCTTTTGTTACTCTCATTTTTAGAGTAAGATACCCCTAGAAAAACACTCAGAGCCATTCCTTTCGTTTCTTACACCTATGTTTAAAATGTTTCGTTACACCCTTACACCTTAGCCTACCCTGTAGATTAGAATCCGTGGTTGGTTAATTGCTATAGGCAAAGTGTGTTTCCTTACATTACCTGTGTTCGCGTGCGTAATTCATTATCTTTGGTTAGGTCGGGAAATTGCACAATGCAATTGGAGTGAAAGTAAATATTGTATATCTTTGAGTTTATTTTTCGTGTGTTTACTACTTTCACTATTACCGTTATTTCTGAAGTATGGAAAAATTATCCAGAATTATCATTATAGTGATGTGGTGAAATTTTACACATCTATGTTTATATGTTAAAAAAAAAAAAAAAAAAAAAAAAAAAAAAAAAATCGAAAAAATAAGAAAAGAAAAAGAAAGAAAGAAAAGTTGGAAGTTTGTTTTAACCAACTTATGTAAAGTTTTGTATTAAGTGGTCGATATCACCACTATTTGTTGTACTATATCTATGGATTGAATGGGAATTGGCAGTTATGGGAACGCCAATTAAGGTTTATTATTTGATTAAGATCTTGTTGAGTATAATTCGTGTCTACCTAAAGCGTGTGTTTCAAGTGTTAAAGCGTGAGTTATTCGATGATATGAGTCTTATTCATGGGATGGTTGGGATAGTGATTAACCACACTTAGGATTTTAATTTATTAGTTTTGTTTATTTTTTATTTTTACACCAATTTATATCCCAAATGTTATCCATACCCTATATTATTCTTTATCCAACCAAACCCTTGATTTATTGAGATTAGGGATTTGAGCAATCTTAAGTATCGTAGTCGTGGATTCGGCTATGTATTTACGATTTTGTCGCCCTTTTTGATATATTATTATTGGTGAAGTTTGGACCTATCTTTAGCCTATTCGAGTTAAGGATTTGAGCAATTGCAAGTATCGTGTTCGTGGATTCGATCATGTATTTGTGATTTTGTCGCCTTTTCTGGAATTTGAGATCGATAGTGATTAAGAATAATTAACCCTTAAGCCTACAAACCCTTTTTACCGCTTTAGACTTGTTATTCCTTAGCTTTAGTGGAGGAGATGTGTATACTTGCCAAGCTTATGATAGAATATTCGTCACGACTGGACAGTTAAACGATTAGATTTGCTTTTATCAAATTATTTTATTTTACTTCTAATTCGTTAAGTGTTTAGTTGTGTGATTATGAAATAAACGAATACATGCTTAAATATAAAAATAAATCCTAACATCTTTTAGGATACATTTTCATAAGAGAAATTCTAAGGTTTACTTGGGGACAAGTAAAGTTCAAGTGGGGGGATATTTGATGAACTCAAATAAGTACATTTTATTACTATCATTTATCCTATTAATTTGACTTGTTTTACTATATTATGTATGAGGATTGATACTTAATCGTTTACTTTTGTAATTCTCAGGTAAAAACAAGCATTTGGTGAAACTTAGCGATTTTGGACTAATTATGGAGCAAAACATGCATAAAGTGAAGAGTCTACTGAAATGAAGAAGATCAAGACTAATCTGCTCCAGATGCGCCGCATCTCACTCATGACATGCGCCGCATCTCTATCATTATTTCACCAGATACGATCCAAGATACAAGAGGACATGCGCCGCATCTAATCATGGAGTTACGCCGCATCTTCTGGCGGTGTACGAATATTCCTGAATATTATAATCTTGGACCCCACGCGAAGTTAAGTCAATGCGCCGCATCTACTTACTAGATGCACCGCATCTTCCCTCAGACAGAAACTATAAATACCCCAAGACCAGACGAATTCCGGAGCTTTTGTCAGAGGATTAATTTAGGTTCAAAGACCGAAGCAGCAGAACCCTAGGACGAATTCAGTCAAGGAGGCAGCACAAGACACACCAAACGAAGATACAAGAGCTGTAAGAAGGTGCTGCATGTGTTTAATTCATTAAGTAGTTTTGTTTTATTGTGTTAGCAAACTTTAATTCATCAGGATTGGTGGCTTGTGTAATGTGACAACGAAAGATTGCACTCCCTTTAATACTTGCTTTCCCATCAATTAAAGTTTATATGTTGATGTCTTTGGTTACTACTTATTAGTGCATTGATAACCTCTGTGTTTATTAGTGGCTTGCGGGCATTTGACTGCGGAAAATAATGTGGCTCCCACGGTTATTACTAAATTGATCACTTAGGAATAACTTTTAGACATAAGTAATCATTAAGGGTTTACTCGCCGATAAGAATAGGACCAACGAGAAAGGGTTAACTACATACACTTCATATAAAGCTATCAATAAAACAAGTGACAATCTACTTAATCATAAGGACAGCCCTCTTATTGTCTCGAGTATTTATCTGTGTACGTGCGTGCTACTTGCAGATTCGTGCCTAGTGGTTTATTTTATTATTTAATTGCAAATAAATCGTGCCAGTCTCTCAGGCTGAAACCTCCTTGCGTTAGGATATTAAAATACTGATTAGAATAACGAGATAATACGTTCCACTCTTAGTGATCGACACTCTACTTACCATTATATTCATACTGACCGGGTACACTGCTCGTTAAGTGTGTGTGTTTTTGATAAGTCGGCTAAATATAAATTTAAAACTTGAGTAGGCATTAAAACTGCTAAACCGCAACGACACACGCAGCAACATCACTTTACAACCCAAGTACTTTTTGACCAAGTCACTTCATGTCCATGTCTCATCAAGATGACATAAACAACTATAATCTCACTATACGTTATAAGTCATTTTTCAATGACTTCATGTATATGTCTTAATAAAAGACATAACAAGTTAACGTCTTACTTTATATTATAAGTCTTGTAATAATTAAAAGACTTCATGTTTGCGACTTTACAAAGAAATCATAAACATGTATAACTAAAGTAATCATGAACACTACTTCTTTGTTTCAATAGTAATTTCAAGTTAATTTATCACTTCATTTATTTATGTCATTCTAAGAATACATAAATATCCAAATTGAAGTAGTATTAGATTACTTCATTCATTTATGTCATTCCAAGAATTCATAAATATTCAAATTGAAGTAGTCTTGTTATCATATTGACACATGTTCTAATTAAGTATATAATTTAGAAATTGTAAAATTTCCAGATACGGTCTCATGTAACATGGAGTTTTACCTTGTTATTGCAATCTAGATAAGCTCTCACATAACGTAAATTGTAATACCAAGTGTTTCTTGGATTAGATGTGTTAGAACGTTAGTCTCTTACCTTGCAGTCAAGAGAATCCTTTAAATCATATTCCTATGTGTTGTACCTTGCACACAATAAAGATTTCTCCCACTTGTGCATGAAACAACATCATGTAGCAGATAAATAACACGACACACGTTTGTTTATGTGATCAATATGATTGTGTCATAGATATTAGCATAATTAGTAGATGTAGAACTACTTCATTGTCTAGTAAGGAAACGTACATGACTATCCTTAAAAACATAAGTGTCTACAATCGGAAAGTGATTATCTTGAGACATTCTAGAGATAATGTAGATTACTACCAAGATGACAAAACCTGTAGCTCTCACTGAATTAGAGATCATTACAATAATTTCTTATTCAGTAATAAGAACACAATGCTCCCACTGGATTTGACAACATTGTAAGTGTTTCATTAGCCAGTGAAAGAAAATATTGTTCTTTTAAATTTCCTACACCTTTGAATGTCCATATGTAACAATTACTTATGCATTAAAAGAGTGTATTCTACTACGTAAATGATGGACTATCCATCAATACTATTAACTTGAAAAATTGGGCATGCAATTTCTTCCTTAAAAGGTCTACCATTCCCACAATAGTATGTAGTACCTTTAAATGGTCAAAACAAAAGGAACTAGATAAAATATACTAGTTTGTCTTTTACCATTTTGCGGTAATTAGTTCTAGCTTCTAATTTAATAACTCATAAAATGTGCAATAATCTTAACTATTAAAGTTTGCTATGAGTTATGTGTTTAGAATTTAGACAATTCTAATTTTCCTATCATACCTTTCTCATTCATGAAAAAGAATAGGATTAAGTTTCACGCTTCTCTCAAGGAAAGGACACTAGGTTTATCCTTTTAGTAAAGTTGACTCTAGCAAAAAACACCTACGATTATAGATCAATTGACCAATAAAAGAATATCCCACGTTTACAGTTTAATGTTGCATTAATATATACATTTAAAAGAATTTACAAAATTCAATTTTAGTATTTTCGATAATACAATCTTTAAGAAAATTAAATACCCATTGGTTTATATTCATATGAACCATAGAATTTTCTTAAAGCTAGGATTCAAATTAACATAGTTCCATTACATCAGTTGATCTGCTAGTAATTAAAGTATAAAATAAGGTAATCTATCGAACAATAATTGGCAAACAATTTCCAATTCCTAGATCATTATGGGATTTACATTGCCAAACAATATTGCAATGTAAGCATGTTTTATCACCATCTTATGCCTTGAGTCCAAGCTCTCACTTACAACTCAATTAAGTCGTCTAATTTAAAGAACTGCAAATTAACATAGTTCCATTACATCAGTTGATCTGCTAGTAATGAAAGTATGAATTTACCTTTCCATTGCAATCTAGTCCAAGCTCTCACATGACGTAAATCACAACTTCAAGTGTTCTTTTAATTAGATGGCATTAACTTAATTTTAAGGGTACTAGTTTTTGATGTGTATAATCAAAAATATGTACGAAGAAGCATGCATACAACTTCGTATCATAAGCTTTAATAAAAACCTTTTTATTAACCAATTCACTAAGATTAAATTAACAAAGTTTTGATTGAGGTATTGGGTTCACCAATCAAAGAATTTACCTTTAATTATCGTCCATTATTTAACTAAGGCCCTCACTTACAAAAGGAAGTGAACCACATGCATTGACGAATCAATTGCGTAAGCCATAATTAAATATATACCACATAGCACGTAATTGATTCATTAATTATATTGAGGTCTTCCCCAATTCAAGAATTATCAATAAATAAACATGTGTAAAACTTAACAATTAATTCATATAGCCAATTTAAACAATTTAAATTTTATCGACAATAAATCCATGCCAAACATGCATGTTTTCATGTATTCTACATAACAATTATTAGCACGTTGTCACAAGATCGCATACATAACAGGTTAATCCTAGGGTTTCTAATCAAATTAAATATCAAAACCAAAACCCTAAAAATCAAATAAAGGCAATCGGCCCTTAAAAAAATAGGGTTCGATATGCATAAACCCTAAATCGACCAAACATGTATAACCAAATCAAAAATTCATTTTTTATGTGTTTTGGTAATTAATTACACATTATAACGGCTCTTGATGCCACTGTTGGAATTATATAACATGACTACTTCATAAATATAAACAATAAACATCAAGTATACATGCGGAAGCGTATAAAATCATATAACATGTAAACTAATTAACCAAAGATAAATAGTATGCGTACCTTATGATTCTAGCCAAACAAGAATCAATTCCAAGCAATCAACCTTATGAACCCTAATTAGTGTTTATGTGGATTATTGAAATTACCCCTTATCTTTTTGTAATTCAATCCAAGATTCAATCAATAGTGTGATTGAATCACGTTCTTGTATACACGTACTAATACCAAGTAAATGTTTATGCTAGGTAAAAGAACACAAAACAAATTTGTTTATGAAAAACAAAAGTGAATCGACCCAAACAAGTGTTTGGTCGATCGGTTTTAAACACAAAAGAAAAGGGGAGAAAACTTTGGGTATTGTATGTGCACAAGAGATACAAAACAATGACCCTAAGCTCTCTATTTATAGGATTAAAAACTTAGAGAACAAGTTAGGTTATGGGTTTGTTTCCCCTCCCCATGGCCGGTCGACACACACCCCAAAGGGGGGGGGGGGGGGGGTTCTAGAGCCTTCTTGACATCTATTAATTCTATCTATAAAACTTTCATTTTTTTCGATTTAACGGTCGTTAGTCATTATCCGTTAAATACTAACGGTCGTTATGTGTTTTGTGTATATAATAATTGAATATAACATTTTATAAATAATTATTATTCATTTACTCTTCATACGTAAAGTGTACAATCTCATGATATCGAATTCAATCTTAACACACAACTACTAATTTATGTCCACAAAACTAACAACCAGCTCATATCTATAGTTCAACACTGACATGCCTCGAAAGATGGATGGTAAAAGAAGAGTTTTAACTCATGTTTTTCTAATAAGCTAGTAAATGTACACACATGACTAATCTCACATTAAGGGTGTCATATCTACAGAACTAAATAAAGTCGTAGATTCTATTTAATTATTTATTATATTAAGTTATTTATAAGTGTTATTTTTATTTTATTTTATTTTTGAAAGGCAAATGTTATTTCTTAATTTGTGATGCTAACAAAACTAACTCTAATTGCTAGATAAACCTAAATAACGGGTCAGGCCTATAAGCCTTATTAACTAACACCCTCCTAAAACAACGTGGCATCAGGCGGATGCAGAACCAAACATACTAGAATCAAACGAAACCAGATGCAGTATTATATGCATAACCAAGCAATATCAAATGCAGTACCAGACAAAACCAGGTTGGATCAGACAGATGAATAAGGGAATCACAAAGCGGCAAAGTAGAATCAGACAACAGTATAGCGGAATCAGACAGCGGCAGAGTGGAATCAGACTGACAGATGTGAAATCAGACAAAACCAAGTGGAACCTAAACAAGTTGATAATATCGAGACGCTACACAAAACTACTCAAGACATAGTGTGATTAATTAAGACTGTTGCATCACAATCACGGATACATAACCAATTCAGCTAACAATACCGCATGCAAACAAAAAACGCAACCGTTAACCATCAAAACTCAAAACTCAAAACAAATTTAAACCTCTTTACCAATCTCAAAATCAACTCCAATAAAACTAACTACCCATGTAAGTCGAATTAAACAACGGATGCGGAACTGTAGTTGCGAAACCAAATTATACTAAATAAAAAAGATTAAACTCAAGTACTCAACCAAATGCGGCTAAACAAAAATCCTCATAAATCCTCATAATCATGTAAATCGAATCAATTAGAAGAGTTGTCAAGCGAACCAAAGATGAACTTATACCAAATTGCCAAAAAGGAATCAAAACTAGTTGTGAAAACCAACCAAAAATCAATCACCGTATTAATCCATCATATATATACTTGTAGCTTATAACCCATTTGAGTTGAGTTCTATATAGATCTCAAATTCTATAAAAATCCAATAAACAAATCTTGACCACTCATTTTTCCATCAAAATTGTCATTTAAACAAAAAATATATCTTGTAAACAGTAAATTGTTAAGCGACAAAAAATACACCATAACGACGAGAATTTTTTTATCTGTCAGTAGACGGACACTTCGATATACTTTCAACGAACTTTTATTTTTCAAGTTTTGTTTTATTGTTAAAATTTACGTCTGAAAAAATCATATGTGATTTGTCATTTTAGAAATCACGTGTGATTTCACAAATCACATATGATTTCATAAATCACATGTAATATTTAAATAACAAATCACAGGTGATTTTTTCATAGCGTAAATTTCAACACTCATAAAAAAATCAAAAAAAAAAATTTCGTCAAAAGTATATAAAAATGACCATTTGTAGAAAGATAGTTTTAATTCTCGTCGCGATAGTATGCTTTTTAAATCTTTAAAAAATTTGTTTCTTAAATCTTTAAAAAATTTGTGATCTATATTAAACTTTTCTCTAACCCATTTATGCTTCCATTTTCTCTTTCTTAAACAGATAATAAAATAATCAATCAAACGTTCGGTTATAGTCTGCTTACCTGGTTACAGTACTATTTTATTTAATTCTAGTAAATACCGCACATGTCTCACAAAAAGTATCCATCTTATTGTTATGTTTGTCTAAAAGAATGACAAGTTTTCATATATAAATAATAATTATGACTACTTTTTTAATGTCGTATTTCTAATTAAAATTTGCATTAATTAACTTTTTTCTAAGTTTTTATAATAAAAGCGAGAAAAAAATGAATCTTTAGTAATAAAAATTTGCATTAATTAAACAATCATAATTTGTCTAAAATTAAACAATCATAAAAGAGTTAATTTAATAAATCGTCCCTATGATTTGTCGGGTTTAACGGAATTGGTCTATCACAAGAATTTTTAATGGATACTCTCCCTGTGGTTTTTACTCGTATCGGGTTTGGTCCCTTGACCAATATTTTCGTTAGTTTGACCGTTAAACTAACAGGAAATGACATATATACCCTTAAAAGTAAGGTCCCTTGACCAATATTTATACGTTTTTATTCGTTTTCTTAGGTTTTTATTCGTATTCGTCAATTTTTCTTACGTTTTCGTCTGTTTTTATACGCTTTCTTCTGTTTTTATATGTTTTCATCTGTATCTATATATTTTCATAGGTTTTTATTCGTTTTCGTCCGTTTTTATACGTTTTCGTCCGCTTTTTTTCATTTTCATATGTTTTTATATGTTTTCGTCCGTTTTTATACGTTTTCAACTATATAAAAATGGACGAAAACATATATAAACAAACAAAAACTTTTAAAACATACAAAAACTTTTAAAAACAGACGAAAACGAAAAAAATGTATGAAAACTTAAGAAAACGGGCGAAAACGTAAAAATACGGACGAAAACGTATAAAACACATGAAAACGGTCAAAAACGTATAAAACGGACGAAAACGTATTAAAACGGACGAAAATGTATAAAAACATATGGAAACGTATATAAACATACGTAAACGTAAGAAAATGGATGAAACGTATAAAAACGTAAGAAAACGGACGAAAACGTATAAAAACGAATAAAAACGGACAAAAACGTATAAAAATGGATGAAAATATATAAAAACGGACAAAAATGTAAGATAAAAGAACAAAAACGTTAAATAAGGACGAAATCGTATAAAAACGGACGAAAACGTAAAAAACGGATGAAAACGTATAAAAACGGACGAAAACTTATAAAAACAGATGAAAACGTCTAAAAGGGACGAAAACATATGAAAACGAAAAAAAAACGGACGAAAACGTATAAAAAACGGACGAAAACGAATAAAAACCTATGAAAACGTATAAATCCGAATGAAAACGTACAAAAACCGACGAAAACGTATAATAACAGACGAAAACGTATAAAAACGTAAGAAAAACAAACGAAAACATAAAAAACGGATATAAACGTATGAAAACGAACGAAAACATAATAAAAAAAATGGGGACTAAATTCATTATACCCAAAAACCACAGGGACCTTACTTTTAAGGGTATATATGTCATTTCCTGTTAGTTTAACGGTCAAACTAATGAAAATATTGGTAAATGGACCAAACCCGATACGGGTCAAAACCACAGGGAGAGGATTCGTTAAAAATTCTTGCGAGGGACCAATTTCGTTAAACCCGACAAACCAAAGGGACGATTTATGAAATTAACTCTAAACAAAATCTAATAGTTGATGCCATGTAAACTAATTCCACCGTCTCACTTATTGATGATCCATGAAAATATACCATTGAAGTTTTTTTTACTAGTATCCTTTGATTTTGACATATAACTCGCGGTGACAAAAATCAGTACACAAGCGAACTCCTTTCTTTTTTGTTTCGTCTAACCGACGGCAAGATGTAACGACAACAAAAAACTGACATACGGATTTACGACTCTGATATCATGGAGAAATCAGAGGAAAATGAACAATGATATTGATCAAATTCACAAAATTAGTTAGATTACAAAGATAATAAATAAAAAACAAACAAACCAAACAATAAGTGTTTGACGAGCCCAAACAACGGGTCGGGCATATATGCCTTATTTGCTATTAGCTAACATGTCGACCACCAACTTTATATCAACTTTGAAAGATTAATTAAGAAAAAGGAAGATGGTTAAATGGTTGATTTGAGAGGCGTAGTTAATTAGAAGATTCGTCCAATGAAGAAAAATAGATACGTGCGTGAAGAGCTGAAACCCATAAGCAGAATGGGTCATATTAACTTAGTCACCATGTGTGCATGAGGAGCGTACTTCATGGCTCATGAAAGACCACTTCTCTTTGAGTGTAGCATGCATGATTATCCACTAATTCATTATTTCCATGGTTTTCAATAAAGAAAGCTTTTTTTTTTTTTTTTTTTTTTTTTTTTTTTTTTTTGCTTGCTTGCTTGCTTGCTTATGAGTTGGGGATAGAGGCAATTACTCCAAATACGCGATCTTATTCGCCTTCATGTGTGGTCTAGTATTGGTAATGGTCGGAGTACATCAACATGGTTTGACACGTGTGTTGGAATTTTATATCATATCAATTATATATATATAACCATGTAAACATCATCAAAGCATGCAGCGGAAGTAAAGATCTAATAGTTGTAATTAGTTAACCGAATTAAAAGAATATGCATACCTTTTGATTTTTAGCAAAACAAGAAATCAAGTAACCAAGAACTAGTTAAACCCTAAATAAGGGTTTAGTGTGATTCGACTACTTCTAAGTCGAATGGGAAAAAGAACACAAACAAAAGTATGTTTGTTCTTCGTTCTTGTATACACGTATTACAAGTGTTTCAATGAGAAAAGCTAGGTTCTTGATTCACAAACAAACCAAACACTTGATTTGAGCTTAAGAAAATTGACCCTAAGGGATTAGGGGTGAATGTCGATCGGCTAAGCTCAAAGGGAGGAAGAAGAAGAGAAGTTAGGGTTTGCAAGGAACCAAGATTAGAGAATAATGAATACAAGAGGCCTTGTATTTATACTAATCCAATCTTGGAGTCCAAGTTAGGGTAGGATTGCCCTATTCCCTTTGTTCGGCCGATCCTATGAATCCCCAAGGGATTCTAGATCTTTCTTGGCTTCTTTCCTTATTTCCGTCTCCCTTTAACATTTAACGACCGTTAGTCAATTCCCGTTAAGTACTAACGTCCGTTAAGTGTTCATTTGTGAAATTAATAATTAAACATAACTTATTATATTAATTATTAAAACATTGAAACTTATACGTAAAGTGTGCAATCCCGAAGTCTCGTGTTCGAATCCGGTCATACATATATTAATTTATATACACAAATTTAACAAGGTGGTGTGATCAATGCCTGTTGATCAACTATATGTCAGTTCGTGATATTACTAGTGCTGGTCTTCAAATGACTAATAAAGTGGTTGATGTGGTTGATAATGAGGTATAGACGTGGCCAGTTGATTGGTTTACTCGTTTCCCTGATTTGCTTAATGTTGAAGTGCCTATTTTTGTTATGAATCGTCAAAATAACCTTTTTGGCATAATGTGCAAGGGTAGTTGAAGGCCTATTTTGTTAGCATTGTGTGGGTTACGACTAGTGTTACACCCGAATCCCGTTTTTAAACGGGTATGACCCTAGACGAGTAGGAACGTGACGTAATAGTAATAGACTTGATTAAATGATAATTGGCTTAGGATGCAAGAAGGATGATGATGATGATGATGATGCTTTGTTATTATTAGCTTGGATTTGAGGTAAGTAAAATGATAATGACATGTATTATATGGATTTCTAATATGTATATGTTATGTATGTTATGTGCTAAGTTATAGGAGACTTGAGATATGCTTATGTGTTGCGATGAATGTGACCTAAGTGATGACTTGGTTGTAGAGTAAGTTGATGTTATGTGTTAAAGTAAGAATTAGAAGGTTGAGCCGTGAAGTAAGTGTTAGATATATGTGATGCTTATATATTGTTTGAAGTATAATGTTATGTTATACTCGTTTTACTTACTAAGCGTTATCGCTTACCGTTACAAATGTTAATGATTTTGTGGGTTTTTGGTGAAGATGCCACAGCTTGGATTAAAGCTTAGATTTGAAAGGCGGTTTAGAAGGTTTGTATGTAAGTAGGAGCTTAGGTAGAATACCGGGCTCAAAGTCAATGTTGTACCCCCGAGAGTTCTAAATTATTTGTATGTATATTGTAGTCATTCAAGTATTTCCGTTGTCAAATGGTATGTTATGGTAATGGTTAGGGTGCAAGTGTTATATTTTATTGGGGTGCTTGGATTAATGTCCATTCGTACCCATTTTGGAGTCAAACGGGTCATTTACCGTGTATTATCGTTTGTTATAATTTTGAATGTTAAATGAGTGTTTTCGTACAAGTTATAGTGTTGTGATGAGGTCAAAATGTTGTGTGGGTAAATGCTGAGTTTATGCAAGTTTTCTGCAACTGTTCCTGTAACAGATGGGTAGATATGGCGTATCTCATTTTGGAGATATGGCATATCAGTTTTAGAGGTAATACGGTGGTATGTGCTTATTCACATACCTTTATTTGACCAAAACCGGACCCAAATAGACCAAAAACTAACCAAAATGCCAAAAGATATTATGTTTTTGTGTTTATATTTGTGCAGGCAACGGATAAACGAAAAAGGACAAAAATCAAGAAAAAACCGGAAAACACGAGCACGAGATTAGGAAAGGATATTTAAAGCCGAACCCGGGAAGAAAATTGTCAAAGCCTATGTTCAAAAGTCAAAAATCAATCCTCAAAGTTTCATCAAATGACAAAACAAGCCCTTGGATTTATTTTGGAAAAATGGCAGAAGTGGTCCCTTGAATTTCAAAAGTTTCACATTTGGTCCCTTCATTTTACCTAAAAATCCTAAAATTATCCTTAACTAAAAAAACCTGATCTTTCTTTAACCCAAAATTAAGACAAATCCAAACCAATTTAATAAACCCACAACCCATTTACAAAACCCATCAGCCCAACCCACGTTTTTATTAAAACCCGGAATAAACCTAAAACCCATGATCCGGTCAAACCCATACCCGAAATTATTGACCAGTCAAAGAAAAAATAATAAAAAATTACCCCGCCTTTTTTCCTTCTTCCCCAAATCACCTTATGAACCCTAAAATTACCCCCCGTACAATTTTACCACAATTAAGGGCACAAATGTACTTTGCACGCTATTCTAGAAGGATTTCTGACATGTCAGCAATCCCAGTAGAAATAGAGGCCTCTGATTGGTGGAAGGTGCGTGGAATAGTGATCCAAGGGCTACCATTGCAAGATTGTTGTCCAAGATATGATCAAAGGGCTGTAATCGATTTGAAGAAGCACAAAAGTGGCAAGGATCAGTGACATGGCAGGCCTAGAACCTTCAACCTTCGGCTATAAATAGCCCTCCCCTCTCCTCAGATGATTATGTAATTTTTTAGATATTGTTATGCTGTCAAAATTAGTTTATGAATTGTAGTTTCAATCTTTTCTTTGTAATTTTAAAGTTTGTTTAATTGAATATTAGTTTAAGTTTTTTTTATCAATTCTTATCTCTTTAGTTTTCATTATGATATTAGCTTATTCTCTATTTCAGCAGCTTATTATAAATATATTCAGCTTATCTCAGCTTTACTATTTCATAATTACTCAAGTTATTTCAAAAATCCAAAAAAAAAAAAAAAACACTGAAGAATATTCAAAAAATAAAAAAATAATTGTAAACCCCAGCTTCAATAAGCTGTTTTCTCATTTGCATAAGCTCATATAAGCTTAATAGCTTATTGTGAGTTCTTGGTTAGTCAATCTCACAAATTACCAAAAGTCAACAAAAGTCAACTAACTTGGTCAAATAAGCAGTTTGAAGAATAAGCTGACTTGGAAGGCTTATTTGGGTTATTTTTGGCTTATTAAATAAGCCTGGGTACTGGTTTGTGGTGATCAGATCTGTTTCTCACAAGAGGACCACTTGTAAGCTTAATCTCATTCTCAATTATAGCTTATTTACTGTGCAACTGCTTATTCTAGATATATATTAGAGCTTATTTCTGAGTAGTTTTAGTCATAGATTTCATTTGTGGTCAATATTCAGTAGTAGTAGGGTCTAATCTCAGTTTTATCTTAAAAGTCATTAAAAAGCTCAAAAACAGTATTAATAGGAGTAGTTTAATAATAGCTTATTGAGATACTGTAGTTTGCTTATTTAGGTAGTTTATCAGTTAGAAGGTAAGTAGTTATGAGTTTCATGGTTTAATTTGTGAATTTCTAGTGTAAAATTGCAAATTAGTTTCTATAAGGGGTGTTTGGAGTAACCCACTGCTGTGTAATTGCTTCTAGGTACTGTTCATTTGCTTCTTTCTAAATATTGATCTAGCTTAATTAAGGGTGTTTAAGCACATTTCTGATAAGGTCTTAAGAGATTTGAGGCTTCTTGAGGTTTTTGGAGGATTAGTGCAAATTGTAGAAGCATAACTGCACTAATAAGCCTCCATTAAGCTGATGTTTATTTGATGTTTCTTTTTGGCATAATTGGGTGTATTTTAGTGTGTTAAGTGAATTCCCAAGTTTTGGTTTAGTTTCATTGAGTTGTGCAAAAGTTGAGGTTCAAAAACTTTGTCTGCTGCAACAGATACTTGTGCAGACCAGCACATACTGAGCTTTTCTCAGCTTTTTCATAGGACTGTATCTGCTTATTCTCTGGTTACCTTTGCTTGAATTTTGGGTTACATAGAGTTAGTAGTATGGAATTTTAGGGTCTGAGTTTGATTTGCAATTTAGAGCTTAATAGATAGCTTAATATAGGTCTGCAAATAAGCCTTCTAGGACTGTTCTCAGGCCTACAACTAATTTGGTTTCTATTAGCATCTGTGTTTGAGCTTAATTGAATAAGCAATTGGTAATAGAATTTGGGCATTCTTGGCTTATAAGTAGCTTGTTATATCAGCTTTTATATTATGCTTTTGGATTTCCCCAATTAGCTTTTGACTAGCTTATAGGACAGCTGCAAGTTGGCTGTTCACTCATTATTCTCTACCCTAAATTGGAGCTGTACCAACTGCTTATCTGCTTATTCCAAGTGATTATCTGGACTTTTTAAGTTGAATTAAGTTTGAAATAGTGTGCTTGTCTGAATTTGAGCCTTTGGTGATTTTTGGTACTGGTTAGCTTATTTTAGAGCTTTTTCAAAACTGCTTATTAGCCCAAACAGCTTATTAGGGCTCAGAAAAGTTCCACTTTCATTTTTCATAGCTTCTTTATTTAATTTTAGATTTTTCTGAAAAATTTCATAATTTTCCAAATTAGTTTAGTATTTTTAAATCATTTAATTAGTTTATCTTAGTTTTAAATCCATAAAAAATTAAATAAAAATCAAAAAAATATAATTCTTTTCTCTAAAATTTTCTTTTATTGTTTAGAACTTAGGAAAAATTAATTTGCACCCGTAGGATTAGTATTTCGCTATTTTGCCTTTTAAAGCTCGGGATTAGCCCGGGTTTTACGCGTTTTTAGGATTTCTCTTACGATTCCCTTAGATTAGCATTTTTCCCTTAGTAGATTAATTGTTTTTAGTTATTATTTCATATTCGTAGTGTAAAACTCCAAAATATCACTCTTTTCACACAATTCACTTCACAAATTCGACACTGTTACGACAACTCGACTTCAACCTTCGTTGGGACTACGACCCGGGAAAATACATTCGTTGTATTTTCTTTGGAAAAATAAATATACTTAAAACGACAAACCATACGGCGTATCTCTCTTTGGGGATACGGCGTATCACTTTTTGGGATATGGCGTATCGGTTCAAATTTGGCAATTTTCTAAATGTTGTACAAAACAAACCGTAAGTCGTTGGTGGTCGTACCACCTATCATATTAAAGGTAATTGAGTCTAGTTTCATTGAAAAGTGGTTTCAAGGGTTGATTTGTATTATATTGTTTTCAGTATGTAAAAGAGTAATGAAAGGTCCATTATAGATAAGTCGTTTACGCAAAAAGTTTCAATTTTTGGTCAAATTAGGCACGGGGCGTAACAACTAGGACAAGGGGTGATTCAGTTTCTTTGTTTAATGTGGTTTGGTTTTCTTATTGCATTTCTTGACATGCGTTCCACATGTGGTTGATTCTGAAACGAAAATTGGAGACCTAAGATATGTTGAAACAATGGGATGTCAGTGGTTCCACTGACTTAAACCTGTTTCGATGCCCATTATGTTTCACTCAACTATATTCTCATAATCACTTGTTTTTTGAATGTATTTATTCTTCTCAGGTTTGGTGTCTTGTAAGTCCGTTAGCGGGTATGCAAGGTCCGACCCCTATGGTATATTATTATTCCTTGGATTCAAAATATTGCAGGAAAAAGAACGGTGAATAATGTTATTGGTCATCTTGTTATTGTTGCAACAACATACTTCACTTGGCAAGAAAGAAATAGTCGGCTGTTCAAGAAAACGAATACGAGAACGCCCTCTCAATTACATGATGATATTGTTTCTATGGTAATATTAAAGCTCCTAACATTCAAGTTTAAGAAGACCTAACGTGTTTAAAAAATGTTGGCTAATTGGAAGTTGCCATCTCGACTTGTTTTTGTGTGGAACTGTTCATGTCACTTGATATTCTTGCTAACTGCTTTCATGATCTACTCGTGTGTTGCTTAAGTTCTATGTTTCATGTAGTTTATGCAAAGCTTTAGTTTCTTGAATATGGCATGTCATATTCAAGTAGTGTATAGTTTGAAGCACAAATGGTGCGTTGTTTTTGATTGATGTGGCGTTTTCAGCCACATTCCATGTACTAAACGTTTGATAGTATTGTATTTTATCAGGTAACCCTTTAACAAAAAAAAAAAAAAAAAAAAAAAAAAAAAAACAATAACCAATCTCTGCTAGTGAAATCTTTGGCCACTATAGTCGAAACCTCTTGAAACATATCACAACCTTGACCATAAACAATGATAAAGCTAATTGCATCACACTCAAAACTTGATTTGGTCATTAAAATCCTTGCAACCTAAAATGATAAGAATATCCGCTCTTACTACCAATACTGCTAAACCAAAATCATCTTGGCTAAGTCGCTCATCACCTCTACTTCATCAATCACCAAGATTCATAATGAAGTCGCAAAAAAAAAAATCTCAAATTACCCTTTTTATGTGTTCCCTCTTTCCTTTCCAATCCCGCTCACAAACTTTAAAAAAACATCGCATTACAAACTCGAGTTACCGTTTCTTAGTTGCCCCATTTACCTGTCCACCGGTTTACAAAACACCAAAACTCCAACATGATTAGCCACCATCCATCTGACTAGCGTTATTTAGCCTCATAACCATGCCACAATCACTAAGGACAAGTTAGACATCTTGCGCTACGTGAAGACATTTCATTCAAGTCGTTAAGTCCACCACCCAAGTTTTTTCTTCTCTAATACAAACACGACCCACCCTGAGAACTACGTGACCCGAAGTACAACAATGTTGGTGGTTTATGTCATCGACTAATTTAGGTAATTGTGATTTACTAGAGACCATCTAGATTTATATTAAGCTCGAATACGATTTAAGGACTTGCGGAGTGCACACTCGTTTAAGCTAACTTGTATAACAACCGGCAATTTTACTGGTTATTATTTAACCAGAAACTCAAATTATTTCTTTTTGAACATTTACGAGCTTATTTAACTCAAGTCCGGGATGTTCTCTCACTTACTGTGAAAAACGAGTCCGAACGCGTACCGACACTAAACTAGGCATGGTTCACATTAAACTAGTTGTTGGGAATTATTGATTTGATGATAACAAAAGGACCAAGATCGCCAATATGGAATTCTAGAAAAGATGGCGGATTTTAAAAGACTTGTTTAAGAAGATAAAGATAAAGATTAGGAAATATTTAGTTTCCTAATACAATTAGGTTTCCTTTGTAAGTCTAGATGAACTCTATATATAAAGAGATCCATAGACATAGTTGTGATGTATGTGTTTAGTCATGTTTTAGAAACACAACCACGATCTCACCACTTGAGATCATGTTCCAACGCCTCAAGATCAAATCTTGATCCCTATTACTGTTGAGTAACACGTTCTATCTTGATCAAATAGAATTGGGGCGTGTATGATGTAAAACCTTGTTAATAACATTGATGCTTTGTTTAATTCCGCTGTGCATATTGTTTATCTTTGTTATTGTTAATAATAGTTGAGCTTACAACGATCTTCACAATTGGTATCAGAGCCTGGGGCTCTTGATCTAGGATCTACAGGGTTTTATTAGTCGAAGAAAGAAGAAAAAAATCGATTTTGCTTTTTATGTTCGTAGTTTTCTGCAGTGCTGTGGTAAAAAGGGTATATCTCATTCGTTAAATGTTGGATCTTAACAAAATTTTTATTGAAGGTTCTTCATACATCAAGGTATATTCTCACCAGAGGGATCTACAATATGAGCCTTTGTTTGGAAGATATAAATTTTTGAATTCTGCTGTAGAAAATTGATATTGGTCGATTTTTAGGGTTCCTAGGGTTTCGGTTTTTTAAAAGATTTTCTTATTCTCGTTTTCTGTTGATTAATTCTATCATGGAAGTTGGTTAAGCTTGATTTATGGTGTTTAAATTTGTACCTTAACTTATTGAGAATGAGGCATTTGAAGGTTTTGAAACCCTAATTCATAAAGGTTTGAAAATTGGTTACTGGATTTACAAGACGACTTTACGGATGATGCCTAGATTAATGTTGATGCTGGTGATTTGAATGCATGGTCTTGAATCTGAAAATGTGAGTGTATCACAGCCAAGAATGTATTTAGGGTTGTAACAAACCCTAACGGGAATCTGATGGAAACAAGGCTGATTTTTGTACTCAGTAGTTTTGGTCTGATGTCGTTATTCAAGTAAGTCTACTGAACTTTTTCTTCTCTCAACTGAGGTTACTGCTAATGCTATGTTTTGAGAGAGTAAGGCTACGGTTTGTAAGGCTACAAGTAGACCTACTTGTGGATGGACTGAAGTTACTGGTCTTTCTAAATAGACTCGCGCATGTTTCAAACTATGGTTAGTGGTACCACGAAGATGGATATTATAAAAGGTGTGAAGTCGCAAGCTACAACCAATTATTCTTCTAAGGTTGCTGGTAATTCAAGTAAGACTACTTATTTTACCTCTACTCCTAATAACACTGATTTATCGAATAAATTTCTTTTGGGAGTAAACCTTCTCATGGTACAACTAAGGTTACTGATTCATGAATGTTACTGCTGGTAGTTGATCGTTATTACTACTGCTCTCTACAAGTTAGTACTGTCAGTTGAAGGATAGTAGTACTAATTGGTTCGTTAATGCTGCTGTTATACTTAGTGCTGCTCCATCTCAATTAGTGCTGCTTGTTGATACGATTAGTACTGCTAGTAGTTTTTAGTACTGCTAGAAGGTTTTTAAAGCTGCTGTTTGGTACTTAATGCTGCTATGAAAGGTTTTAAATCTGTTGTTTGGTACTTAATACGATTAGTACTGAAGGTTTTTAGTGCTACGCTATGAAAGTTAATGCTGCTCGAACTTACTACTGATCTTTGATACTTACTACTGCCAGTTAATGGTTTATGCCGCTTAGTAGTTTTAATGCTGGCGTGGACTACATAATTTCAAGGTTAGTGATTGAGTACCTGTGTTTGTGGGATAAGACAGAAGAATGTTCAGATTTGAGTTCTGTTATCGAATTAGTTTGAGCATGAAGTTTGGTTTGATTTGTTATTGGCACAAGAATAATGAGCAAATTGTTTGGTTTTGGAGTTGTGCATGATGAGATGAATAAAGCGTGGTAACTAAGGCAAAGAAGGTGCATAAAGTGTCTTCTAAAGGTTAAGATGTGTACATGTTGATAAAGTCGTTACTACTGCTCAACCATAGAACTGCTCTTCATTGTTACTACTGCTTGGTATCGATTACTATTGTAGTCATTTTTAGTAAGCGTTTTTGGTGTTCTTCATGGATGGTACTACATGGTGTTCGTTACTATTGTAGGTTAGTTATTCGAAAAGTTATTATGGTTGCTTCAAATGGTTAGCATATTGGTTTCAGGGGAAGCATATGGTCAAGTGTTTAAGTTTAACCATCTGAGGGGAAGGTTTTTACTACTGCTAAGTCATTATTACTACTGCTAGTTTAAGTTTCTATTGCCTTGAATTCATCATTCGTATTGTGCGTCATGGAGGGTAATTTGAGACATTGGAAAGCTTGGATTAGAAGTTTAATGTATGGTTTGTAGCTGTAAAGATCAAAGTTGCGTATGTTCCCCATTGGATAATGAAAAAAAAGGGAAGATGTTGCAAACGAAACAACAAATTCATAGAGATCTTAACTTAAGGGGAAGAGCAGATTTGAAGATGTTCAAGTGCTCAAGATGTTTTGTCATCATCAAATAGGGGAAGATTGTTGGGAATTATTGATTTGATGATAACAAAAGGACCAAGATCGCCAATATGGAATTCTAGAAAAGATGGAGGATTCTAGAAGACTTGTTTAAGAAGATAAAGATAAAGATTAGGAAAGATTTAGTTTCCTAATACAATTAGGTTTCCTTTGTAAGTCTAGATGGACTCTATATATAAAGAGATCCATAGACATAGTTTTGATGTATATGTTTAGTCATGTTTTAGAAACACAACCACGATCTCACCACTTGGGATCGTGTTCCAACGCCTCAAGATCAAATCTTGATTCCTGTTACTGTTGAGTAACACGTTCTATCTTGATCAAATAGAATTGGGGCATGTATGCTGTAAAACCTTGTTAATAACATTGATGTTTTGTTTAATTCCGTTGTGCATATTGTTTATCTTTGTTATTATTAATCCTAGTTGAGCTTACAATGATCTTCACACTAGTACATTATAATATTTATAAACTCTTTTTTATAACTTTTGCATAAAAACACTTACATTTTCATTTTTACTCACGTGTGCATGAAAATGCCCAACCGACACGTCACCTTTGCATTAAGCATCACAAAACACTCTCAAATACACAACATTTGAAAACCAAATATTTTTCCCTCCCCCTCCCCCTTGGCTTCATATGACCAATTACCTCATCCCCCCCCCCCCCCACATGCATTTGTTTTCTAGTATAACAAATTTGTACTTGGATGAAATCATGCATTTTGGTTCCATTAGCAATGTCAACTCTTTTGGCTTATTTAACTACATAACATCACACACAACTCACCGACACACATCAAAATTTCTCTCATTTCCTCTCCCTTTTTCTCTCTTGTCGACGACAAACACCAAACACAACCATAATCCATAAATTTTTCTTGTTCTTTTGAAGATTTGAGCATAAAGAGCTTAGTTAGGTCATTTGAGTTAATTATCTTGGGTCATAACACATCACTTGGGGTTGAATTTTACACTAAAGCTCATCATTTCATCAAATTTTGTAAGTCTTCTTTTCTTAAATTTTCTTGTACTTTCTTGATGCTTATAACATGTGCTTTTCAAAAGTACAAATTAATATATATATATATATATATATATATATATATATATATATATATATATATATATATATATATATATATATATATATATATATATATATATATATATATATATATATATGTTGGTTCATGAAAAAAGTTGATATTGGTAGAAAAGTGAGAAAAGTGTACAAATCACCCCCTCCCACTCCCCCTCCTTTTTTTTTTCTCTAATTCAAGGGACCTGATTGTAACTTCCTTTATTCTTTATGGGAGTGTTTTGTAAATTCGCACCTTTCATATATAATGCCTAATTTTCTTTCATTTTTTTTCTTTTTCTTCTTTCTATCATTTCACTCACATATCTTCTTTCTCTCATTTTATCTTATTCCTCTCTCAGTTCCAGATTTATCAAATCAAAGATTAACAAAATCATATTCACGAAATCATCTCATCAAGAAATAGTATCGCGTTATCAGATAAGATATCGTGTTCAGATTCACAATATCATCTCATCATAATTTATCAAATTGAAGATCAAATTAAGGTATGTAACTGATTTCGATTATAGTTCTGTTATTTTTGCTACTTAAAATCAATTATAAAGTTATATATGTGATAGTTGTTGTTTTATCCGCATGAATTTTTGCTCATATTGAGTTAGGTTTTTGTTTTTATGAAATTTGATTCGTTAATCATCATCTTTGTTTACAGATGTAGCGATTTTCAGAGTTTATTGACATGATTCATTGTATAAAATAGTTATTTTGAAACGAAATTGATTAATAAATACATGGAAAACATGTTTACAAAAAACAGCACACCAAGTGTTTGATAAAATGTCTGAATGAGATTTTATAACCGTGATGCACTAATTTTTTCACTGATTTTTGTGAATATATTTATAATCTGTTAACTTTTGTGATGTCTTTTGTGCCTTTTCAAGAATTACATTGTTCTACTTGTAGATTTTGTTTAGACTTATATGCTACATTTTTATCAGATCATGTGCGATATTTCAAAAATGAGTGGGTGTAACATTATTGGAACGTGAGCGATACATATGTGTGTGATATCAGATCATGAAACTAACACGACATCCCCTTTTTAGGCTTTATGCAGAGGTTACCCTACGGAGTTCGCATCATACTTCCACTACTGTCGATCATTAAGATTTGATGATAAGCCAGATTATGCTTATCTAAGGATAATTGTCACACCTCGCCAATGGCGGAAACGCGAGTGCAACATCATGGATATCATCACAACACTTGGTGTCTAAATAGAGAAAATACTACATGCAAACAATTAGAGCAAAGTACAAACACAAAGTGTCGTAACGATACCCCAATATAAATAATCCAAATAAAATCTCCAAGTAATCTCCATCAAAACTAAGAGTTAAAATGAAAGGAAATCAAATATTTCAAAAAAAATCATTTTTAATCAAACTAAACTTAATGATAAGCCATCCCCAATGCAATCTAGGTCTCTTCTAATCGCACCCTTCTATCTTAGCCTTAGATGCTCACCTGAAAATGATGCTTAAAACGTCAACATAATGTTGGTGAGATTCATAGGTTTAAGACACACAAAACACCTTTATATTTAGTCCACTGTGATTATAAAACATAGCATAGCAGGACAACAAAGATATATAGTTATTATACACTAGCATGCAATCATAGCTTACGGGACGGAACGTGCCCACCGATCCAAATATAAATTGGGATGGAACGTGCCCACCGATCCAATAACCACCATAATTAGGACGGAACGTGCCCACCGATCCAAGTTCACAATAATTGGGACGGAACGTGCCCACTGATCCAATATAATTCCCCTTCCGGCCAGACATAATAATAATGAGTAGAGCCACTAGGGCATCTTCCCACTTGTATAATCACCACAAATAAACACCATAATAACATGTAGTATAAGTATAATAACAATTACACGTCCATGCATTTTATAACCACATAATCACAGTAACACAAAACAATTTAAACAAGCATCATTTCCATCCCCAGTTTAAAACAAAGTAAAAATATGGGACTATGAACTCACCTCAAATCCGCAGCTTCCAAGTTATCAACACACAAATCTATATCACACAAAAATAACAATCACGTTACACGCGACCAAGCTAAAAGCCATAGTCCATGTAACACACATATGATGGATGTCTAAGGTTCATATAACCCACTATGGATTACCTAGACACCATACTAATCACCACCCAGTACTTGACACTCACTAAATCCCTTTATTAAAACTTTCAGAAAATGCAGATTTATAGGGTACATTCACCCACATAAAATCATGGCGAATAATGCTTCACAACTCACACAAAAAATTAACCATGATCCTTCATAAGCATAAAAGCTTGTCCCAGAAGGCCATGCACTAAAAACCCACAAAAGTACTCAATGAAAAATCAAACATGTCATCTATCCAGATTCGGATCTGATCGGACATCAAAAAGTTTTGACCTCATAGACCCACCCGCACAACTTATTATCATCTAATTTTCGCGTGGAAGTCAAATATAATATAGAACTTGATTCCCACAGAAGGCCTTATCCAAATTCCACTTTCAAAGCCACCTTTGACCTCAATACTTTTACCCTAATTCTGTCCCGGTTTAACTAATTTGACACCTTAACTTACAAAAATCGTTTGACTGCCTTCCTGACCTCAAAATTGATCGTGGTCGGACTTTTTGGAAATCTCTTTCTCTGAAATATAATTTAGACATAAAATTCGTGATCTAACTCATCTTCATATATTAATTACAATCGTATCTTTACAGACCTTTAAATCTGCCAGATTCATAGTTCATTAACTATCATGTTTTAAACCCTAACCACTTCACCAATTATCATAACATCACTAATTAATGACTCCAACATGTTTAATATCACTAATTTACAGATCTAAACATAAACCCTAATCCATCATAATTGTATTACATGAATCATAAAAATTATTTAAACATAAGTATTATAATTTTACCTTAACTCTTGAAGAATGAAACTCTAAAAAAAATATTTTTCTCCTCTTCTCCTTATGGTTGGCCGAATTTTTGAACTAGAGGGGAATGAGGGTTTTGGTTTTATATTTATAGGGTGTCATGGAGAATTCTAGATAATCTCTAATTAGGTAAGTGGATTTCTAGTCAAATTAGGTTTCCTAAATCCCTCCCTAAACCCCCAATCGGCCGCCCCTTTTAATTATATATATATATATATATATATATATATATATATATATATATATATATATATATATATATATATATATATATATTTTAAATTTATTTATTACACTTAAAACCTTGTATTTTTTTATATTTTATAAAAACCCCGTATCAAAACCTAATGTCTTACGCGATAAACTTAAATTTTACGACAACCGGAAAAATATCATTTTCACTCAAAGTTTCCAAAAATAGATTTTTCATACTTATTATTAATATAAACCATAATAACCAACTCCACGTAACTTACTTACGCTCAAAACACTTGAACGAAGAATCGTCACACAAAACCACAAAACTCCAAACAAATACACAAGTCATTTCTACACCACAAAGGCGATCAAAATGAACTCATCCCAAAATCCAACACTACTCAACATGACAAATCTCACACCAAGGGATTTAGTGGTCAACACACGCATTTATACCACTTATATACCACATATAATACACATATCACATATAAGCAAGTAATACACACCAAGCAAAATTAAATGAGTTGAGACTATAGGTCAAACTAACCTGCTAAAAATCACGGTTGTGACATTATCCCCCACTTAGGAAAATCGCGTCCCGAGATTTACTAGCTCGTCTCATCACTCTTCTCAGCAAATAATTTAGGATACTTGGACCTCATCTGATCTTCACGTTCCCAAGTAAACTCAGGGCCACGCTTTGAGTTCCAACGTACCTTTACCAACGCTATCTTACCACGTTTCATACTCTTGACTTCTCGATCCATAACCTCAACAGGTTCCTCAACAAAGTGCAGAGTCTTATTAATCTTAATCTCCTCTAATGGCACATGCAAACTAGCATCCGCCAAACACTTCTTCAAATTAGATACATGAAACGTATCATGCACACTACTTAATTCCTCAGGCAATCTTAACCGATATGCCATCGGCCCAATTCTTTCCGTAATTTCAAACGGTCCCACATACCTAGGCGCTAACTTGCCTTTCTTACCGAAACGTACAACACCTTTCCAAGGAGACACCTTCAGCATTACAAGGTCACCAACAATAAACTCCAAGGGCTTACGACGATTATCCGCATAGCTCTTTTGGCGATCTCTTGCTGCCTTATGTCTTTCCTTAATCTGAAACACCTTATCTGTAGTCTCTTGCACTATTTCAGGACCAATTAGTTGGCTCGTCCCAACTTCCTCCCATAAAATAGGCGATCTACACTTCCTCCCATACAACATCTCAAATGGTGCACATCTAATACTAGAATGATAGCTGTTGTTATAGGAAAACTCAGCCAAAGGCAAATGAGTATCCTAGCTTCCTCCAAAATCAATAGCACACGCTCTAAGTAAATCCTCCAAAGTCTGAATCGTTCGCTCACTTTGCCCATCAGTCTGTGGATGATAAGCAGTGCTCATATCCAACTGTGTATTCAACGCCTTTTGCAACGATTGCCAAAACCGCGAAGTAAACCTACTATCACGATCTGAAATAATTGACACAGGCACACCATGTCTCGTCACAATCTCATTAATATAAATCCTCGCCAGCTTTTCCATCTTATAATCTTCACGAATGGCTAGAAAATGTGCAGACTTTGTCAGCCTGTCCACTATGACCCATATCGTGTCATGTCTACTACTCGTCCTAGGAAACTTCGTAATAAAATCCATTGTTATTCTCTCCCATTTCCATTCCGGAATCGGCGGCTGTTGTAATAATCCTGAGGGTTTCTGATGCTCAGCCTTAACTTTCAAACAAGTCAAGCATTGGCTAACATATTCAGCTATTTCCCTCTTCATTCCCGGCCACCAGTAAGCATCTCTAAGATCATAATACATCTTATCTGACCCTGGATGAATCGAATATCTCGATTTATGAGCCTCATCCATGATCAACTTCCTTACACCTCCTACCGATGGAACCCATATTCTATCTAAGAAATACAGTCCACCATCTTCCCTTTTCTCCATTTGTTGACCTAATCCACGCAACATTTCAGCAATCGCATTCTCATCTTTGAGAGCTTCTTCTTGCGCTGCCAATATCTTACCCTTAATTCCCGACTGTAGAGTCATACACATCGCTCGCACACGCTTAGGCTTAATCCGCTCCTTCCTACTCAAAGCATCGGCTACCACATTCGCCTTTCCAGGATGGTAGCGAATCTCACAATCATAATCACTAAATAGTTCAATCCACCTCCTTTTCCGCATATTCAGCTCCTTCTGATTGAAGATATGCTGAAGACTTTTATGATCCGTGTATACAACACTCCTTGTGCCATACAAATAGTGTCTCCAATTCTTGAGAGCAAATACCACCGCACCAAGCTCCAAATCATGAGTCGTATAATTCTTCTCATGAATCTTTAGCTGTCGAGATGCGTACGATATCACCTTACCTCTTTGCATTAGCACACACCCAAATCCTTGATTTGATGCATCACAATACACAACAAAATCATCTGGCCCATCAGGTAACGTCAAAATAGGTGCATTACATAAACTATCCTTAAGTGACTGAAAAGCCACCTCCTGCTCTTCTCCCCAAACATACTTCTTGTTCTTTTGAGTCAACAAAGTAAGGGGTTTAACAATCTTCGAAAAATTCGCTATAAATCTTCGATAATATCCTGCCAATCCTAAGAATGAGCGTATCTTGGACGGCGTCGCAGGAGCCTTCCAGTTCTTGACCGCTTCAATCTTACTAGGATCTATATGAATTCCTTCACTATTTACCACATGTCCAAGAAAATGTACTTCCTCAAGCCAAAACTCACATTTTGAGAACTTGGCGTACAACTTCTCCTTCTCCAATAACCCAAGAATTAATCTCAGATGTTCTCCATGCTCCTCCTTCGTCTTGGAATAAATTAAAATGTCGTCTATGAACACAATCACGAACTTATCCAAGTAAGGCTTGCAAACGCGATTCATCAAATCCATGAATACCGCAGGTGCATTTGTCAGCCCGAATGGCATAACCGTGAACTCAAAGTGTCCATAACGAGTTCTAAAGGCGGTCTTCGGAATATCCTCCTCGTGCACTCTTAGCTGATGATACCCCGAACGTAAATCTATCTTCGAGAAAAACCGAGCACCTTGTAGTTGGTCAAAAAGATCATCAATTCTCGGAAGAGGATATCGATTCTTAACCGTTAACTTGTTCAACTCCCGATAGTCAATACACATCCGGAATGAACCATCCTTCTTCTTTACGAACAGCACAGGTGCTCCCCACGGAGAATGACTAGGTCGGATAAATCCCTTATCCTGAAGTTCTTGCAGCTGTTCGGACAACTCCTGCATTTCTGAGGGTGCCAATCTATATGGAGATTTCGCCACAGGTGCCGCTCCAGGAATTAATTCAATACGAAACTCAACTTGACGGATTGGAGGCAATCCAGACAAATCTTCAGGAAAAACACCAGGAAACTTACATACTACAGGGATTTCTTCTAACTTAACTTCTTTGGCTTTCGCACTCCTAAGGGATTTCGAATCACTCCCTACCATCTCTCCTTGAATCCGAAGTATAATGCCACTCTCCAAAGGAATTCGAACAACCTTTTCGTGGCATATGACCTCAGCCCTATGCTTAGATAGCCAGCTCATCCCTATCACCACATCGAAACTCCCGTGCCCAAAAGGTATCAAGTCAATCAAAAATGGGATACCTTCTAGTACTATAGTACACTCACGTAAAACCGTATCAACTTCCACTTCCCTACCGCTAGCTATTTCGATCACTATACTTGACCTAAGCTTACTAGGTTCAATATTCAGCAACTTAGCAAACTCAGTAGACACAAAACAATAATCTGCACCCGTATCAAATAAGGTAGTAGCATAATGACCATTAAGAGAAAATGTACCAGTAACGACGTTCGGATCTTGCCTCGCCTAGTTTGCAGTCATGGTGTACATCCTTCCTCTAGCCACATCCCGATTATGCCCTTGACCTTGACCTCCTTCAATAGCCAACCTATTTCCCGACTGCCCAGGTGCCCTATTCAACTTAGGACACACATTCCGAAGATGATCTGCACTCCCGCACTCATAACACCCTTACGTCCATACCCTGCGCTAACCGTATTGATTGGTGCCGCCTGAGTAATTACCGCACGGCATTCCCTAGCAAAATGTCCAGGTTTGTTACACCTGAAACACATACGACATCCAGCTTGCTCATGGTGATAGCCATTGCACTTAGCACACTTGGGAAAATTATTGTACCCTCTTCTATTGACATTTCCTGTCCCCGCCGGAGTAGCTGCCATTGCAGGACTCGCTGCTACCACAGGATTTGCCTCCACAAAACCTTTCCTATGCCTTGCTCTCTTATTATCAATCCCAGAACTACCCTGTTTTCCTGCTTCAGTCTCTTCCTTTCTTTTCTCACCCGTCTTTGCAAGTACTCCACTTCTAACAGCTTCATCCGTTAACGCCCCAGCTTTCTGGATAGCACTTTGAAGTGTCGCGGGTTCAGTAGCCCTAACCATACTTCGTATTTGCGGAACCAATCCCCGAATGTACTTCTCAATTCGCTTGAATTCAGGAGTTACCAAGTGTGGAACCAACTTAGCCAACTCATGAAACTTATCAGTATATCCCGCGTGGTTAGCCCCTACCATCACATGATTCCAGAATTCTTCTTCTAGCTTTTGCATTTCATTACTTGGGCAGAATTCCTCCACCATTAAAGCCTTGAAGTCCTCCCAAGTCATACCCATTGCAGCAACCCTTCCCCTAGCTTGGACTTGTGTATTCCACCAAGTCAAAGCTTTGTTACTTAGGGAACTCGCCGCATACTTAACTTTCTGATCCTCAGAACACCCACTAATGTCCATCACAGCCTCCATCTTTTCGACCCACCGGGTGAGTACTAGCGCACCACCCTCACCATCGAACTCCCTAGGCTTACAAGCCATGAATTCCTTGTACGAGCATCCATTATTACCACTCCCGCTATTTCCAGCACCACTTGGTCGAGCACCATCCCCCACTTGAAGGCTTACCTGATTAACAATTTTCGGCAGCATTGTTTCCAATTGCTGATTAACCATCTGCTGAAAAATAGGGTTACTATCCCCCATGGTGGGTGTCGACTTTCGTCCCTTAGGCGTCTGCTTTCTCGGCGTCCGATAAGCCCCACTCATTGGTGACTTAAATAGGCGTCTTGGTCTCTTTGGTGCCATAACCTGGACATGCAAATCGTTAGGCGCCATTCACGACATTCGTGAATATATATCCACATTTAACACAAGTACTCCCCAATATTACAAATTTCACAACCAATCACAACTCCTAACACACGAAAACATGTCACCATTGGCCAATGTAGTATTGGCCATAAGTCCACATGTGTCGTGATACATGTATAATTATGTTGGCCACCCATAATTATAGATGTATCCTTTCACATGCGTACTCGCTTCCAATACCACATCTAGCAATAATAACACCTTACAATAACATATACACAATCTCAAATAAACCACAAATCACACACGAAGACATATAAATCGAAAAACCGCTCAAGCCTTATTATTAATCACACGGGAAAAATCCCAATATCCAATAAAATCCACATTCCACCAATACTAACATCCAAAGTCACTAGAAAATCATCTCAAAACATAATACTAAATAAACAAAACCACATATGGCTCGAGTCCCATCCTAACTTTCATCTATCTTAGAATAATTCAACTACTAGCCGTAGACTCCAGGTCCGAATCTACTTCATCTTCCTCGCTCACCCATCCATTTCGGTTTCCCTCGGGCTGCGGTAACGGACGACTCGCAAAACTGTTCGCGGGATTCCTTCCTTCCTCCTTTATGCCATCCACAAATCCATACAAATTCAGGGGCTCAGCCCGAATTACTCCTCCATCTTCTACAAATCTGGGACACTTTCCAGGATACCTAGTCGTGAAACCTTCCTTATTGGTTACTTCCGTCTCGTACACTTCTACCTCCGTGCCACTTACATTCACTATTTTCAGCTTTTCATCGATCAGGCACGGCCACATACTTGCAGGAATCTGAATTCTCATGTTCCCCCGTCTCCAGTTACCATTCCCCTTGCAACCCGTCATGACAACAATTGCCCAACGAAGCCTCCTACTCGCAAGGGGTGCCATGCTACAAATGACACATATGATAACAGGTATGTGGATCCAATAGACGTCAAAACCCAATCGAAACTACTCAAAATCTCAAGAAGGAAAAACACATAAAGTACCATACTAACACATAAGCCCTAAATGCAACTATATGAGGGACTCCTAGGTTATAGTCTAGGCTCAACCACCTAATTCTCTATAACCAAGTCTCTGATACCAATCTGTCACACCTCGCCAATGGCGGAAACGCGAGTGCAACATCATGGATATCATCACAACACTTGGTGTCTAAATAGAGAAAATACTACATGCAAACAATTAGAGCAAAGTACAAACACAAAGTGTCGTAACGATACCCCAATAAATAATCCAAATAAAATCTCCAAGTAATCTCCATTAAAACAAAGAGTTAAAATGAAAGGAAATCAAATATCTCAAACAAAATTCATTTTTAATCAAACTAAACTTAATGATAAGCCATCCCTAATGCAATCTAGGTCTCTTCTAATCGCGCCCTTCTATCTTAGCCTTAGAATGCTCACCTGAAAATGATGCTTAAAACGTCAACATAATGTTGGTGAGATTCATAGGTTTAAGACACACAAAACACCTTTATATTTAGTCCACTATGATTATAAAACATAGCATAGCAGGACAACAAAGATATATAGTTATTATACACTAGCATGCAATCATAGCTTACGGGACGGAACGTGCCCACCGATCCAAATATAAATTGGGACGGAACGTGCCCACCGATCCAATAACCACCACAATTGGGACGGAACGTGCCCACCGATCCAAGTTCACAATAATTGGGACGGAACGCGCCCACCGATCCAATATAATTCCCCTTCCGGCCGGACATAATAATAACGAGTAGAGCCACTAGGGCATCTTCCCACTCGTATAATCACCACAAATAAACACCATAATAACATGTAGTATAAGTATAATAACAATTACACGTCCATGCATTTTATAACCACATAATCACAGTAACCCAAAACAATTTAAACAAGCATCATCTCCATCCCAAGTTTAAAACAAAGTAAAAATATGGGACTATGAACTCACCTCAAATCCGCAGCTTCCAAGTTATCAACACACAAATCTATATCACACAAAAATAACAATCACGTTACACGCAACCAAGCTAAAAGCCATAGTCCATGTAACACACATATGATGGATGTCTAAGGTTCATATAACCCACTATGGATTACCTAGACACCATACTAATCACCACCCAATACTTGACACTCACTAAATCCCTTTATTAAAACTTTCAGAAAACGCAGATTTATAGGGTACATTCACCCACATAAAATCATGGCGAATAATGCTTCACAACTCACACCAAATATTAACCATGATCCTTCATAAGTATGCAAGCTTTTCCCAGAGGGCCATGCACTAAAAACCCACACAAGTACTCAATGAAAAATCAAACATGTCATCTATCCAGATTCAGATCTAATCGGACATCAAAAAGTTTTGACCTCATAGACCCACCCGCACAACTTATTATCATCTAATTTTCGCGTGAAAGTCAAATATAATATAGAACTTGCTTCCCACAGAAGGCCTTATCCAAATTACACTTTCAAAGCCACCTTTGACCTCAATACTTTTACCCTAATTCTGTCCCGGTTTAACTGATTTGATACCTTAACTTACAAAAATCGTTTGACTGCCTTCCCGACCTCAAAATTGATCGTGGTTGGACTTTTTGGAAATATTTTTCTCTAAACTATAATTTAGACATAAAATTCGTGATCTAACTCATCTTCATCTATTAATTACAATCGTATCTTTACAGACCTTTAAATCTGCCAGATTCATAGTTCATTAACTATCATGTTTTAAACCCTAACCACTTCACCAATTATCATAACATCACTAATTAATGACTCCAACATGTTTAATATCACTAATTTACAGATCTAAACATAAAACCTAATCCATCATAATTGTATTACATGAATCATAAAAATTATTTAAACATAAGTATTATAATTTTACCTTAACTCTTGAAGAATGAAACCCTAAAAAAAATACTTTTCTCCTCTTCTCCTTATGGTTGGCCGAATTTTTGAACAAGAGGGGAATGAGGGTTTTGGTTTTATATTTATAGGGTGTCATGGAGAATTCTAGATAATCTCTAATTAGGTAAGTGGATTTCTAGTCAAATTAGGTTTCCTAAATCCCTCCCTAAACCCCCAATCGGCCGCCCCTTTTAATTAATTATATATATATATATATATATATATATATATATATATATATATATATATATATATATATATATATATTTTAAAATTTATTTATTACACTTAAAACCTTGTATTTTTTTATATTTTATAAAAACCCCGTATCAAAACCTAATGTCTTACGCGATAAACTTAAATTTTACGACAACCGGAAAAATATCATTTTCACTCAAAGTTTCCAAAAATAGATATTTCATACTTATTATTAATATAAACCATAATAACCAACTCCACGTAACTTACTTACGCTCAAAACACTTGAACGAAGAATCGTCACACAAAACCACAAAACTCCAAACAAATACACAAGTCATTTCTACACCACAAAGGCGATCAAAATGAACTCATCCCAAAATCCAACACTACTCAACATGACAAATCTCACACCAAGGGATTTAGTGGTCAACACACGCATTTATACCACTTATATACCACATACAATACACATATCACATATAAGCAAGTAATACACACCAAGCAAAATTAAATGAGTTGAGACTATAGGTCAAACTAACCTGCTAAAAATCACGGTTGTGACAATAATCTTTCATGATCTTTTTATCCGTGAAGGTATGAATATCTATCATTATACTATAAATAAACCTTAAACCTTAAAAACTGGTTACTCACGTGATGTTTTGTTTACTGGTTCAGGCTTCCAGTTTGATTATGTCTTTGACTGGACTATTTTGAAGTATCAGCAATCATAACTTGCGAATCCACCATCCCGTGCTCTTGTAAGTGTTACTTGTTTTTTGTTGTTGGTAAATTTGCCGATGTACTTAAATAACGTAATTATATTTTTCAGAGTGTTAATGCTGGACCAAGTAGTGAGGCCCCACCTGCAATTTCTAGCATGAATAGACAAGCTGGTGAGTCTTACTTGTAATTTTGATTTGTTACTGCTAAACTGATAATTTTGATGTAGGTGGCGAAGAAAGTAGGGCTGGTATTTAGTCTACAGGACATCCCATAAACTGATAATTTTGAGTTGCAAGCAGCTAACGACCCCATTATACAAGTTTGTGGACTGCATGCAGAAGGTGTGGGTTCTATCCTTGACATTCGCACACTGCTAAATCGTGCAATCACTAGAGCATGCAAATTATTAGTAATATGCCTTAATGGAAAACAATTTATTAAATTAAGTGATGCTTCAAACTTGGAATTCATTTACATAGGACTTAGGAAGGTTGTTTTACTATATAATACGCACTATCTAAATTGGAAATTATAGCATTTTGTCTGCAAATTTTATTTGACTATTAACTAATTGTCTTAGATATACCTTCATATTTTAATTGCCCTAATTTTAGTTACACTGTGATGCCCTAATTAGTTACACCGTGATGCCCTAATTAAATTAGACACTAGGATTTTAGATTTGGATGAAAACACTCGCTAAGACAATTGTATCAACTTCAGGTTTGTTGCTATTGTAAGTATAACCACGTCATCATAACATGTGCTACGACGTTAGGTTACTGGTTTTGGCTACTATATACATACAATAGCAAGAAGTTACCAATATTTGTAACATCTAAAGGTAAGTTTTGTTGTATGTTGTTCCTTGTCGTTATTGTTAGATATGGTCATTAGAGAAGAGAAAGACGGCTAGTAAGTATGCAAACAAGTTTGCTTGGAGTTCGAAGGCTGAATGGGTTGTGGATGGCGTGTACAAAGTTTAGTTAACCATGTTAAAAAGAAATAGGTTCAGATTATACTAGAATGTAATTGTATTTTTCCGAAATCAATTGAAGGAATTTTTGTTACTTGTTATTCAGGAAATTTCATCATAATATTATATCAAATGATATGATTTTTTTTCTTCACTTTCTTGTTGCCCGTTTTATTTTTTTCATTCTTTATGTTGGATTTGAGATATATTTTGTATTCCGGTTCTTTTGTGTACACGTTTACTTTAGAGGTGTCAAATGGGATGCCCTTAAATCATACAAAAAGGTGCCCTTAAATCTTACAAACAGATGTCATTTAAACAAAACAGATGCCCTTAAATCATACAAACAGATGCCCTTAAATCATACAAACAGATACCTTTTAAACAATCATATGATCATATATAAGCAACATTTTATTACACAAAACAATTTATGTCCGCATCACCACACAAAGTTGAGTCTGGTTCATGGTACGCTCCACACGTGTAAAACTTTCAACAGATGGTATAAAATTTGCGAGCTTTGACATCAAGTCAAGCGCTCGTGAATTAAAATTACAAAATCAAGTAAAAAAACTAATTTCAAGCGTTACCCCCAGATTTTGTAATGAAAAAATAAAGACATTTAAAGAAAAGCACATTGAAAGTTTGCATCCTCAAAGTTTTACTGGCTGTTGATAATAAACAACACTCAAATGAAGAATATTCAACTTCATAAACAATAAATTTCTCGTCAAAACACTAACCAACTATAACGAAAAATCATTTAAAGTTGATGAAAAGCCACTATAAGTGTTGGGATTCGACACACGGTTAAGGTGGTTAAACCTTTTGTTCTTTGTGTGTATGATATATTGAGTTAATATGATTAAGTATGCGGAATCTACTTAATCACACTTAGAAGGTTATTATGGTTATGGAAATGGAACAGTTGTGTTTACTATATGACAATGAACAATGAAAGATTAACACCAAACGATTCAATATTATTAATGATAATAATACGAGTGATCTTGAATTATCACTAGGGTTACAACCTTGAATCCTAAGTTTCTATATCTTGTGATATTGTTGTGTTTGTTCTAGTTCTAACAGCTATGAAAGTTCTAAGTATTTTTACAATATCAACCAACTTATCGACACATAATATCTAGTCTAAGATCTTCTTTTATAGTCCAAGAAGATCTTTACAATATTGCTTAAAGTCTAGTCGAACTACTTGCTAACTTGTCTTGAGTGTGTCAGTACATAAGATACAACATGTATCTGTGTACACAACTTGTTAACTAAGCACATGGGGTAAGATATTATCTACCGTATATTGTTGACCAAAATACATAATATCTTTTCATACTTATCCACTTAGCAGCAGCAATGAGTTATCGCTAGCAGCAGGAACAAGTACACTAGCAGCAGCATCAACAGCAGCATTATCAGCAGCAGAATCAATACACTACCAGCAGGAATGAAACTTTGCACTACCAGCAGAAACAAATATACTACCAGCAGAAACATACTTAGAGAAATTCCCAATTCTTGAACTTCAGAATATTTAATTCCCAACAATCCTCCCCTAAACATGTGAATTCTTTTCAACATGTTTCTTTGAATTAAATGAGGAATTGTGAAGATCTTTTAAACACTTCATAGTCAGACCCTTGATCTGAACTTTCTTCCATTCTGAACTCATCTGCTTTCTTTTGACTTTAACAATATCAACACACATCCTAAAGATGGTGCAATTTCCTTGGATGGAGGAATTATAAGAGGCAATGGTGCTGTGTATCTTGGATGCTTGTTTCAACAAGTGAAATCATCTATCAGCATGTCTTTGCAAGTGATGAACAAACGTGGTAAACTGAAATTGAAACTTTTCTTCGTTTGACCTAGATAGAACTTTCTCCTTTAGTTCTGATCTTGTCATTTTCAACCTCCATGACATCATCTTGTATGCTCTTGTCTTTTCCTCCCTTACATTGGGTTTTTCTTCCTTTCTTGGGCTTTTATTTCCTCCCCTGAAGCAAATAAAATTTTTATCCTCCCCTGTTTGGAAGATCTCTCACTATGTACCAGACAATGTTGTACATGAAGCCATCAATTCCTTAAGAGTTTAAGTTGCTGCCCTCATCACTTCTAGGTGTGTTAACTCCTATGAGAGGTGATTCATGGGACATTTGACTCATGGTCCATCAATGGATGGTTTTTGTGAGTCTCTTTGAAAATCCTTTTAAGAAACTTTTGCCTTAGCAGTATGTAATTGATTTTATTATGAAAAACCATACTGCTTTCAACCATTTTGAAGGGATTAAGTGTATAACAGACACTTAATCAAAATTTCGGTTTAAAGCAACCTCTGGTTGTGTGAGAACCAATGTTTTCAGTTATAAATAACTGCCTGTGTAAAGATAAACCTATTCAAAAGGCTTTCTTGACAGGGTTTTCAGCTCATAGTAATTGTTACCTCTAACACAAGTGTTAGATTCACTTTTACTAGCTATTCTTTCTATCAGATGTCCTTAGACTTGCTCATTATACTTTGAAAGTATAAAATGATAGAAAGTGAGTTGAGTCAGTTACTATCTGACCAACTAAGTCATCAATTCAATGTGAAATATGATAACCAGGTTTCAAGAAAGAAGTTTTAAGGAGTTTAAAATTCCCAAACTCAGTCCATCATAAACCTAATATGTAGCAACTGGATATTCTGATTCTGCTGCTTCCATTTCACTTGAAACATCCTTTTGTGTTCACATGATCATACCTGAAATTGTTAGTCTAAAACCAAAAGAACAATGTACAAAGTACTTGTCTTGTATTAGAATAATCATAGGACCAACTGTATGAATAACACAAATTAAAATTTGTACTAGCAGCACAAACTTTTGTAATAGCAGTAGTATCTTTTAAAGCCAACAGCACAAACAAAAATTTATTTACAAAAACACAAAGTTTAAAATCATTGAGGATTAAGCATTCCAATACTTGCTACCAAGTACTGAAACCTTCCAACATCAAAAGCTTTGGTTAGCAGATCTGCAAAATTGAATTCTGAAGCAATTTTAAGAACTTGAATTAATCTTTTCTCATTGCAGTCTCTTATAAAGTGATGTCTAATTTCAATGTGTTTTGTTTTAGAATGTTGCACTGGATTTTTAATAATACAAATTGTACTACTATTATCAATATGAATAACAGTGTTTAAGAAATTGTACCCATAGTCAAGGAGTTGGTTTTGAAGCCATAGAACCTGACCACATCAACTTGCAGCAGCTACATATTCAGATTCAGTTGTTGAATTAGCCACAATTGTTTGCTTTTTACACTGCCATGAGATAAGTCTACACCCAAGGAATTGACATCCTCCAGTTGTTGACTTCCTGTCCAAGCTAGCACCAGCATAATCACTATCCGAAAATGCTACCAAGTCAAAAGGTGATTCCCTTGAATACCATAGACCCAACCTAGGTTGACCCTTGAGATATCTAAAAATTCTCTTGACTGCAGTTAAATGAGAAACCTTTGGAGTTACTTGAAATCTTGCACAGGCACAAACAGAGAACATGATGTCAGGTCTAGATGATGTAAGATACATCAAGGAGCCTATCATAGATCTGTATGTGTGTACATCTACATTCTCTCCATCTAAGTCTTTTAGAAGAGGCTTCTCAGAGTCCATTGGTGTGCTTGCCATTTTTGAATCAGCAAAGTGAAATTTTCTAAGTATCTCTGCAACATACTTGTCCTGAGAGATAAAGATTCCTTCATTTGATTGCTTAACTTATAGACCCAAAAAGAATGTGAGTTCTCCCATAGAACTCATCTGAAACTTATCATGCATAAGTTTCTCAAACTCTAAACACATCTCCTTCCTAGTAGATCCAAAGATAATGTCATCCACATACACCTGTACTAACAGAAGATCCTTCTTGTGCTGTTTGATGAAAAGTGTCTGATCAATCTTTCCTCTTTGAAATCCATTTTCTAATAAGTAGGAAGCTAGTGTTGCATACCAAGCTCTTGGTGCCTGATGAAGGCCATAGAGAGCTTTAACTACTCTGTACACTTTGTCTGGATGTTGTGGGTCAATGAAGCCTGGAGGTTGTGAAACATACACCTCTTCTTCATTTGTTCCATATAAGAATGCACTCTTGACATCCATTTGATAAACTGTGAAGCCTAAAAATGAAGCATAAGCTAAGAAAAGCCTAATTGACTCAATCCTTGCTACTGGAGCATAAACCTCATCATAGTCTATTCCTTCTTGTTGTGTGTACCCTTGGGCTACTAATCTAGCCTTATTCCTAATCACTATACCCCTTTCATCCCTTTTATTCTTGAAAACCCATCTAGTGCCAATTACCTTTGCATCCTTAGGTAAATCAACTAGCACCCATACCTTCTGAATCTTGAACTGAAGAAGCTCCTCTTGCATAGCTTTTACCCAGCTTGAATCATCTAAGGCTTTCAGAATGTTCTTTGGTTCATCTTGTGAGAGAAAGCATACAAACAAGCAAGAGTTTGAAAACTCATGCTGCTTTGAAGCATAAAGGGCATCAAGAAGCCCTTGTTGGTCTGAAGACATCAATTGTTGTCTTGTCTTCACACCTGATTGTACATCTCCAATCACATTATCTAGGGAGTGGACTTTGTGAATTCTTGTTTGTGGAGTAGAAGGAACTTGATAATTTGATGGAAGATTGTTGAAATCCACCTCATTATCTGAGAATTCTGCTTCTTTCGTTTCTGAAGGGCCAGCAGCAGAATCATTTGGCCTAGCAGCAGGAACATTAAGCCTAACAGCAGAATCAAAAATTGTTTCTGAGTTCTATCTTCTTTCCTTTCATCTTCAACACCTTCTTTAGCTTTGCCAGAAGAAGATTCATCAGTTGTTGAAGTTGATTCCACACTTGTACTTGACCATATTGGCATCCAAACATGATCTTGGTTTATCTCCTTTTCTAACCTTGCCTCATCTGTTGCTTGTGAACCTGAAAAATTATTAGTTTCTGCAACAACAGGCACATAATTCATTGATTTGGTTAGAGCTTCAAGATCAAATAGCCATTTTGGTCCTTGACCTTCTACATTGGATTTATCTTCTAAAAACTCCACATGTAGATTTTCTTCTACAATCATAGTTCTTGTGTTGTATACTCTAAATGCTTTGCTATTAAGAGAATATCCAACAAAGAATCCTTCATCTGCTTTACCATCGAATTTTCCTAAATGGTCTAAGGTATTGAGAATTGTCACATGACATCCAAAAGGTCTAAGAAATCCTATTGCAGGAGTTCTACCTCTAAAAAGTTCATATGATGTCTTATTGTGAGGCTGTATAACTAAAACTCTATTTTGAACATAGCAAGCAGTGTTGACTGCTTCAGCCCAAAAAGTTATAGGTAGCTTAGAATCAGCTAACATAGTTCTAGCAGCTTCAATTAGTGTTCTATTCTTTCTCTCAACAACACCATTCTGTTGTGGTGTTCTAGCAACACTAAATTCTCTCCTAATACCCTTTTGTTTGCAGAAATCCTCCATAACTCTATTCTTAAACTCTGTTCCATTATCACATCTAATGACTTTCACTTTCTTGTCTACTTGGTTTTCTATTTGTGTAATGAATGTCTTAAGGATGCTTGTAGTCTCATCCTTAGTAGATAGAAAGAAAACCCATGTAAATCTAGTATAGTCATCAATTATAACAAGACAATATCTCTTATGCATTATACTACTTACTGAAACAGGTCCAAATAAGTCCATATGCAGCATAAACAATGATTGATTGATAGAGTTAAAAATCTTGGGCTTACAAGTGGCTTTGTGTTGTTTGCCTTTAAGACAAGCAATGCATGTTTGATCATTTTCAAATCTTTTGTGAGGTAAACCTCTTACCAAACCATTCTTAACAATTTTATTTATGGTTTTGAAGTTAATATGACCAAGCCTTCTATGCCATTTCATTGATTCATCCAATGTGGCCTTTGCAACAAGACAAGTTAAATTCTTTTTAGGAACAATGTTCTTCATGTCAACACTGTACATATTGCCCTTTCTAGGAATTTTAAGAAGTACTTGACTTTCATCAGGCATCTTAAAATCAGGAGAAAGTACAAGACATTCAGTCTCACAGAAAAGAACATTGTTCTTTTTGTCACACATTTGTGAGACACTAAAAAGATTATAATTTAGCTCTTTTACATAGAACACATCTTCAAAATCTAAATTTCCAGTTTTAATGGTACCTTTACCGGAAATTTTGCCACCAACACCTCCTCCAAAGGTAACATAGCCTCCATCTATTGATTGAAAATCTGAGAGATAAGACTTGTTGCCTGTCATGTGCCTTGAACATCCACTATCTGAGTATCCTTGATCCTCTTGCTGATCATTTGAATGTTCCTGCACATAAATGAGAAGTATTAGTTTCTTTTGGGGACCCAAGCCATTACTGACTTGGATCTGCCTCTTGCATCAATGTAATTTAATCTTTTAAGGATAGTTGATGCAACATTGGATTTTAGAATCCAACATGCTGAGGCCTTAACAGCATTTGCCCTGTTTCCCTTAGCAGCAGAATGAACTGATTGCTTAGCAGCAGGAACTGCTAACTTTTCAGTTCTACCCTTTGGTTTCCAAACTTGTTTTTGAATCACTGCTTTTGTTTGAATGGGCCTTAGAACAGTCTTTGATGCATGTTTGAAAAATGTTTTTGCACCCTTAGCTGTTGATTTTGGGTTAACAGTCATAGATGGTCGAGCAGCAGGAACAATTTGTCTAGCAGCAGGAACCATTTGTCTACCAGCAGGATCTATGTTTGAGATAGACTTATTCGAGACTGTTTTGGGTTTTGTTCTATTAACACTAGAACTAGAGTGAAAGTGAGTTTTAGGTGTTTGCCTTTTGTGGTTCACTCTATTGTTTTCATACCCAGTTACCCAATGGTTGCAGAAAGCTGCAAGATGGTCAAAACTACCATATGTGTAACAAGCTTTGTTATAAAAAGTAAAGTCATCACCTAATTGGTTAGACTTGAGGTTGTTCCAATTCCTTTGGTTACCTCTGGGTTTGTTGGTGGTTCTATATTGCTCACAATATCTAACTGGTTTCCTAACATGCTTAATGTTTGATTTAGGCTTAGCAGTATTGTGTTTGACTATCTTAGGAACACTTGTTCCTACTTTCTTAACCACTTCAGGTTTAGACATAACCTGTTCTTCTTCATCACTATCAGTTGTACAGTCTTCAACAACTATAGTATCTAATTTCTTAACAAAGGACACCTTGTCCTGATAAAGTAAAGTTTTATCTAAACTTTCACTTACTTTTTCTACCTTAAGGCTCTCAGTAGTCTTAGAACCATATTCCATTATTGGTTCTTGAAACTCAGGTAAACCTGAATTCCCTAGGTCAATCCCTGGGGGTTTTTGGGATGCCTCTATAAGGAGGTGGGACACTCTTATATCCTACTCCTGACTTAGCTCTATTAATCACTTGACATTCTACTATGTTGTGCACACCTCTAGAAGCATGTTCTAGTGCCTGTGTAGTCAAGTGAATGTTTTCATTTTCCATTTTGACCCTATCAAAAGCTTCTCTCAAAAGCTTAATTTCAGCATCTCTAAAGAATATGTCCTGTCTTAGGAGAGCTTTGTCATCAGAAAAAGCTAATTCATTTTCCTTATAGTGTGTGATTTGTTTCTCTAAAGTCTCTAATCCACACTTATAGTTTATAAAGTTTTGAAAAGTGCTGCTTAGCTCTTTCTTTTGATCATCATATTGTTTGATTAAAACATGTAGAGCATTAAGAGCAGTGCAAGTATTTGAACAAGCTTTATGATTTTGTACCTCAGTAGCAGAAAAAGCCATAAGTGCCATCTGAGCAGGAGTTTCTTCTTCATCTGCCATGAAGCTCCAATCAAAACCTAAGCCATCAATAGCTACCATAGCTTTTGGCTCAATAACCTCCTCTGTTTTGGATTTGCTTCCAAAACCTCTATTCTTGCTATCTTGCTGCCTTGGCCTTCTACATTCTCTTGAGAAGTGACCCATCATGTGGCAGTTATAGCACTCTATATTTGACTTATCAAAACCAGCAGCATCAGTGTTGCTGATTATGAGCTTCTTCCCCGTCTTGTGATAGAACTTCTTGGCTCTCATGCTAAGAAGAGAAATTTTCCATTTTAGATCCATTTCCTCCAGATCATCTTCATGGATCTCTTGGAGGTCTTCATAGGTGAGCATGGACCCATTATTTTGACTTGTAAGAAATGCACAACAAGTCTTTTCATCCAAAATACTAATGGTACTACTTGATGAACTAGCAGCACCAACATCATCAACAACTTTCACCTCTTCACTTGATTTTGAGGTACTAGGAGTTGACATAAATGCCTTGTTCCCAGTATTAGAACTAGTACCTCCATTCTTCTTCAAATCTTGCTCCACAATCTTGAAGTTGCTATACAAGTCCATCAGTTCCATGGTGTCTAGGTCTGGCTTGTTCTTCCAGACAACAACATGCATAGCCCACTCTTCTGGTAAGCTTCTCAGAAATTTTGAGTTCAAATCTTCTTGAGGCATTTCAATCCCAAGAATAGCAAGTTGGCTCACAATATTCTGAAGCCTATTAAACATGTGGTCAAGAGATTCATTGTATGTAGAGGAGAAGTTTTCAAACTGCTGCTTGAGCAGTGTCTTGTGGGTTTTCTTGATGGCTTCATTTCCACCATACCTGGCAATAATAGCTTCAAATAATGACTTGGCATATTTGAACTTGCTGAAGTTTAGAAGTTGATCATTGGGAATGGTCATCATCAGCATGCTTCTTGCCTTCAAGTCATTTTTCTTCTTTATTCTATCTTCTGCAGATGTTGGCTTTGTCTGCAGAGTTGACACCACTTTGCCGTCCACTGTTGATGTAGTGGTGGTAGGCTGGTAAGAGTCTCCATCTTCAATGATTTCCCAAAGTGCATAATCTTGCACTTGGAAATATTGCTCTATCCTCAGCCTCCACATCTCAAACTCATTCTGTTTGAGCATGGGAATCTTTGCAGCAACATTTGTCTGAATAGATTCAACGTCCATTTCTACTTCTTCTTCTAAATCAAATATCAGCCTGAGCTCTGATACCACTTGTTGGGATTCGACACACGGTTAAGGTGGTTAAACCTTTTGTTCTTTGTGTGTATGATATATTGAGTTAATATGATTAAGTATGCGGAATCTACTTAATCACACTTAGAAGGTTATTATGGTTATGGAAATGGAATAGTTGTGTTTGCTATATGACAATGAACAATGAAAGATTAACACCAAACGATTCAATATTATTAATGATAATAATACGAGTGATCTTGAGTTATCACTAGGGTTACAACCTTGAATCTTAAGTTTCTATATCTTGTGATATTGTTGTGTTTGTTCTAGTTCTAACAGCTATGAAAGTTCTAAGTATTTTTACAATATCAACCAACTTATCGACACATAATATCTAGTCTAAGATCTTCTTTTATAGTCCAAGAAGATCTTTACAATATTGCTTAAAGTCTAGTCGAACTACTTGCTAACTTGTCTTGAGTGTGTCAGTACATAAGATACAACATGTATCTGTGTACACAACTTGTTAACTAAGCACATGGGGTAAGATATTATCTACCGTATATTGTTGACCAAAATACATAATATCTTTTCATACTTATCCACTTAGCAGCAGCAATGAGTTATCGCTAGCAGCAGGAACAAGTACACTAGCAGCAGCATCAACAGCAGCATTATCAGCAGCAGAATCAATACACTACCAGCAGGAATGAAACTTTGCACTACCAGCAGAAACAAATATACTACCAGCTGAAACATACTTAGAGAAATTCCCAATTCTTGAACTTCAGAATATTTAATTCCCAACAATAAGAAACACAACAAGAAGCATTAAAGATAATGTTCATGTCTAATTTTCAAGAAACCGCTGCATCTAATCTCCAAATTTTTCCCTTCGTCTGCAAAAGATCCCAACTTGAAATCAAGATATTGGGCTTGTATAACCTCAAACTATCTCATTATACACTGGAAATAAAAAATGAATTCAAAGTCAGAATCTCAGTCATTTTTAGCTATATTAATGAAAGAAGGATATCTATCGTTAATGAAAAGAAAAAAAAATACTAATTCAGTAACATTTAATATACTCATATCATAATGTTGATGCACTAATGTAAAATACAAATGCAGTAATGTATAATCTTACACTATGGATGCCCTGATCTAACAAAAAAAATAGGGTAATGTATAATGTTGATGCACTAATGTATAATACATATGCAATAATGTATAATCTTACACTATGAACCCGTCGCCTGGACCTGTTCTACAAAACTATGGTGGACCAGATGTATCACAACAGTTGACACATGACATCTTACAGTTCAATGGTCAAAGGTCATCAAAACTGTTTGATCAAGTACAAAAGCTAATCATGCCTTTAGTGTAAGTATTTTAGGAAGGAGTACGTTTAGTGGTCATGATTACCTGAGAGTAGTGCAACGAATGCCCAGGATGGCTAGGAAGACAAGCATAATTAACCTTCTTTACCAAAGGATGAGAAGTTAGAAATTCTGCAATCTTTTGTGCATTCTCGTGTGACAGTATGACACATTAGAAAACGAGCTCTGAAAACGAAGTTGATATAGATACCATCAAACATTTAATCAAATTGAGGGTGTGTTTTCATGTATGAAAATGGAGTTGATCTGTCTAACATCAGACGTTATAATGTTATATTATCAGTTTTCAATAAGTTTATACCAGCTTCCATACCTATTTGACAAAAAAATTCGTTGTGGTAACTTTTTTTCCTTTATACGTCAAACGGATGCACTAAATTATTCCATACAGATGCCTTATTATTTCAACACAATATTCCATACAGATGCCTTAATGTTCTAATACATATGCATTAAACACACAAATTGATGCCCTAATACATTATTAAAATAGATGCACAAAACAAAACAAACAAACTGGTGCTCTATTCAGTTTTAAAATAGATGCTATGTTTCATGATACCGTTATGCACTAGTCAAACAATCGAACAAACATATGACTTAAGTAATTTCAGTATGCTATTATCTAACAAACAAATGCTCTTTTTATGATACTTTGATGAACTAATCAAACATACAAAGTCTCAAACAGATTTCAGCGTTCGACGGATTAATCATATTGCCTAATTATACTCAATTGGATGTTGTAATGTATCAAAGGATGCACTAATAACAATAAATGATTCCATAATAAAATATTAATAATACCCTGCTATGATCAACGATGAACTAAACATACAAACGGATACACTAAACTTACATACATATGCCTTAATATGTCTGACGATGCACTAATCATTCTAATTGATGCCCTAATCATACTCACTGATGCTCTAATATGTTTCAACGATGCGCGAAACATACAAACATACGCCCAAGTATGTCCAACGATGCACTAAAATAAAAACGGATGTGTGACAACCCATTATTTTCCAGACGTATTTTTATACGAGATTATCCCTGTTTTTCATATACGAACTTTTCTGAAATCAATTGGTTTAAAAACGTGAAGTTATCTCGCGAAACGTGGAAAACGTGCATAACGTGTACTGGCACAACCGACGATTTGATTTGATTATTTTATTATTTGTGAGAAACGAGGCGTATGAATAGTCATTTTTGTTGGAAATATTATTCTGAGCGCAATGGCGTAATTCTCGTGTCTTGAATCCGCTGTTTACTAGCCTAAATGAGCCCCGAGCCTCGTTACGTGAAAGATTACAAAAACTTCAGAATTGGTCCCTGGAGTAAAGTTCCACCGTCGCCCCTAGACTTTAGATGTTGGCAATTTTGGTCCCTAGGGTTTACATAATCTTTTCCCTGCCTATATAAACCTCACATTAACCCATACTAGGGTTATTACTCCCACCCTTTATCTGGCAGCCGCCCACCCAAGTCCGGCCACCTCCGGCCACCCCCACCGTCCACAACCATCCCACACCGCCACTACCCACCTTTACCCCGTGACTCCCTCATCTTCTTTTGAGACATAACGCGCCCCAAACACCTTTCCACCGTCGTGTACGCGCCACCACATCTCGTCTTCTCTTGATCTCGCCGTGTTCCACCGAAGGTAGGTATAGATCGAGTTGGAAACTCGATCTAAACACCGAGACACCACATGTGGTGAATCGGTGTGGGTTTAAAAATGGATAGAAATGATTTTTATTAATAAAAAAAAAGAGTAAACGTTGTGGTATCATCAATAAATCGAGTCGAGTTGTGTTTGTGTTTTGATGCCGTGAGCATAAGCTCACGGCCGAAGCTTGTTGTTGGCTTATTCGAGCTCATTCTTGGCTTATTAGTGGCTTACTCGAGTTTAGTTATATTTTTGTTAGTTTGGTTCTAGTGGATCCGATTTGGGTCGAAACCCACATAAGGGTTATAATTTGATTATAGATTTTGGTGTTGGTTTATGGATTTTCTTTGGTTCGATTCGTTTGGACCGATTATACATTGGGTCTGTTTGAATGTTGTGTTCGAAAAGAGGTTCGAAGCCGAGACCCTTTGGTCTCGGCATGGCGAGGTTGATATGTTTATGGTAATTGTGGTCTTTTCGTGATATTGGTTTAGGTTTAGTAAGATTTTTGGTCCGTTTGGTTTGTCTTGCTCGCGGCGTAGATTCACAGCCGAGACCTTGTGGTCTCGGCGAGGTAAGCTACATGGGTCTGATTGGTTCTGTTCATGGGCAATGTTGGTTCGAAGCCGAGAGCTTGAAGGTCTCGGCGTGGTAAGTTTATTATTGTTGTTGTTATTGTGTCGAGAGTGGATTTGGATTTAGATTAGTTTTGTATATTGAGGTTGAGTCGTAGGATTATTGGCTGAATTATTGATTGATATATTGACTTGGATTATTACTTGTGATGGTTTGAGCAACGTCGGGTGTTAACCGAGACATTGTAGTCTCGGCGTGGCCTCGACAAGCCGAAAAATTGATTTGGACTTGTATTTGGACATTATTACTTGAACATGTTGACTTTTTGACCCGAACGTGTGACAAAGGGGTTATAATGGGTTATTATGGGGTCCGGGAACTAAGTTAGACCCGAGGGAACTGTTGATGTATTGTGACTCTAAACGGGAAAATAACTCGTGACTTGACTTATATTTTGACTCGACGTAAACTAAAAGAAAAGAGATGATAAATAAAATTATTTGAAATATTAATTAGCAAATTTAATTTGTTATTTAATATGTGATGACAAAAAGGGAATTTAATGTGTGGTTATTAAATTTTGGATAAAAACGGAAAAACACGAGGGTTATTGGACGCTTCGAGTCACGTTTACCCGTAGGATATTTGGGTTTATTGGATTACTTATCGGGGAATACCACTTAGATTAATTGTGGGACTTATTATTGAATGTTTGGTAGTCGGAATTTCTTGGGAATAAATGGTAACAGTTATTACTTTAACATGTTGGTAAACTCATAAATTGTTCGACATGGTAACGTTCCATTAGGGGACGAGCCATGGCGAATTAATGTTTTATTATATAAAACATATAAGAATTATAACCTAACGGGATGTTTGGAAAATACCGACGACTACCAATCTATTCACTTGATTTTGGGTGTGGTGATTTGTGTAATTTATCTGGTTTGACCCCGTCGTTTCGTCCTGAGTTCTGTATCGTTTTTCTCATCGATTTCGTTTGTTTATTCTTCTTTTGGCGTGCGTACTCTTGAGTCGTGTCTTTCTTCCGTCACACGAATGATGATACCCAACTTATACTAAAGGCTAAGAATAGATTATTTTTGGAAGAGGAATCGAATTATTTTGGGAATGAAAATGATTGATTTTGGAAAGGGAAATAGTTAACTTTTGGAGACTTTTACGCTTTTAGTTACCGTATGGAATATATTTTGAGACGAGTCTTGATATTATTAGGTTGTGCCGCGTCAGTTGTGCCATGTGTCATAGATGCCATTGTGCTTGTACCTCCGTGTACCTTTGTGCCTGTATATCTTGGAACCGTCGTTCCGTATGTCTTGAGACTGTTGTATTTTGCTTCTCGATTCCAGTCGTGTCAGTTGTGATCTTTGCATTGCTGTGGCTAAGGTGAGTTCATGGCCCCTACTTTTACCGGTTTTATAACTATTTTGGGGAGAATACATGCTCGTTTTTAACTAAACTCAATGTTTTTGAATGCTTTAATGCTGTGATCTACTGGTTTCATGATTTTGGACAATATGTGTGTTTTGATTGCAATATGTGCCTTATTGTGTGAACTCAATTTGTGTGACTTGGCTTGAACGTGTGCAACTGTTTAGTGATGCATTGATAGTATATATTTTGGGAAGTGGCACCCAGTATATATTTTGGGAAGTGGCACCCAGTATACATTTTGGGAAGTGGCACCCAGTATGAATTTGGGAAGTGGCACCCAATCTATGTGTGGATCATTTATGCGTGTTTGTAGTCTGAGGTTCAGTTGTTGCTAGTTTGTTACGTGCTCACATTTGTATACCCTGCTCACTATTGTCCAACGCTTCATTATTCACAGCTTCGTGGTTTAATTCACAAACCTATGAACTCACCAGCGTAAGCTGACCTTTTAGCATGTATTTTCAGGTTAAGGCGATAGCTTAATTTTTGGAGGCACTTGGCAAAAAAAAAAAAAAAAAGAAAAAAAAGAAAAAAAAAGAAAAGAAAAGGGCGTGGTCATAGACGACTCTGAATAACATTTGGGACCGTTTTACTTATTTTATGGGCTTGTTTCTGCACTACTTTTAAATAATGTAATTTAACACATTTTGTGTTAATAAATTTTATTCTAAATGACTGAGGTAAAAACCGTTCTTTGTACCTTGTGTTGTGATACCAATTTAGTAGCACCCCAGTGATATGTATGCTTCTGCTGGACCCGATTTTGGGGTATGACTGGATGCCTTACTATGAACAACAATGCACTAAACATATAAATTAATACACTAAATACATATAGTGATGCCTTAATATGTGTAACGATGCACTAATTAAACTCACGGATGTCCTAATCACAGTCACTAATGCTGTAATATTTTTAATGATGCAATAAGATTTCATATCATTACACAATAATATATAATAATGTGCTCTAGCGTCTATCCTAATGCTCCAAATATACACATAGATGGACTAAGATGTGATATAAGTACCTATCATCTAAAGAATAGTAATATCACACATACACACTTTTTCTACTGATAAAATAACCAATACAAGTAAAATTAACATTTGACACATCAGAGTATAAATATAGTGCATCATGCTTATAAAATCTCATTCAGACATTTAATCAAACGGATATACTAAACATATACATTGATTCCTTAATATGTCTGACGATGCCCTAATGATAATCATTGATGCCCTAATATGTTCATTGATGCACTTAACATAAAAACATATGCCCAAGTATTTCTAATGATGCACTAAACATACAAATGGATGCCCTACTATGACCAACGATGCACAAAACATACAAACGGATACACTAAACATAAACATTGACGCCTTAAATATCTGACGATGCACTAATCATACTCACTGATGCCCTAATATATTTCATTGATGCACTAAACATGCAAACCTTTAACCTGATGCAACAACCACAAACACAGATGCACTAATTCAACTTGGTGCCCTAACGTGTAATCTGATGCTACAAATTTACACACAGATGCCTTAAGATGTCATATCATTTAATATCAAACACATATGCAGCAAATTAGTGCATCACAGTTATAAATCTTACTCATACATTTTATCAAACACCTGGTGTGCAACTTTTAATAATCACATTTTTCATGCATTTTTTTCATCAAATTTGTTCCATATCTAGTAAAAAACTAAAATAACAAAAAAAAAAAAAAAAAAAAAAAAAAAAAAAAAAAAAAAAAAAACTGTAATTAGATACTTTCAGGTTATACATAATTTAACACTTATTCTAGTTGCTGAAATTAGTTCACTTACTGTTGTATGTATTTCCGGCGAGTGTCATCGACGATGGACTATTCATGAGAGCAAACAAAGGTGGCCAGTAATTGATGTCAGTGATTTGGCGACTGTTGGTGGTGTTTCAATGGTGGTGGTGCCGGCGGTGGTTATAATGGTGGTTACCAACGGTGATGAAAATTATAATTATTCTAGGCGGTGATGGTGGTTGTAATGGTGGTTACCGGCAGTGATGAAGTACAATCAATCTGGTATGAAAATGGCGGTGATGCGTTTGGAACTTGGAAGAGAGAAAATGGCGGTTATAAAATTTGGTGCATCATAGTTATAAAATTTGGTGTATCATATTTATAACTAATTTTTATAACTGTGATGCACCAAAATAAAAAGGTGCATCATAGTTGTAAAATTTTGGCGGGAAAATTTTTGGCTGGAAAAAAAAAATTGGCCCTAAAAAAAAAATTGGTTCCCCATAGGCCAGTCTCCTTTCAACTCTAAATCCCTGCAGTGTATTGCAAATATGAATATCATATCCAGTATCGTATACCCAGGAATTTATTTTATGAGTTAATGAAAATAATTCAATCATGAAAAAGTTACCTGAAGTGCTGGATTTACCAGCCTCAACCTTCATCTTTTTCACACGCAACTCCTCGAGATAGAGTGGACAATTTCGTTTCCAGTGTCCTATCTCATGGCAGTGGTGACAAGCCAGATCCTTCTTGTTTGGATTCTCCTTGTTCTTCTTAGGGTTGTTCTTCTTGGGCATAGGTTGATAAGCTATAACTTGTTTACCCTTGTCAACTTTACCCTTACCCTTCTTATTCGCCTGCGGTTTTGGCTTTTGGATCCTACCTCCTTGTATAGCTAATACTTGAGGAGTAGGTGCCTTGTTTGGTAAACCCTTCTCATAGTCCACAAGCATTGCGAGCAATTCTGTGTCTGTCTTCCCCGAGCAATGCATGTTATAGTTTTGAACAAATCCTTTAAAATCCTTGTTCAGGGACCTATTGATTAAGTTCACACACACATTCTCAGGATAGACATAGTTGATCTGGTGTAGTTGGTCCATGTACATCTTCATTTCCAACACATGATCATGAACAGGTTTACCTTCCCCCTGCTTGCAGCTGTGTAATGCATCGATCAAATCATACAATTCATCAGCTGCTGGCTTCTCATAAGTCTTTTGGAGTTCTTCCAGCATATCTTTAGGAAAATAGTTCTCAAACTGCTTTTGCAATTTGGGGACCATACTTCCAAGCATCAAGCACGCAACTTCATTGTGCTTTTCGAACTCCAATTGCCATGCTTGTCTGACCTCTTCAGGTTCAGTAGCAGCTGGTTCTTGAGGGCAAGGCTTAGTCAAATATTCCAGCTTTTTGGACACTCTCAAGACAATCTTGAGTGACCTATGCCCGTCATTGAAATTTGGGCCAGTCAAATTTTCCCTTTCAAAGTGTTTTTGAAAGCAGAACTTAGTACAACATTTTCAGGTTGAGCCATTTCTACAGAAAAAGTTCAAATATTAGTATTCTGATAATACAATTTTTCAAGAAAAGAAAATACCCAGGAAATATACATATAACCATTTAATCTTATTGAAAACTAGGATCCAAATTTTCATAGTTTCACTACATCAGTTTTTCTGCTGGTAGTGAAAGTACAAAATATGGTAATCTGTCGTACAATAATCGGTAAACAATTTCCGACTCCTAGATCATTATGGGATTTACTTTTGCCAAATACAATTTGCAAAGTAAACATGTTTCATCCCATCTCATGCCTTAAGTTTCTAGGTCTCACTAAGAACTTAATTAAGTCCTCTAATTTAAAAACTGTAAATTCTCCATTACTGGTCTCACGCATAATGGAAATTTACCTTGTCATTAAAATCTAGGTAAGGTCTCACTTACGCTAAATATTAACTCCAAGTGTTTCTTATAATTAGATAGCATGGACTTAAATTTTAAGGTATTTAATTTTGATGTGTCAATCAAAATATGTACGAAGAAGCATGCACACATCTTCGTATCATAAATTTTCAAAACGTTTTTATTTACCAATTAGGCTAAGATATAAATCAACAAAGTTTTAATTGAGGTATTGGGTTCACCAATCAAAGAATTACCTACAATTATCGCCCACTATATCCTACTGCTGCATGAGTCTAAAGACCCAAGTTATTTGGATAATTACCACAAAAGTGGCGCGTGAAATTGAGGTCAATTACCCTTAAGATGATTTTGTAGAAAAAAAAAGCTTACTTGGTAGCTCCAATTAGACGCACAAAGGAGCGGAGAGACAAACGTCTGCCCAAAGGCTAATTAAAAACGCGTCTCTTTCGGATGACAATTTAATGTCAAGCCTCCTTATACCCCTTTATGTTTGTCAAAACTAGGTGAGCCGTTCATACTATTGGTACAAAACTCATCACTCAATTAAAAGTTTATGATTATAAGTCTTAAAAAATATGTTATAAACTATAATATTGCTAGTCTCGCCTGGGAGCAAATTACTGTGCGAAGCGAACCACTGTCGGTACATAAGACTTTGCAATATATATAATTTATCACATCAAGTTTCATAGTTACTAGGTCAATTTATTTTCTATTCGAAAAATTACCCTTTTTGCTTACAATTCGTCATACAATTTAAACAAAAAACAAGTAATTAATAAAAATAAATAACCAAATAAGTACACATAATCTTAACAATTAAATCATGTAGCCACATGCAAACTTTTTGATAAAACCCTATTAATAATCTATCTATGGTTTTAATATGCATATATTTAACTAAGACTATCCCCTACAATGGTAGGTGAGCCACATGCATCGACGAATCGATTGCGTTAGTCTTAGCAAATATATACCAAGTAGCACATAAATAGATTCATTAATTTAATTAGTTGAGGTCTTCCCCAATTTTAGATTTATCTTAATTACATGTCACTACAAGAAAACAAAGAACGGGCGACAAGAACGATGCCGACGACACAATGTCGTCGGAATATTACACTAAATGACAAAAAACTGGCTTGACTGAGCCAAGCGACACGTCGTCGGTATAATGATACCAATGTTTGACTTTTCAAAACCTGGTGAAAACTTGGGCGGGAGTTTGACCCGCCAATATTATGTCGACGACATGTCATCGGCAGTATATAAACAAAAAAATAATTGTGATTAGCGTGGGGTTAGCGATTGATTAAGAATTATTTTGCCGTTAGTGTTATTGTACCGACAACATGTCGTCGGTATTTATTTAGGTCAAAATTTTGACTTTTCCCGCGTGTGAATAATAGCGAATAATTGGGCGGGGTTTTTTTCCCGCCTTTATGACGCCGACGACATGTCGACGGGAATATTTCCCGCCAAATTTTCCTTTTACCCCACCAATTTTTTACTTATATATATATATATCGTATAATGAAATTATCACAAAACACGTAAATTCTCACAAAAAACACACATAACAATGGATGGTTTAACGCCGGAACAGGAATGGTCAAAGGCTTTATCACACGAGCTCCTTTATAATGAAATTATACTTCATTGGGGCTGGGAAATTTTTGATGAATATGGTTCTTATGCGAACTGTGCACCGTGGCAGAGAGACAAGATTCTGGAATGGTTGAGGAGAAAGCCGTACTATAGAGAGTATTTGGAAGAGCTAGATGCTGCTGAAGCTCAACGTGCTGCTGAAGCTCAAGCTGCTGCTGTTGGAGGTGACGATGAAGCTGAAAGCACGTTGGACCTCGACACCGAATTTGGTAATCTGGAAATTAGAGTAACAAATCTCGTAGCTACGTTTGCACATTTCAAGGAAATGAGAGCAAGGAAGGGAAAAGATGGTGCGAGTTCCAGCAAAGCGGGAAGTAGCCGCAAAAAAAAAAAATAATAAACGGGTTGTTTCGTTTGATCTGTTTCGTTTGGTTGTCGAGTTGTTTAGTTTGATCTGTTTCGTTTGCTTGTCGAGTTATTTCGTTTGATTCTGTATGAAATGTATGTGGTTGAGAACTCTTGTGTGTTTTAAATAAACGGTTTGCCTTCGTGTTTGTTAGTTGTGATATTGTTCCTTCAGTTCCATTCTTCGACACCTCCGACATTCTTTGTACATATGTAATTTAAAACATACGTATTACTCCAACATTAAAGCGTATGAATTAAAAATATAAAGCACGTTCGACATCAATTTTCACAAAAACAACAACATTTTATTAAACAACAAACAACAACAACAAACAACAACAACAACAACAGCAGCAACAATAACACAACAAACAACAACAACGACAATAACAGCAACAACAACAACAATAACAGCAACAACAACAACCTACATACGAAGATTTCCCATATCACCTAGCATGTCATTATAAAGGTCGTGAAATAAGGCAGCTGAATCAATTGTGTGTTTGTTTGGATGCATATACACTTCTAGCATTTTATTGAGTACCATTATCTGGTGATTCAGTTTGATGTAGTTTGAGCACTCTGTATTTCCAGGACTCGATGTTGAAGGTCCTGCAGTGTAACGAGTTGGAGTTATGGATGGTCCTGCGGAATGAGTTGGAGGCGTTGAATCTCCAAGAGAACCGGTCATTTTGGCGAGTCGTTCCTCCTTCCATAAAAAAAAATCGCATCCAAACTCCTTTGTCCTACCCTGTTAAAGAGTAAAAACTATTATTTTTAACAACTAACCAAATTATTTATATAACACACAAAAAAATATGTAATTGTTCACCTTTGATAAAGGACACGCATAGTATTGTTTACCAAGGGAGTAAGGTTTATGCGATTCTCGCAGAATTACGTCTCCTCGTTTACAAGGACAAGCAAAAGCTTCAAATTCCGCCATCTTCACCATGATAACAGTGTGTGTTTGTGGTTGTGAGGTTAAGTGGTTTTGAGTATAAGTGGTTGTGAAGTTGTGTGGATAAGATGTTAGTATATAAGAGCAGATCTTGGTGGGAAATTTTTGGTGGGAAAGTTTTGGTGGGAAATTTTTGGTGGGAGATTTTGGTGGGAAGTGTTTTGTTGACAGATGGTGTGATATTATCTAGGGTTTCTTGTGTATAACATCTCGTGTAGAACCATATCATCTCGGATCATTCGTTTAACATCTCATGTAGAACCATATCATCTCGGATCATTCGTTTAACATCTCGTGTAGAACCATATCGTCTCGGATCATTCGTTTAACATCTCGTGTACAACCATATCATCTCAGATCATTCGTTTAACATCTCGTGTACAACCATATCATCTCGGATCATTCGTTTAACATCTCGTGTAGAACCATATCATCTCGGATCATTCGTTTAACATCTCGTGTAGAACCATATCATCTCGGCTCATTCGTTTAACATCTCGTGTAGAACTATATCAAACGAAACAACTCGACAAGCAAACGAAACAACTCGGCAAGCAAATGAAACAACTCGACAAGCAAATGAAACAACTCGGCTCATTAGTTAGGAATTGCATCTTTCAAACTAGAACAAGATAAGCTGGAACTTTGTTGTTGAGCACCAGTTCCATAATTGCTCGGATCATTCGTTTAACATCTCGTGTAGAACCATATCATCTCGGATCATTCGTTTAACATCTCGTGTACAACCATATCATCTCGGATCATTCGTTTAACATCTCGTGTAGAACCATATCATCTCGGATCATTCGTTTAACATCTCGTGTAGAACCATATCATCTCGGCTCATTCGTTTAACATCTCGTGTAGAACTATATCAAACGAAACAACTCGACAAGCAAACGAAACAACTCGGCAAGCAAATGAAACAACTCGACAAGCAAATGAAACAACTCGGCTCTTTAGTTAGGAATTGCATCTTTCAAACTAGAACAAGATAAGCTGGAACTTTGTTGTTGAGCACCAGTTCCATAATTGCTCGGATCATTCGTTTAACATCTCGTGTAGAACCATATCATCTCGGATCATTCGTTTAACATCTCGTGTAGAACCATATCATCTCGGATCATTGGTTGAAAGTGAAGTGGGTCTGAGAAAATAGGCAAGTTTACGGGTCGGGTTATGGTGTTTGGGTGATATCATCGACTCTTCTCTTTCTTCCATTATTATGTCTTCCGCCATTGTTGTACTTATAAGAAGTTTGTTCGAGGTGACTACTCTTTGAAGTGTGTGTAAAAGAACTAGTTAATTATATATTAAATAAAAATATTTAAATTAAATAATTTTTTTTAATTTTATAAAGTATTTATAATAAATAAAAAATTTTAATTATATAAAAGTAATCATACCGTGGACATGTCGTCGGTATTATAACCGCCAAAATTTTCACGAAAATTTAATTCATCCCGCCAAACGAGAAACGACAAATTAACTTTATTATACCGACGACATGACGTCGGTACCATTAAAAGATATACCAAAACCAAATCTGGCCAACATTTAGAAAAATAAAAGGCATAAAAGTATTCCTCCTCCTCAATTATTGACGACCGGCGATTTACTCCACCACCACTTCCGACACCACTACCAGTACTCCACCACTACCACAGCTCCACCATCACTACACCACCACCTCCGACACCTCAGCTCCACCTCCGACACCACCACAGCTCCACCTCCTCCTCCTCTCATGTTTAATTCACTCCTCAACCCCTCCTTTGTTTAATTCTTCTTCTTCCCCACTTCTTCTTCTTCTACAAAACAGGTAATTTTGATTTTTGTTAATTTTGTTTTTTTGTTAATTTTAGTGTTAATTTAAGTGTTAATTTTGTATTAATTTTATTTTCTTTTCTTTATTTTGTTTATACAGCCGAGACAGCCAAGAGCGAGAGTCGAGAGCTGAGACAGTCGAGATAGAGGTAATGTGGTCCTTTTTTTTTTTTTTTTTTTTTTTTTTAAACTTTTGGTATCCCGACGACATGTCGCTGACAACAGTTTTTTTTTAAAACTTTTTATATATTAATGTGCTCTCTTTTAATATAGCCCGAGCCCGAGCCCGAGACCGCAGCCCGAGACCACAGCCCGAGACTGCAGCATGAGACCACAGCCGAGTGCCCGAGACCACAACCGAGACAGTATGTTGTTATTTTTTTCATATCCGTATTATTTTTTACATATCAGTATGTTTGTGAAATGTTGCGTGACGGATATAGGCGTATTTTTGTAGATTCCAGTGCGGTTTAGGATTTTTGTAATGTACTCGATTATATGTGTTTATGTGAGAAAGCGTTACATGTGTAGGATAGAAGTAGAATATTTGCGGAAAAATCAGTTGGTGGAAAATTCAGTTGAGGAAAAATCAGTTGGTGTAGGATAGAAGTAGAATTTTTGCGTTAGAAGTAGAATAATTCAAGTTAGAGGGTGTTTGTTTTGGCTTATATAACAGGCTTATGGCTTGTTTAGTTTTCGGCTTATGTTTCATAAGCTAAATTTTTATGGCTTATTTTGAAACTTTTTACCTTACATAAACTTATCATGACATGATAAACTTATATAAACAAAATAGTTTCAAAATAAGTCACAAAAAATAAGCTTATGAAACATAAGCCGAAAACCAAATCGATAGTGAATCTATTATATCAACGTTTTGTAGTGAATCAGTTGCAAAAGTGTAACATGTATTTATATTCTATTAATTGTTTAACTTAAAATAGTCGATTTGTGTATTATTGTTAGACTTTTGTGAATGTTTTAGGATTTTAGTGATTAATTTCGGAAAGTCCCAGTCTGAAGTTAATCATCCTATAGAAAACCCGTCCGGAATTAATTTATTAGAAATTAATTTCGGAAAGTCCCCTGTTTGGGACTGCTTTTTGAATGTTTTGTCTCATTTAGGATATGGATGCGTATAACTGATTTACTATTTGAGATGATTTCGACAGTGTTTCTCCTTTACTCCTACGAATATGTCCTTAATGCACATATTTGGGGAGTTGAGGGGAAATGCTGCCGAAATTTTCTCAAATAGTAAATCAGTTATACGCATTCATATATGAGACGAATCATTCAAAGAGTGGGTTAGGATTGCCTTCCGTAGTTGCGCTAGGTGAACAAAACAACTCGTAATCATTAATTAAGTGCATATAATAACCGATTGGATCATAAAAATGCAGTTATGATAATTGATAAGAGTTGGACCCGTATAGAGCATCGTGGTTCAAAAGAATTTCTTGATGGTCTTGCCGCCTTCCTCGATCATTGCAAACCGTTATTGAATAGTTACAGAAACATAAAATGTCCATGTCGTTGTTGTTGTAATGTTCCATGGGTATCTCTCGAAGGTCTTAAAAGCCACATAGGCCAAAATGGGTGGGACCCAACTTATACACAATGGAAGGATCATGGTGAACCGGATCCTCCGAATAATGATCAAAATGATATTCTTGATACCACAACACAACGTGAGATGAGTGACATGGGTGCGTGCCTTAATGATATTCTTGATATTCCTCCGAATAATGATCAAAATGATATTCTTGATATTCCTTCGAATAATGAGCCGACTCATGGAAATATTGGCGAGACAAGTAACGAGCCGAATCAAGCAGCGACACCTCCTCTGCGTAACGAGTTTGAAGAGTTACTTGCAAGTTCCAACCAGGCTCTGTACCCGGGTTGTGACTTTATGACAACATTGGATTTTATGGCAAAGTTTACACATCTTAAGATCAGCGGTAAATGGAGTGATACTTCATTTAACAAAACGCTAAAATTTCTCCAGGAGGTATTTCTGCCCAGGTTAGGTTACAATCTCCCACCGTCATACTATCATATAAAGAAGACATTCAAAAAGATGGGGTTAGGGTACGAGTCTATACATGCTTGTGAAAATGATTGCTTTCTATATCGGGGGGATGATGGCGAAGATTTGGAGTATTGTCCGGTCTGCAAAACGAGTAGATGGAAAGACAAGAACACAACGGGGAAGAAAGTTCCTAACAAGGTGTTGCGTTACTTTCCTATCATTCCTAGACTACAACGTTTGTACAAGTCTATTCACACTGCAAAACATATGACTTGGCATGCTACTGGAAAGTCTACGGACGGTAAGATGCAACACCCGGTTGATGGTAAAGCATGGCAGAAGTTTGACAATAAATATTCGGATTTTGCTATAGAACCAAGAAACGTTCGATTAGGGTTGGCTGCTGATGGTTTCAATCCGTTCGGCAACCTTAGTCAGACTTACAGCATGTGGCCGGTCATATTAACAACATACAACTTGCCTCCGTGGTTATGCATGAAAGAGACTTCTTTGATGCTGACGTTGTTGATTCCTGGCCCTAAATCACCGGCGAAGGACATCGATGTTTACTTGAAGCCCTTGATTGATGACCTTGTGGAATTATGGAAAAAACCAGGTATCTTGACTATGGACGCTGCTACAGGCACTCAATTCCACATGAGAGCGATGCTTTTATGGACCATCAATGATTTTCCTGCTCGAAGTAGTTTGTCTGGTTGGCAAGGGCAAGGTTACTACGCTTGCCCTACATGCAAAGTAGACACTCCGGCTACGCGTGTGATAAGCAAAACAGCTTATGTTGGTCATAGAAGATTCTTAAAAAAAACCATAAATGGAGGAGGGACTATACGACATTCAATGGTGAACCCGATGATAGAGATCCTCCTAGAAAAGATACTAGGGCTGATATCTTGACTCAACTTGCGACATTGCCCACACGTGTGCCGGGGAAACATCCGGATTATGGGGGTGGGAAGATAAAACGTAATCATACAGTCGAGCTGAACTGGACTAAACGGTCTATCTTCTACGATCTTGAATATTGGTCTTTTCTTTCTCTACCACACAATTTAGATGTCATGCATATCGAAAAAAATGTGTTGGAGAGTATCTTGAACACCTTGTTAATGAATGACAAATCTAAAGACACCGCTAAGGCAAGACAAGATTTGCAAGCTCTGGGCATTCGACAGGAGTTGTGGCTCAGAAACAAACAAAACGGGAAGTGCTCGAAGCCTCATGCTAAGTACTCCTTCACACCCGATAAAAGAAAACTCTTCTGTCAGTACATCAAAACAGTTAAACTACCAGATGGGTTCGGATCCAAGTTCAAGTCAAAAGTGACAAAAGATGATAACAGTATAACGGGCATGAAGTCTCATGACTGTCATATAATGATGCAACGGTTACTCCCTTATGGACTTCAGCAATACTTGGACGCACAGACTTATACACCCTTGATCGAGCTTTGTTTCTTCTTTAAGCAAATTTGCGCCTGAACTTTGATGGTGAAAGACATAGTGTAAGCTAAAGACTAGTTGATCAATATTTTGTGCAGTCTCGAGCAAATATATCCTCCTGCTTTTTTTGACATTATGATTCACTTGATTACGCATTTACCTGAAGAGGCTATTGAAGGCGGGCCTGTTTCATTCCGATGGATGTATCCATTTGAAAGATACATGAAGAAGCTTAAAAACTATGTCCGAAATATAGCTAAGCCGGAGGGTTCAATAGCGGAGGGTTATGTTGCAGATGAAGCATTAACTTTCTGTTCTCGTTATTTTCATGGTGTTAGGACAAAATTTAATCATCCCGCTGCATCTCAGGATCGTCCTCGCCCAACAAGTGATTTCCAGGTGTTCCGATCACTATGTACCAATTCTGGTAAAGAGACATTGATTGGGTTAGGTCTCCAAGAAATGAAGAGAGTGATATGGTATGTACTTCACAACAGTCCTGAGATCGACACGTACATGGACGAGTTCGAGAGGTATGCGTTTATATTTTGAAATTTCTTTTTCCCAAGTTATCTTTTCGATTTATTCTAATATCATGAACATTTTCAGGGAATTTCCTGATATCGACATGCAACAAGCATTTCCGAGCTGGTTTGAGACGAAGGTAAACTTATTGTATGTATTTCCATGTATAAATAACGACTATTACTCATCTCCATCTATTCTTATCTTTTTTCATAGATCCGTAAACTTTACATAGCCGATGACCCAAGCTGTACTCCCGACTTATTCGCTTTGGCTTGTGGACCATCACCGACCCCAATCTCAGTCAACTCTTGCGTAGTCAACGGTGTGAGGTTTGTCGTACACAGCTACGGTTTTTGATTTACTACATGCCAAAATTTGTGTCATGTTGTTTCTAGTGGTAAAACGTTGTGGTTCGACTTAAGCAACAAAAACCTTACATTCTCGAGTTAAGTCTTCTACCTTGAAGATCCTGCCAGACGACCACTCCATTGGAAGGTCGTCCAAGAAGTAAATCACAACACAACCTGGGATGTCATCGTGGTAGAAGACGATGATGATGTGATACATGGCAACAACTCATCCGATCTCCAACTGTCTGCTAATTTGAATGATTTGGAACTTGAAACCTTAAATATCGATGGTGAATCAACGTTAGTTGAGGCACCACCACCAATCATTCCTGTTGATGACGACGATGATTTTATTGATGATGAAGACGACGATCCTTATGATTTAGCAGCTTCTGATAATGAAGTCGCAAACAATTCTGATGATGAAGTTGAAGTTGCGACTAATGTTGTTTATGATAGTGATTGTGATTGTGCAGATTGATCTTAAAATGTAACTTGTAAAAGGACACTTATTTTAATGAAATTGTTATGGATTGTTTAAAAGTGTATATTTATTTTGAATGTGTATGTATTTGAATGTGTGCATGCTTATGTTAATTTGTTCCTGAATTTCTATATGTTATTCAACTTGTACTTTTACAGATGGCAGCAGCAGTTGCGCGCAGTCATGGTGGTGACGGTGCCTGTGAGCCACCACCTTTCCCTACCCGTCAGATTGAGAGCGGGTGCTGTGATGGTGGTAAGAATTTCTAGATTACATATATATGTATATATATACATATATATGTATATATATAGATATATGTATATATATATATATATATATATATATATGTATATATATATATATATATGTATATATATATATATATATATATATATATATATATATATATATATATATATATATATATATATATACATATATATATATATATATATATATATATATATATATATATACATATATATAAGTTACTTTATGACGTTTTCACTCACTCCAATTGCAGGATCAGGGCGACCCCGCCGAGGAGGTAGGGCCTCGGGGGAGGCAGGGGTAGGGAAGGTCGGGATGGCGGCAGGCCGCGAGTACGCCAAGAAAATAAGAATGTGGCGCTCAAGAAAGCCGTGAAAAATAGCGGCCCACAGTCGATTGAGTTTGAGATTGGTGATCAGGGGACTTATTGTCATGTCGGCAAGAACCAAAAGTGGTTTAGCAATTACTTCGGCGAGCTCATTCGGCAGCTGCCGCTAAGCTATGACTCCTGGTACGATATAGAATCGGAGAAGACGGCTAACTTCCTTCCACAGCTCGGGGTCTGTTATTTCATTTTCCTTTTATATTGTTATGTTATCGTGTTTATTTATTTAAATGTGCATATTTATTTAAATTTGTTTATTTATTTATATCTCTATATTTAATTATTTGAATGTGTACATTTATTAAAATTTGTTTATTTATTTATATCTTTATATTAATTTTATCTATATTTGATTGCAGCGTATGTTCAATTTGGAACGCCACAGGAGCAGACCGGAATGGGAGACCATTCGGGCGGCGCTCACCCAGTATTTCGCTAAACGATATTCAGACAACAAATATGATATGAAACGTGATTACTTTACCAAACAGGGTGGGGCTGCGAGAGTGGAAGAGATCAGAAGAAATCCTCCTCCGAACATGGAGCAGGCTGAGTGGGAGAAGCATGTCGAGTTGTACATGTCGGAGAAGGCACAGAAACGATCGGCTATGAACAAAGAGAATCGAAAGAAGAACAAGATTCACAGCCGCCACGGTTCGAAATCATTGGCCGCATCTCGACACGAATATGTAAGACACATTTTATTTTTATAAGATTATTTAATTTTTTATAATATATTAATTAAAATTATTTATACTAAATAAAATATATATGGTGTTTGATTTCTCATTTTAATTTGTTTCATCCTATATGCATGTGTATATATATATAGTTCGAGAACAGCGAGGACCATCAGTACCCGTCCCTGTTCGATACCTATCTTGACACCCACTGCAAGAATGGTGTTTGGTTGCAGGATGAGGCTCGTGCTTAGTTTGTAAGTATCGTTTTTTATTTATTTATTTATTTATTTTCCAAACACGCACTTAATGATTTATTGAAACATAATCTAGTAATTAACCCAACTAATATATTAATTTTCTCATTTTTTTTCAACTACATAGGAAGAGATGGTCAGGCTAAGGCAGCCGAGATCCGATATGCCGACAGAGGAGGCGTGCCTCACGGAGGAGCAGATACTTGCCCGGGTAATCGGGGGCAAGCAGCGTGGTCACATAGCCGGCAGGGGCAGGGTGGTACTCGGCTTGAAGAGGCCACGGGTAGAAGACATCCCGCCTCCCCCGCCTCCAGCTCCAGGTATGTACAGTTGGATAATATTAAATGACTCATCTTATGTATTGAAATGACCGTTTTTAAATTTTGATTATTTCGTTTATAGGTACGGCCGAGATCGACGAGAAGCTTGTTGAAGCTCAGAAGAAGCTTGATGAAGCTAAAAAGATGATGGCTGAAGCTAAGAAGGAGAGGAGAAAAGCTAAGAAGATTTACAGAGAAACTGAGAAGAAGAACAGAAGAGATCAGAAGAAAGCGTTGGCAACTGAGAAGCAGCTCGAGTTGTTGACGCGTTTTGTCTCGACCAACCCAAAATAGGATGCATTTATTAGGCAGGTTGGTTCTCAGGGTGCCGCAGGAGGCGGCAGTGGGAGTGGCGCGGGAGGGAGCAGCGCAGGCGGGAGCGCGAGTGGCTCAGGCGGGAGCAGGAGTGGCTCTGGCAGCGAGAGTGGCTCTGGCAGCGAGAGTGGCTCTCGCAGCGGGAGTGATGATGATGACCAGGATGATGACGAGGGGCTGTATGACGACGAGGGGCCGTAGAGGTATTATTTTGTGTTGTTTTATCTTTGAAACTATATTTTGACGACCTGAATCTTATTATCTTTGAACATTGCGGATATTGCAACATTTGTAGATATAGTAGCTAGGTTTAGCGATTATAACACCCGTTATGTAAACTTTATGATGTATTTTGAGGGTGTTATAAAGTTTATGGCCGTTTTGTAAAGTTTATTAAGTGTTTAGTGGTTATATATAACCGTTTTAGCCGTTATAAAGTTTATAGCCGTTTTAGCCGTTGTTTGTATTGGAATGTATTGTATGTAGTGGTTATAGAAAGCAGGTTAGAAACCAGGATTTTGTAGATTTTTGCTGCAAATTTTTGCTGCAAAAATCTGGGCATTGCAGCTGCGCAGGCTGCTGTGCAGCTGCAATACATCTTCAATAGCATGGACATGTCGTTGGTAAAATAAACATATTATTGACTTACTCAAATTATACCGACGTCATGTCGTCGGTATAATATTGAACTTGTTGACTATTATAAATAATACCGATCACATGACGTCGGTATTATTTACAACTTTGTTGACTTCTCGTTGACTATTGTAAATAATACCGACGACATTACGTCGATAATATTTACAAAGTTGTTGACCACACGTTGACTATTGTAAATAATATCGACTTAATGTCGTCGGTATTATTTACACATTAATTAGTTTAGCTAATTAAATCGTTAATTATTTAGTATTATACCGACGACTAGTCGTTGGTATAATATTGTCGAACAACAAAAACATTTGACCTGAAAATCATGTGGGGCCCACATTTTCGTCGGTGTTTTTTGTCGGTATGGTCCGTCCCGGCGAGGCATTCTCGACAAGCTCGTGCCGACGACATGACGTCGACACCTCATTGTGCTGACGTTATGACGTCAGCATCATGTAAAAAATGTCGCCTGCGAAGGTGCTTATTGTACTAGTGTGTGACAATCAACTTAGCAATTAATTTAAACCCTAATCCATGATAAACATGCATATTTCATCATGGATTAATTACAAGTCACAAGATACGTAACCTTTAAACACATAAACATGTTACTAATTTTAGGGTTCCAAATTAATTTTAATTAAAAGGGCATCGCCCCCCCCCCCCCCCCCCCCCCAAATTAGGGTTTCGATTTTCTTATGTTCTAAACCCTAAAAAAAATCGACTAACATGTAATCCTAATCCAAGATTCAATTTTTATGTGTTTCGGTAATTCAATTACATGTTAAACCTGGCTCGGATACCACTATTAGAATTTAATAATCTAGACAAGTTCAGATTATTAATCAAGTAATCATATTACTTATGCGGAAGCGTAGGATCATGTTTAACATATAAAAGATTAACCGAATATTAAAAGTAACGTACATTTGATTCTAGCAAGAACAAGAATCAAACTTTAATCTTCTTCTTCAAATTAACAAAAGTGGATTAGCGAGATACCCCTTACCGTTTTGTATCTCAATCCAAGATATATAAACTATAGTGAGTTTATACCACAATCTTGTACACACGTACTATAACCGAACTAATGATTATGCTAGTAATGTAAACACAAGTAAACCAAAACAACTTTTGTTCAAGAAAAAACTTTGATCGACCAACCCAAAGGGTTATGGTTCGATCGGTTCTAGCAAAAGGAAGAAGAAGAAAAGACTTAGGGTTATAGCAAGAGTGCAAGAATCAAGAAACAATAACCCCTAGCCTTTGTATTTATAGTGTGAAAACTTAGAGAGCAAGTTTGGCATGGATTGGGTTTAGGAAACCCTATGGCCGATCGGTTCCTCCTTCCCCAAGGGATTCCGGAACCTTCTTGATCCTCTAATTACACCTACAGTCCTTCCTTTATTCCCTAACGGTCGTTACTCAATTCCCGTTAATTACTTAACGTCCGTTAGTCGTTATTTTGTGTTTAAATAATTATATTATAAAATGGTTTATATATATTAATTATTGTACATTAATTCCTCATACGTAATGTGTGCAATCCCGTGGTCCCGAGTTCGATTCTAGTCATACGCGTTTAATATTTGTCCATAAACTTAACAGTTACTATTATAAATTGGTAGAAGGGAAACTAGGATAGTTTGGAGTTGTTGTTGGTTGAGAAAATGATAACAATCGGTGGAAGAGAACTAGGACTAGCTTGGAGTTGTGATTTGCGGTTAAAAATGTGGTTAAAATGTCTAAATTAGGGTTTTATATAACCTTGCTGTCCTAAAATAGTAAATACACGAAAATGGACTCAAGTTTTTCAACAATAACATAGAAATTTGAAAATAGACACTATAAGCTAAACGTGGCCGCTTGAACAACTAAAAACGGACTTAAAACGAGAAAGTTACGATGTTTTGAAGTCATGACGAAAACTATACATTTTTACAAAAAAAACTGCACTAATGGTAAAAAGTATTTTTATAAACTATGAGATAGTTTTTAACCCGTTGGAAGCTAGATGGGTTAAGTTGGTATAAGACTTTGGTTAATATATATATTTAGTTATTTTTCCAGAAAAGTCCGAAACTTGGTAAAATGAGAATAAACGAACGGGTAATGCTCAATTTTTGTTAGAACTTTGCAAAATACATATGTTACATAGACTTATTTTCTAAAAACAACGAAAAAAAAGACGAAACTCTTTAAATGGACTTTTATGAATAATAAAATAGTTATTATTAATTTTACGCGACGGAAAGACGAAACCACATAATGGACTTTTATAAATAATAAAATGGACACTATCTAAACCCGACAAAAAGATGAAATATTTTTATAACTTTTTATAAAATATAAAAAGAGTTATATTTTAATTACGAATAATAAAGGCGAGATTATCTGTAACACCTCCAAAATTTGGTTCAGCGGAAGACAAAACAAGCATTGGGGTGCTACGGGATTGGTACATAACACAAGAATAAGAAAACGGAAATACATCATCCGTTTTAAAGAATACATTTCAAATCCAACATTTAAAGTTTACATTTATTCAAAAGTGCGGAAGTAAGCCCAAAAGGAAATATAAAGATAGGTCACAAATAAGATATCAAAGTTTAAATTGATCCTTCAACCATGCCACTTGCCAAGTCTCCAAACAAAGTCATCCAACAAATTCATCAACAATTACCTGAGAAAACATGCTAAAAAGGTCAGCTAACGCCGGTGAGTTCATACGTTTAATCATAAGATATCAACATTTTGACCAAAACACAATTATTTGCTACACTGGACTAAGTCTAAAGATCAACCCAATAACCGTGCACAAGGAGCACCAAATAATAAATAACGTGCACTGGAGCACCAAGTAATAATCAATGTACACAGGAGCACAAAATAATAATCAATACGCACAGGAGCGCCACGTAATAATCAATATGCATAGGAGCGACAAATAATAGCCTAGCCAATTTAAGTAGCAATTATATCACAAACAACCTATGGTCCATTCAAAACAGTTTTGCATGTTTTCTCACCCCAAGATTTAAATAAAACAGTATATGAGTAAAAGTGGGGCTTTGAAACTCACCTTAGTCAAGCAACGCACAAATACAACAACTCAAGGGTAGTATAGCACAACGGCAACTAGGATATCACGGCACAACGGACTCGACACGACCTAATAATATAATAAGAATCGTCTCAAAATATATTCCATAGAAGAAATCAAATGCGCAAGAGTTTCAAAAAATTAATTACTTCAATTCCCAAAAATAAACCAAATCCATTTCCAAAATCATCTCGTTTTAGCCTAAAAGAGTTTGGTATCATCATTTGTGTAATGGTAGGAAGACACGGACTCAAGAGTACCCACGCCCAAATGGAAAAAAAATGACGGAATCCCCGCGAGGAATACTGAAGAAAACTTGAGTCAAGAAGAGATGACGAGAAAAAGTCAAAGAGGTAACAAATAACAAACACGTCAATTAAGATGAGTTGATTGGTTATCGTCGGTATTTTTCCATAATCTCATTTAATTACCCAAGACATACACGTTTTATAGTTTAAAACAAACTTGTACTTAAGACAAAAGAATCTTTGAAAAGCTTTAAGTTTATAACTTTGCAAAATTTCGCCATGACTCGTCCATTTATCGAACGTTTCCAAGTCAAAAGACTTTACTTAAAAATCAATTTTTCAAGTAGTATTTAAAGACTATTCCAAAATATTATTGTTCGTTAGACATTATTCCCATTGTTTATCCGTTACGGTTCGAATACATTAAATTCATCATGAGTCTAATGTAATATAGTCGTTTCGTGTTCCAATAGTCCAAAATGTCCAAAGTCCAATGATATTCCAAGTCCAAGTATGTATTTCAAATCCGGTGTTGCAAAATCCCAGGTAATCCGACTAACAAATCAATCATCAAGTCAATCTCATACACGGTAAAGGTCAAAGGTCAAAATGATTAAGCTTAAAAGCTTAATAAGGTTTTCGAACGAATTATTGGATCCTTATCGAATTCGTCAACCCGATAAGTCCAAGAACTTCTTCGTTTAGCTTATTAATCCAAAGCCAAACCTACACATCACAAATAAATGGTAAGTCGTAAGGATGGGTCACACGCTAATAAATTCCTCCAACACACTTACCGGGCCCTTATTGGGCTCGTCAACCCAACAAGTCCGATAACCATGTCGGTCGGATCTACTAACGCTAAACCGATCCGTAACTCCAACAATAATCCAACAAATATCCCAATAAGTCCAAATATGGTATCCTACGATAAATGTGCCTCAAAACGTCAAATAATCCTCGTGTTTTTCCGTTTTTATCCAAAAATTTAATAATCACACTTTAAATTTCCACTTTTGTCATTAAAATATTAAGTAACAAATTAAAATTTGTCAATTAATATTTCTTAATAAAAACTTTATTATTTATTCTTTTTAATTTATGTCGAGTCAAAAGTATAAGTCAAGTCACGAGTTATTTCCGTTTTGAGTCACAATTCAATATCAATCCCTTGGGTCAATCTTACCTCGCCGAGACCTCGTGGTCTCGGCTTGAACCGTGTCGTGAGAGAACAAAATCAAACGGACCAAACTATTAACCCGATTCCAAAATAAACCAAAAGTCAAAACCCTTAAACTCCCACTTGTGGGTCTCGGCTCAACGCAACCCAAAACAATAAACCAAATCCAAATAAGCTCGTAAGATACAAACATGACACGCAATGATACCAAACCTAGATTTACCACTCGTTCTTATTAGTAAAAATCGTTACCCATTAGTTTTACCCACACCGATTCACACAAGGTTGTGAATCGGTGTTTTTATCAAACCTTTGCTCGTGTTTCTCGTTTTCACGCTTACCAAGAAAAATAAGAAGAAAAGAGACGGCGGTGAGTGGTGGCGGCGCGTGGGGTACACAGTTTTACGCGCTTGGACTTTAAAAACAGGCTTACAGCAATGATTAGGAGGTAGGTGTGGTGTTGTTTTTGCTGTGGTGGTGGCGGTGGTATACGGCGATGGTGGTGGTTGTTGGGTGTCGACGGCAAGAAACAACAGAGAGGGAGAGATAGCGTTATCAAATTAGGTTTAGGGTTAGGTTACAAATGAGAAGAAGCAACTATTTATTTTGATTTTGGGCCAAAAGTTTCAACTCACAAAAGAAGGGGCGCGGGTGTTAATTTAAGTGCAGGGATCAGAAATGTATTTTTGATAATCTTTTAAAAAGATGACTCTCGGGCTTGTTTAGGCTAAATAAAATTGTCTTGAGACTCCAAAACTTGCGCCATAAATTTTAAAATCATTTTTTCAGTAAAAATGACTATTTATACGCCTATCCTTGCTCAAAACATCGTAAATCAATTAAATAACGTATTATTAGGTTCAGACTCGTGCCAGTACGCGTTGTGCTCTATCTCATATCTTACGGGGAAACTTCTCATATCATATAATAATATTCCCAAATTAAATCCCATATATTCCAAAAATGGTTTCTTAGATCTTAAATATTTTATTTTAAATATAATGCGGTATTAAAATAATTTCAAAAATTACCAGTTGTCACATTATCTTTATAACATGACTATTAAACTTGGTTAACACGGGAATATTTGACTAAGTGTCGAGATTTATATAAATAGTAAACTGTGACGTAAAGTGCATTTTTACTTATAAAACTAAAACACAAACGTGCATAGGGGTGAGAATCGGGTCAAACCCGACCCAAACCAACAAAAACCGACCCGAACTAAAAACTGAAAAAGAAAAAAACTCAAACCGAAAACCGAACCGAGAAATAGATATCAAAACCAAAACCAAACCGAATAACTCGGTTCGGGTCGGTTTTCGATTTTTGAACCGAAAAAACCGTCAAAAACCGAATTGAACCGAAACCGAAATGAATATACAAAACCGAATAAGGTCGATTCGGTTCAGTTTGGTCCGGTTTCGGTCGGTTTGTCGGTTCGGGTCGGTTTTCGGGTGGATTTGCTCAACCCTAAACGTGCAATGGTGATACAAAGTCTTGAAAACGCATTACATCATTCCATTTCATTTAGCCTCATACTAAGGCGAACCCTTACTTACTTAGGTCGCGTTTCAGAGCCGTTATACCCTATATCTTGATTTACTCATTCCCGAACTACTACTTTGCTTGAGGTGACTTTCATAGCCCCGCTTTTACATTATTTACACTTATTTTGCAACACATGGGGTGTGAATACATGCTTGTTTACTAAAATTCATTGTTACTCAAACACATTACAAGCTTGTTGGCTAAATCTCATTGCTCGTTTACCTAAATACATTACTCGCATTGCTTAAACTTACGTTTGATTACATGTATACAACACTCTCTTTTCTTATGGACACAAGTACACAACATTTACTTATTGTTGGAAATTTAGTTCAATTGAGGGATTTGTTCATACTTGGAAATGGGTTTGGAGGTACGGAGTGTACACCCATTAAGTCCCTGATTACCCTGACTCTTATAGTGGTTTAAGTTACTACTGCTAGTACTAAGTTAGTAATGGTGGAGCAGAGTTACTACTGCTAGTACTAAGTTAGTACTGCTGGTGCAATGTTACTACTGCTTCCTTAAGTAAGTACTGCTGGAGCAAGTTACTACTGTTGGCATAAGTTAGTACTGCTGGAATGAGTTTGTAACTACTTTGACCTATTTATGGGCAGTTTCAAACTCGTAATTAAGACCATAATAACTTGGTCTTGTAACCACTATGGCTATGATGGAGGAACATTATGAGGAGATTAATTGGCCGATTAATTCTCATAATTCCATTGACTAAGAGTGATTCAATCCTATAAATAGGATACTCATATGCATGGAAGAACAACACGAAACATAAACACTTGAAAGCAAACAGGTTCTTGATTTGTGCCTAAAACAAGAACACCACTTGGTCTTATCCCATAGAGTTTCTATTGGAAAGTGATAACACGATTTCAAGTGATATCCGGTACCATTGATTATCTTCACCCTGCTGGGAACTGATCTAAAGAAACCAACAATCAATAGAAACTATTTAGTGATAATCAATGGCTGCTGCTATGAGGCAAATGGCTGCTAACTTTTCCAAATTGGAAAAGTTTGAAGGTGTCGATTTCAGAAGATGGCAAAAGAAGATGCACTTTCTTCTTTCTAGCATGAGTGTGGTGTATGTATTGAGCACACCTATTCCTGATGATGGGGATGATGCTACTGTGGAAGACATAAGGAAAAGGAGCAAGTGGAAGAATGACGACTACATTTGCAGAGGTTTAATCCTCAATGGTATGTCTGATCCTTTGTTTGCTATATATCAAAATGTGGAATCTGGTAAAGATCTATGGGATTCCTTGGAAGCCAAATATATGGTTGAGGATGCATCAAGTAAGAAGTTCCTTGTAAGTAATTTTAACAATTTCAAAATGGTCGATTCTAGACCTGTCATGGAACAATACAATGAACTTCTTAGTATACTTGGTAGATTCACACAACACAAAATGAACATGGATGAGACTATTTCAGTCTCTTGTGTCATTGATAAACTCCCTCTTTCTTGGAAAGATTTCAAGCATATGCTTAAACATAAGAAGGAGGAATTAACTCTTGTTGAGTTGGGCAGTCATTTGCGCATTAAGGAATCACTCAGAGTGCAAGACAGTGACAAGCCAAAGAGTAGCAATGCTACTGGTCCATCAGTTGTCAATATGGTGGAGCATAACAACTCCACCAGGTACAATGACAACAAGGGCAAACGTAAACATCAGGATAACACCAATGCTGATCTTAACAAGAAGCCAAAAGCTACTTGTTGGAAGTGTGGGAAAACTGGACACTTCAGAAAGGATTGCAAGGGTGTTAAAATTGGCAACAAAACCAAGGGATCAGGCACAAGTGGTTGGTTCAACCAACCCTCTGAAAGGTCAGATAGTGTTTAATAAGTCTTTTCAGATTTATTATGTTACATATATATATCTGAGGCATACTTTGTGCAGGATGATGATGTTGCGTGGTGGGTTGACTCTGGAGCAACAATCCATGTGTGTAAAGATAGAAGCTGGTTCAAGACCTATGAGTCACTGAATGATGTTTCTATTCTTCATATGGGAAATGAGTCAATAGCCCTGGTGCATGGAAGAGGAAGTGTGGATTTAAGATTTAGTTCTGGAAAGATTGTTTCTTTGTTTAATGTTTTACATGTTCCTAATATTAGAAAGAATTTGGTTTCTAGTAGTGTTTTGAATAATTATGGTTATAAACAAGTTATTGAATCTGATAAGTTTATTTTGTCTAAACATGGTGTGTTTATTGGTTTTGGCTATTTGTGTAATCAAATGTCCAGGCTTAATATTGTTAATGATATTGCTAATTCAGCCTTTATGTCAACCTCTAAACTAAATGATTCAACCCTATGGCATGCTAGACTTGGCCATGTACACTTTAAGAGAATGCGAGATATGTCTAAGGATGGGTTAATTCCAGCCTTTGATATGGACACTGAAAAGTGTAAAACTTGCATGATGACCAAAATAACTAAGAAACCATTTCAAAGTGTAAAACATGAAACTGAAGTTTTGGAGCTGATTCATTGTGACCTATGTGATTTACATGCTACTCCCTCTTTGGGAAATAAGAAATACTTTGTGACATTTATTGATGATGCTTCTAGGTTTTGTTATGTTTATTTGTTACATACTAAGGATGAAGCATTAGATAAATTTAAAGTGTTTAAAACTAAAGTTGAATTGCAACAAGGTTCCCTGATCAAGAGGTTAAGGACTGATAGGGGAGGTGAGTACATGGATACTCTGTTCTTTCAGTCTGTTGGTATAATCCATGAAACGACTGCTCCCTATACTCCTCAGCAAAATGGTATCTCTGAAAGGAAAAACAGGGTACTGAAGGAGATGGTTAATTCCATGTTTTCCTATTCAGGACTGAGTCAAGGGTTATGGGGTGAAGCTATGTTAATAGCTTGCTATTTATTGAATAGGGTTCTCAATAAAAGGAACAATGTTACCCCTTATGAACTTCAGACTAAAAGAAAACCCAACCTGAACTTTCTCAGGGTTTGGGGTTGTAGGGCTGTTGTAAGACTCCCTGATCCAAAGCATAAAACTTTGGGTGAAAGAGGCATTGAATGCATCTTTGTTGGATATGTTGAGCATTCCAAGGCATATAGGTTCTATGTTATTAAACCTAATGAGTTTGTTTCAATTAACTCAATAATTGAATCAAGGGATGCAATCTTTGATGAGAATAGATTCTCATCAGTCCCTAGACCAAGTCAATGGATTCCAAATGGAACTAATGACATTGGTGTTTCAGAGGTCTCTGATGAGGTTTCTGATGAGGTTGTGGTACAGCAACCTGAACCTAAGCTCAGAAGGAGCAATAGGGTCAGGACTCCAAAGTCATTTGGACCTGAGTTTCAATTATATCTAATTGAAGGAACAAGGGATGAGGTATCTGACCAATACTCCTATTGCTTCATTGTTGAGGATGATCCCAAAACATTTGATGAAGCAATGAAGTCACAGGATGTTGCTTTCTGGAAAGAAGCAATAAATGATGAGATGGATTCCATCATGGGCAACAACACTTGGGTGTTGGATGATCTACCACCTGGTTGCAAACCTCTAGGTTGCAAATGGATTTTCAAAAGGAAAATGAAGGTAGATGAAACTATTGAAAAGTTCAAGGCTAGACTAGTCATTCAGGGCTTTAAACAAAAGTCAGGGATAGAATACTTTGATACTTATGCCCATGTGGCACGTATCAGTACCATAAGATTGCTGATTGCCTTGGCATCAATTCATAATTTGATTATTCATCAGATGGATGAGAAGACAGCTTTCTTGAATGGTGAATTAGATGAGGAGATTTATATGAATCAACCTCAGGGCTTCATTATGCATGGCAAGGAAAACAAGGTGTGTAAACTGATTAAGTCTCTCTATGGACTAAAACCGGCACCTAAGCAATGGCATCAAAAATTTGATGAAGTGGTTTTGTCTAGTGGTTATTTACTTAATCAGTCTGACAAATGTGTATATAGCAAATTTGATGAATCTGGTAAAGGAGTCATCATTTCTCTATATGTTGATGACATGCTGATCTTTGGTACTGACCAAAATTAGGTTGACCTGTGAAATGAATTTTTGTCATCAAGGTTCTCTATGAAGGATATGGGGAAGGCTGAGGTTATCCTTGGTATAAGGATCAAACATGAGAGTAAGGGAATTTCTATCACTCAGTCTCATTATATTGAAAAGGAACTGAGGAAATTCAACCTCTCTGATTGTACTCTAGTGAGCACACCTATGGATACAACTGAGAAGCTGATGCTTAATACTGGCAAGGCTGTATCTCAACTTGAGTATTCTAGGGTGATTGGTTGCCTAATGTATGCCATGACTTGTACAAGACCTGATATTGCTTTTGCAGTGGGTAAACTGAGCAGGTATACTAGTAATCCTAGTGCTCATCACTGGCAAGCAGTTAGAGAGTACTGAAGTATCTGAAAAAAGACTAGATTATAGTCTCTCACATACTGGTTATCCTTCAGTATTAGAAGGATACACTGATGCAAGTTGGATCAGTAACACTAAAGACAATTCGTCTACCAGTGGCTGGGTATTCCTACGTGGTAGAGGTGCAATTTCTTGGGCATTCAAGAAGCAAACTTGCATCGCCAGTTCAATAATGGAATCTGAATTTGTGGCTTAAGCAGCTGCTGGTAAAGAAGTTAAATGGTTAAAAAACTTGCTTCTTGAGATTCCATTGTGACCTAAACCTATAACACCTATTTCTATCCACTGTGATAGTGCTGCTACATTGGCTAAAGCTTATTGCCAGATGTACAATGGGAAGTCTAGACACTTAGGTGTCAGACATAGCATGATTCGTGAGCTTATCATGAATGGGGTGGTATCTATAGATCGAGTTTGTTAGATCTCAATAAAATTTAGTTGATCACTTGACGAAGGGTTTGGCTAGAGACTTGGTTTTAAAGTCTGCTAAAGGGATAGGTTTAAAGTCAAACTTAATCACTGAATGCCAAGACACCCAACTCCCTCCTGAGGAAACTTGGGAGCTTATTTCAATATGGAAAGCTGAACATTTAGTGGACTGGAGCACATGATTTACAATCATCCCAAGGTTATGCTCGAACCCTGATGAAAAGGAGGATGAGGTATTTACTTCTTAATGGTTAATTTATTTGAAAAAGTGCTAAGCAGCAGCATGAATAAAGAGGAACCACCTATGTAAATGTTGAAGTATTGCCGCTTCAGGGAGCTTTGGACTTTTGGCTCTTACAAAATTTGTGAATTAGATATGGACACATGGCTTATTTAGTGATAGGAGCATTTAAGTGTTTGAAAACTTGTGTGTATTTTGTCTTTAGGTATTCAGATGGGTTGAAGGGTTCAATTCTTAGAACACCCTGATTCTCGAGTATTTGAACTTGTAATGTACTAAGATGGGAATTCAATCTTCAAGATATTTTCATTTATGCACATGTTTTGTTTTATGTTTATTTCATGCAAAAGGAATTGTACTAAATTGGGGAGGATTGTTGGAAATTTAGTTCAATTGAGGGATTTGATCATACATGGAAATAGGTTTGGAGGTACGGAGTGTACACCCATTAAGTCCCTGATTACCCTGACTCTTATAGTGGTTTAAGTTACTACTGCTAGTACTAAGTTAGTACTGCTGGAGCAGAGTTACTACTGCTAGTACTAAGTTAGTACTGCTGGAGCAGAGTTACTACTGCTAGTACTAAGTTAGTACTGCTAGAGCAATGTTACTACTGCTGGAGCAAGTTACTACTGTTGGCATAAGTTAGTACTGCTGGAATGAGTTTGTAACTACTTTGACCTATTTATGGGCAGTTTCAAACTCGTAATTAAGACCATAATAACTTGGTCTTGTAACCACTATGGCTATGATGGAGGAACATTATGAGGAGATTAATTGGCCGATTAATTCTCATAATTCCATTGACTAAGAGTGATTCAATCCTATAAATAGGATACTCATATGCATGGAAGAACAACACGAAACATAAACACTTGAAAGCAAACGGGTTCTTGATTTGTGCCTAAAACAAGAACACCACTTGGTCTTATCCCATAGAGATATTCGTGTAACCCAGGCATAGGGTTGAATAGTTTCTATTAGAAAGTGATAACACGATTTCAAGTGATATCCGGTACCATTGATTATCTACACCCTGCTGGGAACTGATCAAAAGAAACCAACACTTATTGCCTAATTTACCACATAGCTATAAAGGTCCCCACATATCATGAACCATTAGTTACTTGTAAGCGCAAATGTTGTGAATAGATCTATTGGGTTGACACCCCCGTCCGGGTTGACCGGGTAGGCAAACAGACGCATACCATTTGAGAACGTTGGGTGTTTGGCTAGACACCTATAGGGGAAGTCATTTATGTGTGCAAATCGCATACAAAACTCGTTAAGCTTCGGGGTCATGAACTTACGGCAATAGTATTACTTTTTCATGTGACATTGTATTCATTATAATTGTCATACACCGATATCTTGTGGTCCACAATACCAATTTACTTAACGTAAACCATTACTTTTAAGACATTGTTGCGATACAATAGTCTACAAAATCTTTACAACCCATTGCATTGATACAATGGTCTCTAATACTTGTCACAGTATTGTGAGTGAAGCAGTAGCCACCAATACTTTTCCTGATACTGTGAGTGAAGCAGTTGTCACTAAAACTCTTTTGAATCCACGTTACTTTTACTGTACGTTGTTATTTATAAAAACCTATGAATTCATCAGCTTTTTGCTGACTCTTAACCATGTATTTCTCAGGTTATTGATTACCCTACATTGGTAGCTTTATGCGGCATGGCATAGAGTCTCACGCATCATCTCATTCGAGAAGTTTTTTTTTTTTTACAAAATGATATTTTATTTTTTGAACCAAGAACTATTTACTCTTGGGACCATGTGTTTGTTAAGATATATTAATGTTGTAAATTTGTTTTAAGTTAAATCAGTGTATTTTCAAACGACACCTATAGAGGTCGTTCAATATAATTGTAACTTTGTCTCCATGAAAGTCTCGCCCCCGGTTACCATTCCGCTGCCACATTTTGGGGGTGTGACAACTTGTTTCCAACAAAGAAAAAGACGTGTGGGTGAGAGAGAAGTGTCCTTGCAGGGTCCAAGGGGCAGCGCCATGGTTAGGATCCAAAAAGGAATTTTTTGAGCTCCAAATAGGTACCCATTTTCTCTTACCAATATTCAAACCAACATAATTGTTGGGGTCCAGTCACTTTTAACCACTGATTACTAGCATAAGTTAATAATCCCAATTTCTAAGAAAAAATGAAGTATTCCATGTTAATCATGGCTGGAGGAGACACAGTGAAGAAGATGACTACTAAGTTTGGAAAAGTTGATAAGTTTGAAGGGAATAATTCCAGACGGTAACAAAAGAAGATGCACTTCCTTTTCACAACATTAAATTTTGTGTATGCTCTGTTTACCCATATACCATAGTTTTTGGAGGATGATACGGTTGAAGCAATCAAACGCTGGCCTGTCGTATAATGACGATTACATTTGTGGAGGACACATATTAAACAATATGACTGATCCCTATTTGACATCTATTAGAACATGAGAGCTACAAAAAGGATGTGGGATTCTCTTGAATCCAAGTAAATGGCAGAGAATGATTCTAGTAAGAAGTTCCTTATAAGATATTTCAACAGTTACAAGATGGTCGACTGAAGGCCTGTCATGGAACAGTACAACAACTTGCCCTAGAATCCTTGGACAATTTACATAACACAATATGAAAATGGAAGAATCAATATCCGTAGAATCCTATAAGGATTTAAAACACAATTTGAAATATGGAAAAGAGAAATTGTCATGTTATGAGAAAGAGTGATTTTAGTGGTATGAATGATGTTGTTGTTAAAACTTATGTGACAGGACATGAAAAAGAAGGAGTAATGATAGGAAGACCTAACTCATATGACTATATTCATGCCTAAATAATTCATCATGTGACATGTGGAATGACCATTTTCTCTTTCATAATGTTCACCACTAATCTTGTCATGTGTCGTATCTTAGAGTTAGACATATTTTTAGGCATGAATTTTGGTCATGCAAATCATTTTCCAAAAAGAAGGGTTTAACATTTTACGTGCTTTAATGTAGGAATAAACAGGATACTTACGGTGCTGGCACAGTTTCTATGAACGATTGCAGTAAAAAAAAGTACTCTAAGAAATATTAACAAGAAAAGGAAAGTAGAAGATAATTTAAGAAGCCAGATAATCAAAATCCGACATGCAATATAATAGCTAGATAACTTAATAATATAAGAAGATACTGAATCTTATCAAGGAAAATAATAGAAGATCTTTGCAAACTAAAAATATGCATTAAATCAGATACTTAAATAACTTATCCGACATGCAAGAACTCTTGCTATTTATAGGAAGCCTAATTCTCATACTTTTCAAATAAATCTGAGAGAAAAATGACAACCGAAATTAAAACTGAAACTTTTTTATCCAAAGATGAAGAAGTGGCAGCCCAAGAAGATATATGGAAATATATCCTTGGTTTCACTCCCATGGCTTTGGTCAACTGTGCCATTGAGCTCGGCATCCCTGATATCCTCGAAAACCATGAATCGCCAATGTCGCTTGCAGACTTGGCATCCAAGATCGGGTGTTCACATTCCTCGTTGTATCGTGTCATGAGGTTCTTGATCCACTATAAAATATTTCAAGAAAAACCCTTATCTGAAACTGAAACATCCGTTGTTGGCTACGCACAAACCCCATTATCGCGGCTCCTAACAAGACACGGAAAGCATAGCATGGCAGACTTGGTCATTTTAGAGTGCAATCCTATCATGTTGGCTCCATGGCACAAGTTAAGTGCTTGGGTTTTGGATAACAAAGAATTACCATTTGAAGCAGCACACGGGGTCGATCTATGGGGATTTGCTTCAGCAAATCCAGGTTTTAGTAAGCTTTTTAACGATGCAATTGCTTGTGATGCTCGAGTGACTGTCTCAGCGGTGATCGAGGGTTGTTCAGATGTATTTGAGGGGCTTAAAACGATGGTCGATGTTGGTGGTGGTAATGGGACGAGTCTACGCATGATTGTGGAGGCTTTTCCATGGATCAAAGGGATTAATTTTGATCTGCCTCATGTCGTATTGACTGCTTCTGCATCTACAGGTGTTGAACATGTTGGAGGCAATATGTTTGAGCTTGTTCCGAAAGCTGATGCAGTTTATTTGATGGTTAGTAAACTTATATGCACTTTCAGTTGATTAGTATTCATTAGAATTCATTGACTAAGTTCATTAACGAACCATTTTAATTTGTTAAGGGAAAATATTATCGGTTTGGGCCATCTACATAAGATTGATGTAATCTGTAGCTGTCGATAAAAAACTTATTTTCAATTTAACATAAGCAAAGCATATAATGTTTATTTGATCATGATTTCACATTGATCATATTGTAGAAAGTACTCCATGATTGGTCGGACGAAGAATGCATTGATATACTAAGAAAATGTCGTGAGGCTATATCTCCACATACAGGAAAGGTGATTATTGTCGAAACAATTGTAGGACGAAAAGAGGATCATGGGTACAAAGGTGTGGCACTGATGCATGATATGGTTATGATGGCTCATACAAGTAACGGGAAAGAACGGACTTTGAAAGAATGGTCTTACTTGTTTCACGAGGCTGGATTCACTCGTTACACTATCAAAGACATTCGAGCTTGTCAATCTGTTATGGAAGTTTATCCTTGAATTAATCTTGGCTAAAAACCAATAATTTCAAGATTGCTACACCTATAGTTTGATACTTAATAATGTGTCTTTGTTTTGTAATTTGAAATAATGTACTGTATAATGTATCGATGTGTGTTCATAATTGATATGTATGTTTGTGATTGTAATCTGGTTGTATTATTTTAAAATAAACAAATGGTTCATTTTTTAGATCAAAGTCAAGGACGACGGACCTAGGATATTCGGGAATTGAAGATGTTGCATAAATTTTTTTCTACTATACATACGGATCGGAAATTCCCACTATAATTTTTTTTAGCTAATCTAAAGTCGTACTATAAAGAAAATAGCACAAATATCGAGGGTTCCACATAACAAAAAACGACATTTTATGAAAAAATTACACTTCACGACCCAAAGTCAGGCCACACCCAGCATCCATGTAAGTCCGTCCACGATCAAAGTTATTTACATGTGTATAGTAATTCATATGATCTGCTAAAATTATTAGAAATATTGTATTGCGTTAGAAGAGATGGCTGGAAAGCCATCCACATGTTTATTGTGATCTTGCCAATTCTACGATTTTCCATTAAAAGACAAGCATGATCGATAGCTACGGCAGTCCCGCGAATTTTGGTGGGGCTGTTCAACAAATTTTGTGAGGCCATTGGTCACCAAAAATATGAGTAAAATGACTCAATTTTGTATTTAACTAGGTTGTAAACCCGCGCGTTGCCGCGGGGTCTTTGCATATTTAGGTTGGCCCAAAAAAAGTGACAAGAAATTACTATGTTAGGTTAGTGTGTTACGATGTATTGGGAAATGCATGCATTTGTAAGAACTAATAAGTAACGTAAATTCGATATGATAGTAAGATGACATGATAGGAAGTGAAGTTGTCGTATACCATTTTGTGTTTTCATAACGTCGTTGTTTCTTAGGTGCTGACCTCCAAGCAATTATTGAGAGGAGGGCTGAGTTGATTCAAGAGGCGCAATCTTTTGGTCTTTTTCATGATGTCGCTACTGATGGGTCAGAATGCATGGTTGAGACGCAGCAGAGAGAGCAACAGATTTTAGCTGGGCTGAGTGCGGTCTTGGGTTTAGCTCGTGAAGGCAGGCTGGAAAAGCAGCGTCATGTTGGTTTGATGGAGTTGAAGGATTAGGCTGGTTTGGTTTCGTCGGTGATGGTGGTAAGTGTGTTGGTAGGAAGGTGTTTTAAAGTTTATGTTTGTTGTGTTGTTTTGTTTATTTTTTTAGTTAATGATGATGATGCCCTTCACCTTGATGAGGTCTTTGTAAACCAATGATTATTAGCAATAAAAGGTTGGTGTAGTTACTATTAATGGGTTTCTGATGATCGGCACTTAATTTGTTTTTGGTGTGTTTATGGTTATTTGAAGCTGATATTAACATACTAATTCTATGAAATTTTATAAGTTAGTCTTTTGTCATTCCTTTCAATGTTAAGTATGCATGAGTTTGAGCAGGTGTGTGGCAATGGTTTACAAAGAAGGTGTATATGTTTTGACAAAAAGAAGGTGTATATGTTTTAACACATATTTGTAAGCAACACTTTCGGCATTTCTTTGAAGTATAATTATCTATCAGTTACATTTTTAAATTTCAAAATATCGATTAGGCCACTAATATAACTTTAAATATAAACAAAGGGTAAAAACTTATCATATGCAGAATTGTAGAACATGATAAACAAAAAATAGTTGTAGAAGAAGTTTGGATCATATTACATAATATAAGACATTTTTATACACATAAGTTGTTTGTGCAGGGGCAGCACAAATGTTTTACAAAAAAATATGTATCTTTTCACACATATTTGTGCAGTTATAGACATGGAGCACAAATATGTTAGAAAAGATGGAACTTTGCAACCTGACATGAGGTTTACATGCAGCTGCTGCGTAAACGTTATACAAAAAATGGGGGTCAGACCTAAATGTGCACCTGCTATAGAAAGCATGTGTGCACAGTTAAGGTGTGTGTGCAGCTATAGTTTAAATGTCATACAAAAGATTAGTGTTTTGCTGTCTATAGATGTTTTGAGACATATTTGTGCAGGTGGAGGACGAATATGTCGCAAAACAAATTGTTGGTTAAATATTGACAAAAGACTGGTGCGTTTAGTTGCCATGACTACTTCACGTTGACTTCGACTTCCACTTTGGAATATTTTTGGGTTTTGGCTGCTGCTCTGTTGAGGCTTCTTCTGCTGCTGCATAAGTTAAAATAAGCAAGTTATGAGTGACTAATAAGATGTTATTTAGGCATATTAAAAGTAATAACCAAGTATTCTAATAACTAACAGATACAAAAGTTATAGCTGACATTTTAATCAACCTTATTTTTTTTTATTTTTTTAATGGTTCTATGATTTAAAAGAGACAACTAATAGTCCATTATTACTGCTAAGTTTTAAAGGCTGCAACTTAATAATTTCTGGCTGTTTTGGATGCTAGTATTGTTGAATAGAAAGTAGTGGCAGCAGAATAGCTGTTACCACTTTGAATGGCTATAATGTGTGGAAATAAGGTGCTTCTGCATGTTTGCCAGATATGCTGCAATGTTAAACTTTTTTCAATGGTTGTATTATGCTAATAAGTCAAAGGAGATAATAGATACAAAGATGTTGTAGACAAAGGTTCTTGATTGTTGTGGTGGCTACTGTACATAATTTTCACATACCTGTAGTTTGTTGTTATGTGTGCAAAGGATAAGCTTGTGGATTCTTTTTTGTGTTGGGTCTGTCTATTTAAGTCAGTTTTGGGCTACATTCATTTTCAAAATAACTTTTCCAAATCTTGATAGAGAAGCAAGAAAACACAATGTCTAGGCGGCCTAGGTGTGATCAGTTAAGACTCGAGGCTAACTCAAACAACTGGTCTGAAATGCTAGTTCTATATTGTCATCAATCTTCAATCGAAGACATTCAAATGGCGCAACAGATGAATGCGCTATGTGGTAGGCTGGCTGGGGTAATTCGTGAAAGGGCGGCTTTTATTCAAGAGCTTGACACTGTAGGGAACATTTATGCCCAAAAAAATGGCTGAGTACCTGAGAGAGGTGCAAGAAAAAGATGACTAAAAGGTCCTGCAGATGCGCATAATGACAGCCGAGTTGGAGCTAAATGGTCGCGATAAGGAGATCTTTGTTCAGAAGCTCAAGGGTCTAATGGATTTTTAAGTGTGTGTCTAGAGTTGGATTTCTAGTTGTGTGCCTAGAGTCGGAGAGAACCGTTAGTGGTTATGATGTGTAATCTATGTTGGTATTTTTAGTTGCAATTATGTATGTGTGCTGAATGTTATTATGAACACTGGTGTAATGTTTGTGGTAAGCCTATGTGAGTTGACTGTAACGTAGTTTATTGAATAAAAACTTATTGTTTATGTTAAGGAAAGCTGTGGCACTTACTTTTTTGCTTCTTCCGATCTCGTGATTCATCTTGAAATAATGCCCTTTTAACTGTTTTCATAACACTCTCTTTGTTGGTCTTTAGTTGGGAATCTTCGTCGTTTGTTATTGCGAGAGGTTGTCATGGTGTTGCTAGTTTTATAAACAAAGACTTAATAATTGCATATGTAGATGTTATCTTTAAATAAGAGAAACTTTTAAGTAAAATAGTGTTACCTGAGCTTGTTTCTATTGCTGGATTTGCTGCTTCATCTTGTATTTTCTTGTTGAAAACTCGGTCTAGTATGAACTCTGTTGTCTTGCTTGATGGGATGAAATGAAACTGGAAAACATTTCTTTGTCCTTCAATTGCAAAAATCTCAAGCGGTATTTCTTGCGGGTCCTCTGGTTTGTGATTTGCAATCAAATCCGAACATGCATACCCAGTCACATCATCTACTGCTGGGGTAAAGAAAGTAATCGCAGCTGTCACAGATGGATCTGTGATGAATCCTTTGAAATTGTACCTATGTATTATTCAGGAATTAAAAGGACTATTATTTTTAATTTTGTTGTTTTTGGTTGCGTAAGTTGATACAAACTTGGGTTAGAATATAGCATACCGGTAGCATGGTTTCGGCTGTCTCCCATGATTGACACAATGGTAGATTCCGTTATCTTCTTTTACTTTTGAGGCACACTGATTACAAGATATGTAGAACCAATCTTTTTTCACGTTGATGCTGCTAATTGTTGCCTCAGCAGTGAATTTGACTCCCGGGAAATGGTTGTGCAAAAATTTAGTTTTGCGTAAAACTTTGCACGACAGTTTGTTCTTAACATTTGAGCATGCTCTTAATTTATTCGGTTATCAGTTATAAAACATTTACCATGTAGGTCTGTGGACTCTGTTTTAAAAGTGTCTTCAGTGGAAATCTGTTGCGGAATCTTTCTTTCTCAACTTCTTCATATGGGGTCTTGCAGATCCGTAATAGTGGAGTAATAGCGTGTCTTGCTCTATACGTGTTTCATATACGAAAGTTAGAGTTAATCTGTTTTAATAAATTTGCATGTAGACATGCTGTTATTGTGGTGTTTAGGTTTTAAGGCTCTTACTGTGCTCTTGATTCATCAGCTTCTGGTATGTGCGGATTTAAGTAATAATATTTTGCAGATGTCGCTGTTAACTGGTGTTGGGAATTAAATTAAGCAGTTAGTACGGTTGAAGAATACAAGAACAGTTAGTACTGCTGATGAAGAGAAAAATACAAGAACAGTTAGTACTGCTGATGAAGAAAAGTTAGGACTGCTTACAAGATCAAGGTGAAATCGTGTGAAGATAAATATGGAATGGATATGATGTATATCTTATTTGTATAGAATGATACGAATATAGTTTACTTGTAAAGGACTCTTTGTGCTATAAAAAGAGATCCTCAGTTAGGGTTTTATATACCTAAATACATAATCGATATCCATATCTCATATACGTACAAGCATTGTTAAGAGCTTCACGTTTATTCATTGTAATCGTTCAATTTATTGAAGCAAAGTGTTTGGTTAAACAATTGTCTTGTTGTTCTTATTGTTACATTCGTACAATCACACAATCACCAAACACATATTCTTCTAAGTACTTGGTAGTAAATTCCGCGTGCTATCAAGTATATACTCAAAGTATCTCCAACACAACGTGTGTGTTTAGATCCGGTCAAGTGGTATCAGAGCCAGGTTTCTGATACTTTGAGTTTAGAAGATCCAGAAGTATTTACTCACTAGAAACCAAGAAGATGGACATGGAGACACCTCAAACCTCAATCCTTGCTAAACTCCCCATGCTGAAACAGAATGAATACGATTTATGGCGGCTCATAATAGAGCAATATTTCATGGTGCAAGACTATGCATTATGGGATATTATTATCAATGGTGATTCCTTCAAACCAATTGTTGTTGAAGAAACACGTGCTGATGGTTCAAAGATCACAAAGCTTAACACTGAGCCAGTTACAAATGAGGAGAGAATCAAAAAGAAGAATGATCAGAAGGCTAGGAATTTGTTACTAATGGCAATTCCTAATGATCAAGTGCTGAATTTTAGCCATTACGAGACTGCTAAAACTCTTTTTGAAGCAGTGGTGGAAAGATTTGGTGGCAATGAAGCTACCAAGAAGGCACATAAAACCCTACTTAAGCAAAGTTATGAGAACTTCACTGCATCAAGCAATGAAACTTTGGACCATATCTTTAATAGGCTTCAAAAGATCATCAGTCAACTTACTGTGTTGAAGATTGTGATTCCACAGGAAGACCTCAACATGAAGTTTCTAAATAGTTTACCTGCTGAATGTAACACTTATGTTGTGGTTTGGAGCAATAAACCAGAGCTGGAGAAAATGACAATGAATGAGCTTTACAACAATCTTAAGATTGTTGAGCAGAAGGTGAAGAAGAATGGTAACACCAGTTCTAGTTCAGGGAATATGGCTTTTGTATCTTCTTCAAACAGTTCGAATCATGAAGATGAAGAAGCAGTTGGTACTGCTAAACCAACAGTTAGCACTGCTAGTGTAAAAACTAGTACTGCTGGATTGACTGAAGAGACCATATATGCATTTGTGTCAGAACAGTCTGGTGGGTCTAAGATCTTTAATGAAGATCTTCTTCAAATTGCTGAAGATGATTTGGAAGCTATAGATTTAAAGTGGCAGTTGGCTTTGATAAGCATCAGGGCTAAGAAGTATTACCAAAGGACTGGGAATAAGATTACCTTCAATGGAAGAGATATTGCTGGGTATGATAAGTCTAAGGTGGAATGCTTTAATTGTCACAAGATGGGGCACTTTGCCAGGGAATGTAGAGGTCCAAGACAACAAAGCAACCAGGGTCAAGGGTTTAAGAATCAGCAAGGAACAAGGAGAACAGTTAATGTTGAAGAGCCTTCTTCCAAGGCTATGGTAGCTGTAGATGGAGCTAGATTTGATTGGAACTTCATGGAGGAAGAAGAGGAACCAGCTAACTTGGGTTTGATGGCTTTCTCAGATTCTGAGGTACATATACTTCAAAAATGCTCAAACTCTTGTCGTGCTTTAAAAGATTATGAAAATGTTAAGAAACAGTATGATGATCTTAGAGTAGAATTTAATCAAGTAAATTCTAGTCTGACAAATCATAAAAGAGGACTAGCTGTTTTGGAAGAACAAATTGTGTTTTATAGAAAGAATGAGTCAAACTTCTCTGATGAGATAGGTGTTTTAAAAAGAGATTTGCAAATAAAAGATAATAAAATGAGTGGACTTGTATATGAACTAGAGAAGCTTAAAAAGGAAAAAGAAAACATCCAGTTAAGTGTAGATACTCTTGAATATACTTCAAACGGAGTTAAGAAGATAGTAGAGAGTTAAATACTTAACAAAGCTAAATCTGGTTTAGGTTATAAGTCAGTTGCACCCCCTTTTAGAGGAATGTTTGCTCCACTAGGAATTGATTTAGCTCATACAGGTTTAGAAGAGTTTAAGGATATGGATTTTCCTGGATATGGTGTTAAGATTAGTGATAATCCTATTAAATTTGTTAAGGTAGAAGATTCTTTTGTGAGTGCTAGTGATAAATCTCTTTCCGAGGAAAAGATGTCCTCTGATAGGAACTCAGATGCTCCAACTATTGAGGATTGGACATCTGATGATGAGGATGTAGAGGTTAAGGACAAACCTAATGTTGTTAAGGTAGAAGTTAAACATGCTCCTAAAATGGTTAAGACTGAAAACATAAAACCAGTTAGGAAAAGTGTTCGATATGCTGAGATGTATAGGACTAAGAACAGATCACCAAGTTCTGAGGGTAGTCATAGGAACTGGAATCACTCAAAATCTAAGAAATTGGATGATAAGTTTGCTATGATTAGAAAAGTGTGTTTTGTTTGTGGAAGTTTTGATCATATGGCTGCTTATTGTGATTCTAACCCATGGAAAAAGAAGGTTTCTGGGAATACAAGGGTGAATAGGAATAACATTGCTAGGGTAACTCAAAATAGTCCAACTAGATTGACAAGCCCTAATACAAATCATAAGATGTCACCCAAAACTGTTATATTAAAGACTGACATCAAAACAGTTTCAACTGCTAGTCAAAATAAGTGGTTTAATAACAAGCAAACTGTTTCAAGTGCAAAACAATTTTCAAATCATGCACAAACAGTTAAAAGGCATTTTTATAAGAAAACAGCAATGACTAATCAGAAGTGGGTGCCTAAATTTAAACAAGCAGTTCCAACTGCTAGGTCAGCAGTTCCAACTGCTAGACCAGCAAATCCTACTGCTAGGCACTTAAATGTTAAGGGAAAAAGGGGCAATGCTGTCAAGGCCTCAGCACATTGGGTTAAACATTCTACCAAACCCAATGGTGCATCAAAGACCTCCAACAAGTTTTCTCATCTTGATGCACAAGGCAGATCTTTCAAACTCAGACTTTATTGCTCTGGATGGAGGACCAGTTGTCTTTGGTGGTGGTGTTGGAGGAAGGATTACTGGTAAAGGGGTAATTAAAACTGGTAATCTTGATTTTGAAAATGTGTATTATGTACCAGAACTTAAGTACAATCTTTTCAGTGTATCACAAATTTGTGATAAACAGAACAAAGTTTTATTTACTGATACTGATTGTCTTATTCTTTCTCCTGATTTCAAGCTACCTGATGAAAGTCAAGTATTGCTTAAAATCCCTAGAAAGGATAATACATACAGTGTTGAGATGAATAAACTAGTTCCTAAGGTTGGACTTACTTGTCTTGTTGCAAAAGCCACATTGGAAGAATCAATGTTGTGGCACAGGAGGCTTGGTCATGTTAATTTTAAAACCATTAACAATATTGCTAAAAATGGGTTGGTAAGAGGTTTACCAAATAAAACTTTTCTCAATGACCAAACCTGTGTTTCTTGCCTTAAAGGTAAGCAACACAGAGCCTCATGTAAGCCAAAGACCCAAAACTCTATTTCTCAAGCTTTATATATGTTGCATATGGACTTGTTTGGTCCTACCTCTGTGAATAGCTTGAACTTTAAGAGATACTGTCTTGTTATCACTGATGATTATAGTAGGTTTTCTTGGGTGTTCTTTATGAAAACTAAGGATGAAACTAGTGAAATCCTTAAGACCTTCATTGTTGAAGTAGAAAACCTAGTTGATAAGAAAGTTAATATAATCAGATGTGACAATGGGACTGAATTCAAGAATAGGGTGATGGATGATTTTTGCAGAGAAAAAGGTATTAAGAGGGAGTTTAGTGTAGCTAGAACCCCACAGAAAAATGGTGTAGCTGAGAGAAAGAATAGGACTCTTATAGAGGCTGCTAGGACAATGTTAGCTGACTCTAAGCTACCAGTTTCATTTTGGGCTGAAGCAGTTAGCACTGCTTGTTATGTATTGAATAGGGTTTTAGTTGTGCAACCTTACAATAAGACTGCTTATGAGCTTCTTAGAGGTAGAACCCCTGCTTTAAGCTTCATGAGACCTTTTGGTTGTCATGTTACTATCCTTAATACCAAAGACCAACTAGGAAAGTTTGATGGGAAATCTGAGGAAGGTTTCTTTGTTGGTTATTCTCTGCACAGTAAGGCTTTTAGGGTGTACAATACAAGCACCAAGCAAGTAGAAGAAAATTTGCACATAGAATTTTTGGAGAATAAACCAAATGTTGCAGGTGTAGGTCCAGACTGGATCTTTGATATTGACCGTCTTTCAAATTCCATGAATTATGTGCCTGTTACAGGTACAAATACTAACAATGATGTAGGTTCAGAGGAGGAAGATGATGATTGCATTTTCATACCAGTCATGGAAGAAAGTCCAGTGAATGAGTCTTCTACAAAGAAAGATGATATTCCTTCATCAAGTGGTGTAGACAAAGAGAATGATGTTGCTGAAACCAGTGGTCAGAATGGTAAAGAAGCTGAAAATCCAACGAGCAGTACAAATGGAGTTAGTACTGCTCAGCCACAAGTTCCAACTGCTGAGCAAAATAGTGATGCTGCTGGACCAAGTCAACCTCATCTTGATTCACCAGTTGATACTGCTTCTCAAGCTGATGAGTTTGATTTCTTTGGAGATGGTCTGCAAAACATGCCTACCAGCTATGCAGCTCCTTCTACTCCCCATACTATTGTACATAGGAATCATCCACTTACCAATATCATAGGAGATGTACAATCTGGAGTCAAGACCAGAAGGCAAATACAAGACCCAGATCATCATGGATTTCTCAGTGTGGTATATGAGGAGAAACATCATGATGATGAGCATGAGTGTATGTTTGTATGTTTTCTATCTCAGGTAGAACCCAAGAATGTGCTAAAGGCTTTAGAAGAATCAAGTTGGGTTGAAGCTATGCAAGAAGAACTGCTTCAATTCAAAATTCAGAATGTATGGGTTCTGGTTGATCTACCAAAGGGAATGAGAGTGATTGGTACAAAGTGGGTATTCAGGAACAAGAAGGATGAGAGGGGCATTGTGATAAAGAACAAAGCAAGATTGGTTGCTCAAGGCTATACTCAGGAAGAGGGTATAGATTATGAGGAAGTTTTTGCTCCAGTTGCCAGGATTGAAGCAATAAGATTATTTCTTGCTTATGCTTCATTTATGGGGTTTATGGTCTATCAAATGGATGTGAAAAGTGCCTTTCTGTATGGTACTATAGATGAGGAGGTCTATGTTTCACAACCTCCAGGTTTTATAGACCCAGAGCATCCTGACAAGGTTTATAAGGTGGTGAAAGCTCTATATGGATTGCATCAGGCTCCAAGAGCTTGGTATGAAACTCTTGCTAAATATCTTCTGAAGAATGGGTTTCATAGAGGGAAAATTGATCAAACTCTCTTTATTAAAAAGAACAAGGGTGATATTCTACTGGTACAAGTCTATGTAGATGACATCATTTTTGGTTCCACAAAGAAACAGATGTGTAAGGAGTTTGAAAAGCTGATGAAAGACCAATTTCAGATGAGTTCTATGGGAGAGCTTACCTTCTTTCTAGGTCTTCAAGTACAGCAAAAGCCAGATGGTATATTTATCTCTCAGGATAAATATGTTGGTGAAATATTGAGGAAATTCCAATTCCCAGATGCCAAGGTTGCTAGTACACCAGTTGACAAGGAGACACATTTGCTATTAAAGGATCACAGTTGTGAAGATGTGGATGTGCACATGTATAGATCTATGATTGGGTCTCTGATGTACCTTACATCATCTAGGCCTGACATTATGTTTGCTGTTTGTGCCTGTGCAAGATTCCAAGTAAATCCTAAGGTGTCTCATCTCACAGCAGTAAAGAGAATCTTCAGATACCTTAAAGGTCAGCCTAACTTGGGGCTATGGTATCCTAAAGAGTCTGCATTTGATGTAATGCCCAAAAATCTAAAACATGTAAAAAGACCAAATTGCCCCTATAACTTTAAAATTTGGTTAATAAGCACATAAAGTATCAAATAAATCCCAAACCTTTGGAAATGAGCAAGATATGAAGTAAAGTAATTTTTGTTTCTGCATTTTAACATTTTGTAATGTAAAAAAATTAATGATCACACCTAAAAATACTTTATGGGCCGAATTTAATATTTATGTATAATTAATTTTTGTTAATTTAATTAAATCTAATAAAATAAAAGATAAGCACAAATAAATTGGAAATCTTCACAAATCAGTAATTTGATCTCCCATATCTCACTTGGGCCGAAATCCATGCCCTCTCCTCAAGAAATACACGGTTTCAATATATATTTCCTTTTTATACATTTCTATAAACCGTATAACAAAACAAAAACCCCAAATCGATCACCACCATTTTTCTGCACTTTCTTGGTATTTTTCCGGGATACCTTGGTGTTAGAAGGAGTCTAGAAAAATAGGGGTTTGAATATTGAAGGCTTGGATTGCTTGGTTTTGATTTTTTTCGAGTTCTATTCTTAGACGAGAAGAATTAATTTGCCACACCTCATCCGATCATTCTAAAGGCTACCTGGTGTTTTTATAACTCTCCTTACATCACATATGATCTAAATAAAATGATAATCTCGACCCATGCATGATATTCTGGTCGCATGAATTTAAATGTATTATAAACCCTAAAAATGTATAAAACTGAAATCGACCATATATGAATTTATTGAATCTCAAACATATTTTTATGGGCAGTAATATGATGTAAGTGATCTGTGAAAATTGTATTCGAAATTATATTAAGCCTTGAACCTTGATTTGTAAATTATTTTTGTTATTGTTTAATCGGCTGAAAAATAAAAAGGAGAAAACTCACTTTTGCTCAATCATTTCGATCCAACCTATTTGGGTATTTTTTTATCATCCCTCTTATCTATTATAATCTGTATAAAATCACAAAATTGATCCATGCATGTTATTGAGGCCATACGAAATTGAATAAATCAAAAAAACCCTAAAATCATTCAAAATCTATAAATCGGCCTATATGAAATTTGGTGTCAAGATCTGATTTTTGTGACATGATAAGATATATATACGACCTAAATAAAATGGGTTTACATTTATTTGAAGCCTATGGTAATTGTTTTGATTTAATTCTGGTTTATCCGATCGAATAAATAAAATATATGGGTCGAAAATATTAGGGTTAAGGTTTGTGATGATAGAATTGATGAAATTAATGTGTTTTAAGGTTGTTTGATGATTGGTAATGATTGGAAAATTTTAGGGTTAGGATTTGTTATTTAATTAACTATAAGGTTTAATTTGTGATTTAAATTAATTAAAGGGTTTAATTTGTAAAATGGTAAAATTAAAGGATTGGAATTATAATTTTGAGAAACTATTGGGTTAAAATGAATAACTTGTAATATTACACTTTAAACCCTTATCTTTGGGCATATTAACATTTGAAACCCTAAAATATAAAAGTTGTCATAGTGAACCCTAAACTATCATGACTTGCTAAAATGAACCCTATCTCCATAATAATATTTAATAAATGACTTAACCAAATTACTTTGTGGGAAATTTGCTATTTTTGGAAACTTGCTAAATAAGGAAACTTTCTAAAAATGGAAACTTGCTAATTTTGGAAACCTGCTATAAATGGAAAGTTACTAAAAATGGAAAGCCGACTAAAATGAGAAATCTGATTTGAAGAAGATATTAATAATAAGACGACCATGTATTCGTGTAGATTCGCTGAAGATGGAGTTGTTTCCGATCTTTATATTTCTAGATATGTTTGCACTTGCGGTATAAGGTACAGACATTGCTATGTTCCCTGACACTTTGGTTCGTTTGTTTGATTCATTTAGACTTTGATGTTCGATATGACCCTTTTGCTTTGAGCCTCTATAATGATCCATTTGATATTCGTTCGTTACCTTGTGATATTAGTATTCGACTCACTTGATACTTCGAGGGTTCATTTGATTTTGGTAACTAGATGTGAAAACCTTTTTAATTATATCATGGAAATGTTTTGAGGAAAAACTATTTTTAAAATGATGTTTATGAAATATGCGCTACCACTTTTAATTGGAATTTGGCTAAGCTTTTATGAAAACTACTTTTAAAGACTACTTTTGTGAAAACCGTTATTAAAGATCATTTTTATGAAAATCATTTGATAAAGATTACTTTAAATGAACCATTTGATTTTGAACCTCCGATGATGACTTAGACTATTTGAACCTTTACTTTGATATTGGGACTTTGACCATGATTCGATGACTTAGACTATTTGAACCTTTGCTTTGATTTGGACCTTTGACCCTTCAGTTTAATACCCGAGCCAAGTTCGTTTCCTAGCCATGAAGGTAACATGGCCGTGTCATTGATGCACCAATGGCATGACTCCAGTGTGTTCGAGTGATGTTCCACACCGTCCCCATTTTGCTATGCGCGCTTTATTATTTATTAATGGCCAATATTATTGTTCGGGGGGCGTATGGATGCATCCTAGGTTCGTGTTTGTATTAGTGGATTTAACATGATTTGATATTATATTATTGTTCGGTGACTGATGCATGGGTGCAATCCACGTCTTTCACAAGTTCGGGAGTTAGCTACTCCATTTGAAGAATGAGGACACCCCTCATATTATCTGATTATCTAAGAGGTCTCCCCTCTATATGATTATGAAGACATGGTTACTATATTTGATTTGTGTTCGGGCTCGTGGTGGATTACTGACCTTCCCTTTTCCCTTTCTTACTTTGTACCTTTGTCTATACCTTATGTTATTCCATTGCACTATACCATATATGTTCGTTTCCTTTTGCTTTCGTTTTCGTTTATATATATCTGTTCACTGGGCTTTTTAAGCTCAGCCGCATTTCTTTCCCTGCGGCAGGTTTTTAGTTGGAAGCTGGGTATGAGTGAAGAGATTTTTGGACTTAGAAGACCTTGATAGTTATTCTGAAGTAGAGACTATTAGAAGGATTTGCATTGCAGACTTAGTATTTAGCTTTTGTTTCCTTTGTAGCCTTGTATATTCAGTATTTCATTTGTAACCTTTGAGAACCCTTGTATTACTGTTGATGTACGCTTTGTTTTGATCTGATATGAAACCATTATTATGACATCTTTACCCTTATCGGGTTGGGGTGTTACAATTATGGTATCAGAGACAGGTTGCGATTCGTAATACATTTACCCTTGGCCTGTGTAAGTTAGGACCACTAAGTTTTCCCTGTAGGCGCTCGTAAGACAACCTTTGAAAATTTGCTTCAAGATTTCCCTATAGGAACGTAAGTTTTGACCAGTGAGGAATGGGTAGACTATAAGGCATTTGTTTAAGTATCTTTGTTTCCGCATCACTCTGATTCGTGCCTTGCTTTTGGTTAGATCCTGTTGATACCACTTTTGGAAAGTGAAAGCTTATGCTTTGCACCACCTAAGATTTGAACCTGATTAAATCTTGAAGGCATTGAGAATTTCATAATAATTGCCTGACACTATTTGATCCTCATCTTCAGATTTTGACTCTGATCTCTGATCCTTTCGTTAATCATTTTGACGCCTCTTCGGGCACTCTGAGAACCTCCATGGCGATGGTGTACTGGATATGTTTTGTTAATTGTCTTTTGCTTTTGATAAGTATCTATGAATCTTCCGACACTATTTGATTTCGTTTCACCCATCTCTGTCCCTACGAGAAGTCTTGTGGTGTTTTAACCACGAGTATAAGAATGTTTCCTCTCACTTTTGAACGATAAGTTTTGCTATACTGATCTGTCTTTCCTCGGATAGTTAACTTCAATTTTATTCCTACAAGGAATTGGTTGATTGATCACTCAAATATTGACAACTACCCTTCTATGTCTCACCTTTAGTGTTTGAAACAATTTTGAACTCCCTACTGTGATTACCGATTGTTAAACCCTTTGCTATCACTATTACTCTAGAGACTCGTGTGTTACTTTCGCGGTTATGAAGTTTTCCTAGGACCCATTTCGTACACCAATGAATGAATCGTATCTTGAGAGTTATTTGACACCCTGCGTTTTCTGAATATGATTCCTGGTCGAACCACCAAATTTTTCCACCGGAGCGTGAAGTAGGATTTGACATGATACCGAGAGATTGTCTAGTGACTAAGCGAAGGTATCTTTCAGATGTGCCCGGGATCATACCAGTTGATTTGAGCAAACCGGGAAGAGCAGCAACCGAAGACCAGGAAGCAAGTTTGCTTAAGTGTATCTTCTAGGCGTATTGCAGTTTCGTTCGCGATTAAGAAGGATGGTGACAGGAGATATGTAGTGATTACTGGAAGCTGAACCGTATTGCTGTTAGGAACCATTATTTCTCTACCCTGAAACGTCTATGTATTTGTTCAATTTCAAAGCGCGAAGTTTCTTTCAGATGGAAGTATAAATTGAAGTTATTCTTGAAATCGCCTTCCGTATTTGTAACGACTGCTATGACGGTTAGTGACGCTAATAGTATTAGCTAAAGCTCTGACTGTTTCGTGAATTTGATAAATAATGTTTTCTCGTGAGTACTTGGGCAAATGGTCATTGTATGACTTAATAGTACGTTCGGAGACGAGGAAGGGCATGAAAATCATCTTTGCACTTTGTTAGGAAATTCGTCGATCATTTGAACATTCTGAGAGATTGATATTTGTAGAGACAACGATGTTCTTAAATTGAGGATATTTCTTTAAATTCCGCAAGTTTTGAAAACTATCACCAAGTGGTCAAGACCGATGACAGAATGAAGAACTGAAACCTTTTTGAACTTTGCAGAAGAATTCTGGATGATGTTTACAAGTTGCGATACCATTGAGAAATTTCGTGAACCGAGAGAAACAGCTTAGTTTGATTGAGAATGGAGTTTTGGAAAAGTTGAAATAGAAGTTAGCTTCCATACCTTCGGGCGGAACAATTTTGGGATAAATCAGAAAGAGACTCGGTGATACTCCCTTGCTGCACAGAAAGTTTTTCGTATGCATCAAGACAACTAGAAACATATCAGAAGAATTATTTCACTGCCTGACCTGGAGTTGACAACAACGGCGGCTACCCTGAAGAGTGAAGACATTCCTTGCAAGGTAGAAGTGTTGGCGACGCAGAAGATCTAGTCAAGATGGCGAACATGGAACTGATGAAGACGTACAGTCTCACTTCCCTATTCATCTTGGTTGTACTAAAATGAATTGAGAGCAGAAGTAGACTGGACGATGAAAGAATTTAAAGAGCATGCCAGAAATTCACATTACTCAATCACATTTCAAGAAGAAATGCAGGAGGCTCGACGAACCAAACACAAGTTCCCGATTTTGGTTTCACTTCCCGATTGATGGACAGACGAAGACAGATTAACCGGACTTGAGGAGATTGGATGTGTTGAATGAACGGATTTTTGAAACAGACCCTTTATGTTTGGAAGAATTGATTCTATGAAGGTCGAAGATTTTGGCGTCTAACTTTCATTTCCGTTGACCCTCTTAAATTTCGTTATAAAGTAATAAGATCCTCTGATGATTTAAGTTTCCTAGAAGCATTTCAGTTCGTGTTCATTTTTCATATGTTCGGTGATGGCTTTGTTGGAGAGATTTTGGCGAGTTGTGGAAGATACGATGCTTGTGACGGCGTACCTCACTTCTGCTAGGCAATCTGGGATTTAGATACTCTTGCGAATAGTTTTGTTTTCCCGCTTGACTATGACATTTGATCTTGTTGACCTTTGAGACTATAGAAGTACTAGGTGGATTAAGATATGTGGTTTTGCTCACGACTCGAGATAAAGTATGATCATCATGAAGGCATAATTATGTGGTGCTAGTATTATGACGCCTGATCAACGTGATAATACTTACACCAAATAACGTGCACTCATTGTGGACATAGGATATCTTAGGGAGTACCTAAGAAGTTTAGAATTTGATCTCTGTTGGATTACCCGTGATTAGTGAGACTTTAGGTTCATTCTACCTATGCGTATACTCTGTTTTCATTCGTTAGATATTGGGATGACTTTGGACTCTCGTTTTGCATTCCGTTGACCTCATTTATAAATCTTGAACTCTTTGTAGAGCTCTCTACTGTTGAAACAGTTAATTTGATTTGAAATGTTGTTCGTATTCCATATGAGCTTTCTAGAAGATTCGCCTATCGTCCATATTATGTTGCATGGACCTTTTGATCAGAATCAACTTATTTTGTCTCCTTCTGAGAAATTTGAACCCACCTCATTTTGATTCGAGTCATGAGAAACTATTTGGTCTGAAGATCTTTTTGAAAGAACCTCCTCGGGCGTGAGAATGTTTGTGACGACCTTTTGCGGTTTGCTACGACTTCGTTTAACCTTGCGACTTCAAATTTTGAGGACGAAATTTTTATTTTAGAGGGGAATAAGTTGTAATACCCAAAAATCTAAAACATGTAAAAAGACCAAATTGCCCCTATAACTTTAAAATTTGGTTAATAAGCACATAAAGTATCAAATAAATCCCAAACCATTGGAAATGACAAAGATATGAAGTAAAGTAATTTTTATTTCTACATTTTAACATTTTGTAATGTACAAAAATTAATGATCACACCTAAAAATACCTTATGGGCCGAATTTAATATTTATGTATAATTAATTTTTGTTAATTTAATTAAATCTAATAAAATAAAAGATAAGCACAAATAAATTGGAAATCTTCACAAATCAGTAATTTGATCTCCCATATCTCACTTGGGCCGAAATCCATGCCCTCTCCTCAAGAAATACACGGTTTCAATATATATTTCCTTTTTATACATTTCTATAAACCTTATAACAAAACAAAAACCCCAAATCGATCACCACCATTTTTCTGCACTTTCTTGGTATTTTTCCGGGATGCCTTGGTGTTAGAAGGAGTCTAGAAAAATAGGGGTTTGAATATTGAAGGCTTGGATTGCTTGGTTTTGATTTTGTTCGAGTTCTATTCTTAGACGAGAAGAATTAATTTGCCACACCTCATCCGATCATTCTAAAGGCTACCTGGTGTTTTTATAACTCTCCTTACATCACATATGATCTAAATAAAATGATAATCTTGACCCATGCATGATATTCTGGTCGCATGAATTTAAATGTGTTATAAACCCTAAAAACGTATAAAACTGAAATCGACCATATATGAATTTATTGAATCTCAAACATATTTTTATGGGCTGTAATATGATGTAAGTGATCTGTGAAAATTGTATTCGAAATTATATTAAGCCTTGAACCTTGATTTGTAAATTATTTTTGTTATTGTTTAATCGGCTGAAAAATAAAAAGGAGAAAACTCACTTTTGCTCAATCATTTCGATCCAACCTATTTGGGTACTTTTGTATCATCCCTCTTATCTATTATAATCTGTATAAAATCACAAAATTGATCCATGCATGTTATTGAGGCCATACGAAATTGAATAAATCAAAAAACCCTAAAATCATTCAAAATCTATAAATCGGCCTATATGAAATTTGGTGGCAAGATCTGATTTTTGTGGCATGATAAGATATATATACGACCTGAATAAAATGGGTTTACATTTATTTGAAGCCTATGGTAATTGTTTTGATTTAATTCTTGTTTATCGATCGAATAAATAAATATGGGTCGAAAATATTAGGGTTAAGGTTTGTGATGATAGAATTGATGAAATTAATGTGTTTTAAGGTTGTTTGATGATTGGTAATGATTGGAAAATTTTAGGGTTAGGATTTGTATTTTAATTAACTATAAGGTTAAATTTGTGATTTAAATTAATTAAAGGGTTTAATTTGTAAAATGGTTAAAATTAAATGATTGGAATTTTAATTTTGAGAAACTATTGGGTTAAAATGAATAACTTGTAATATTTCACTTTAAACCCTTATCTTTGGGCATGTTTACATTTGAAACCCTAAAATATAAAAGTTGTCATAGTGAACCCTAAACTATCATGACTTGCTAAAATGAACCCTATCTCCATAATAATATTTAATAAATGACTTAACCAAATTACTTTGTGGGAAATTTGCTATTTTTGGAAACTTGCTAAATAAGGAAACTTTCTAAAAATGGAAACTTGCTAATTTTGGAAACCTGTTATAAATGGAAAGTTACTAAAAATGGAAAGCCGACTAAAATGAGAAATCTGATTTGAAGAAGATATTAATAATAAGACGACCATGTATTTGTGTAGATTCGCTGAAGATGGAGTTGTTTCCGATCTTTATATTTCTAGATATGTTTGCACTTGCGGTATAAGGTACATATATTCTACCCTTTTTCAGTAAGGGTGTTTTCCCTCTCATGACTCATTGATCTTGATTCGTTTAAGATTCCCTAAGCCATTGCTATGTTCCCTGACACTTTGGTTTGTTTGTTTGATTCATTTTGACTTTGATGGTCGATATGACCCTTTTGCTTTGAGCCTCTATAATGATTCATTTGATATTCGTTCGTTACCTTGTGATATTAGTATTCGACTCACTTGATACTTCGAGGGTTCATTTGATTTTGGTAACTAGATGTGAAAACCTTTTTAATTATATCATTGAAATGTTTTGAGGAAAAACTATTTTTAAAATGATGTTTATGAAATATGCGCTACCACTTTTAATTGGAATTGGGCTAAGCTTTTATGAAAACTACTTTTAAAGACTACTTTTGTGAAAACCGTTATTAAAGATCATTTTTATGAAAATCATTTGATAAAGATTACTTTAAATGAACCATTTGATTTTGAACCTCCGATGATGACTTAGACTATTTGAACCTTTGCTTTGATATTGGGACTTTGACCGTGATTCGATGACTTAGACTATTTGAACCTTTGCTTTGATTTGGACCTTTGACCCTTCAGTTTGATACCCGAGCCAAGTTCGTTTCCTAGCCATGAAGGTAACATGGCCGTGTCATTGATGCACCAATGGCATGACTCCAGTGTGTTCGAGTGATGTTACACACTGTCCCCATTTTGCTATGCGCGCTTTATTATTTATTAATGGCCTATATTATTGTTCGGGGGGCGTATGGATGCATCCTAGGTTCGTGTTCGTATTAGTGGATTTAACATGATTTGATATTATATTATTGTTCGGTGACTGATGCATGGGTGCAATCTACGTCTTTCACAAGTTCGGGAGTTAGCTACTCCATTTGAAGAATGAGGACACCCCTCATATTATCTGATTATCTGAGAGGTCTCCCCTCTATATGATTATGATGACATGGTTACTATATTTGATTTGTGTTCGGGCTCGTGGTGGATTACTGACCTTCCCTTTTCCCTTTCTTACTTTGTATCTTTGTCTATACCTTATGTTATTCCATTGCACTATACCATATATGTTCGTTTCCTTTTGCTTTCATTTTCGTTTATATATATCTGTTCACTGGGCTTTTTAAGCTCAGCCGCATTTCTTTCCCTGCGGCAGGTTTTTAGTTGGAAGCTGGGTATGAGTGAAGAGACTTTTGGACTTAGAAGACCTTGATAGTTATTCTGAAGTAGAGACTATTAGAAGGATTTGCATTGCAGACTTAGTATTTAGCTTTTGTTTCCTTTGTAGCCTTGTATATTCAGTATTTCATTTGTAACCTTTGAGAACCCTTGTATTACTGTTGATGTACGCTTTGTTTTGATCTGATATGAAACCATTATTATGACATCTTTACCCTTATCGGGTTGGGGTGTTACATAAAGAGTCTTCATTTGATCTAGTGGCATTCTCTGATTCTGATTATGCTGGTGCTAGCATGGATAGAAAGTCTACAACAGGTGGTTGTTAGTTCTTAGGTCGAAGATTAATTTCTTGGCAGTGTAAGAAGCAGACTATGGTGGCCACGTCTACTACTGAAGCAGAATATGTGGCAGCAGCAAGTTGTTGTGCTCAAGTTCTTTGGATTCAAAACCAGATGCTTGATTATGGGTACAATTTCTTAAACACAATTATACATATAGACAATAGCAGTACAATGTGTATCATTAAGAATCCAGTTCAACATTCAAAAACTAAACATATTGAAATTAGACATCATTTTATAAGAGACTGTGCTGAAAAGAAGTTAATAAAAGTTGTTAAAATACACACTGATGACAACTTTGCTGATCTCTTAACAAAAGGTTTTGATGTAAGCAGATTTTAGTACTTGGTAACAGGTATTGGAATGCTTAATCCTTCAAAAGATTAATGTCTAAGTGTTTTTAGTTTTTGTACTGCTAGTTGTGCTATTTGTATAGTTAGTACTGCTTGATAATTTTAGTACTGTTTGTGAATTTGTTAGTCAATTATCATAACTGTTAAAAGAAAATATTGTGTATTGTGTTTTCTTTGGTTTTGGACTAACATTTCAGGTTAAGAAAAGCTTTTTGCTTTGGATTGTGCTTTGGACAGTATGGTGGTTTGGATTGTTAAGTGTGAATGCTTGTCACACAACAAATGGTAATTGATTCACCATGTCTAACCGACATAAGAATCAACTAGTCCAGATCAAACGGTTTCTGGTAAAGACTACTCAAATCCGTTTATGGTTGACAGTTTACCAAAAACTGGTTGGTTATCAACTCACCAAATCTAAGTGTGAAGAGTTGGCTAGTCCATAGCAAACGGCTATTGGTAAAGACATGTCAAATCCGTTCATAGCTGATAGTTTGCTAAAAACTATAAGTGGATATTAGGAATATAAATATTCAGATGAAGGCTCGGTCACCCCGAGCATCTATTTAGCATTTACATAGCTCGTAGTCTTATTAATATTTGTTTAGTACTATTAGTATTATTACTATTATTAGTGTAGTTACATATATTTGTGGAGTGGGTCGGGGCTTTCCCCACTGTCAGCTCACTCTACAGCCCACTAGGGGCACAAGTATTAGGAACTATAAATAGCCCTCTCCACACAAGGAGAGGGTTGGAACTCTTGCAACTATTTTCACACACAAGCTAATAGATTTCAAGTTTCTCCCAACTCTCTCTCTCTAACTTCATCTCTCTAGTTCTTCCACCATGGGTTTCTTGATCTTTCAAGAAGCAGAAAAGCAATCCCAAGTATCCCCTAAATAAACCAATAATAATAAGCAGATATCAAAAATAGTGATTGAAAGCTGCTTATTTTATTTCACCCCAAAATAAGCTTATAAGCAATATATGCATCACCATCGGTTAGAATTGTCCAAACACTCCAAACTGCTATAACTGGGTTGATTTGGTTTTTTTTATCCCTTATGGGTACAAAGTGAGAATTGGAAGACCTGAGTAGGATTTTGTCCTGGTCCATCTACAACATTAATATCCGGAATGTTAGTGGTCATGGCTGCTCTGGTACCCACCACGAGTTTCAAAAATGTTAGTGGTCATGGTTGCTCTGGTACCTAGCATCACTTTCGAAATATATCATTACCCGAATACCCTCCAACTGTCCTTATAGCATCTGCAAAACAATGTCAAATACAAATATTTCAAATAGCAAATTTAACCCATTTACTAATATATTTTTGAACCCAATCTGACCCGTTTCGCCCATACTTAAAAATGCCATGTTTAAACTTTTAACCCAGACCCATTTTGATACGTAACTGAAAAACACTAAATAAAATTCAGTAGAAAAAGAAAATCACACATGACACACACCATCTAACTCATACTATCACATTATCATAAAAAAAAATCATTTATGAAGACAAAATGTGTTCTTTTACATTTCCTAGCCTAAGCAAATCCTAATACTTCACTGCTTGTCCTTGTAAGCAAAAGGATAAGCATAAGGGAAACAAATAACACACGGCACACACCATCTAACTCATATACTATCACATTAGCATAAAAAAGGAATCATCTATGAATTAAAGCAATAAAAATCCTTCTCACTTGAATGTTATACAAAAAAGAAAAACATACACCCTATAGTGGAAGCTCATTACGTGCTTTCTACCAAGCAACTATCTCTGTAACAGTTAAATCATTGGTTGAGCTTGTTGGATAAGAGTTTGAAGAGAAATCAGCACCCCAGGAAATTCCGTTTGTGAAAAATGATGGCTGCTTAAATTTCGAAAATGCACCCTGAGTGCCTAAGACCAGAAGCACTAATGACATATCTGGCCTGTCTCAAGACGTTGTTGAACACATAACAACCCCACTTCGATTGATCACTGAACTCCAGATGGATTGCTTGATTCAGCTAAGGGTATACAGTAATTGCATCCTCGATGCTTGTTGCTTCAAGAAGGTCTCTAGAAATGAAGTTTCAGCCTATCCCGCCTGCTGCAACTCTGAATCCACTGGTGGTACTGAGTTCAGTGTAAATGCCTATATGGAACGGATAATACTTGATTATTAAGTTCATGTCAAAGACTATATACTCATGACATGTCAGTAGATTGAATAAGCTAATGATCTGATGTTGATCATGATCTGTACTACATGAAATTGCCATCTTCAGTGTTATTTAGACTCAAACTGTGTTACACAATCTTTTTCCAACTTTTTTTTTCTATAAAATACAGTTAGTACGGATTTTGAATACAAAAACGATATTACATCGAAATCAAATAAGTACACATCTCGAAATTTCTACCAGTGGGTAATAGGGACAATACCTGAGATGTTGACTCTTTGAATCCATCATTATTTGTTACATTTGAAGCAGGCCTTGTTCCCTCTCTGCACCAATAGGATAGTCACAAAACTTGTGCAAACTGGTACTATGCTAATGTGCTGAAGTTGACAATCCTTATATCTAAAAAGCTTTTCCAATTGGGCTGCACTACCTTTATGCTATTTTTTCGTAAACTGGTACACATTGGCATAGGAATGGGTCGATTGGATTGTCTTTTAACTCAAACGTTTCAAATAGAAAACAAAAGGGCAATGGGTCACGTTGGTCAAACAGGTTAATAGGCCTTAATTCTTTATTCCAAATTTTGTAGCATTAGTGTGTAATGATATTGTTTTGTTATTATAATTAACGATAGCAGTTTATTTATTATTTAGTTTATGATCATATTCAAAGCTTATAATAAAATGGATTCTAATTAATGTCGAAGGGGAAGTAAATTGAAAACTGATTGATTGAATGTGTGACAAACGATAATTTTCTCACCAATATTTTAATAATAAATGTCAATTTATTATTACATAACTGTTAGATTAAGCATTTATGTGCCTACATAACTATTACGGGAAGCAAACCCGCACGCTGTAGTATACAGTAACTCACCAAAACTATTTGACTTTATCAGAAACGGTGAATTTTTCACTTTCTGACATTTACAGATACCAACGTAACTAAAATGAGAGGTTATCTCGTTTTTCCTGAAAAACGACACCACATGCGTACCGACACCACATTAGTAATGGTTTATTTTTATAATTCATTTTCGGAGTCAATAAATTTTACTTTATGCAAGTTTTACAAAAACAACTCCAGAATTATATGTTTCACATTTATGTGAAACCGGGGTACCACAATTGCACCTCAGCTCAACAGAACACAGGGTACACAAAATACATTTAATATAATAAAACACACCCACATACACATGACCTCTTATCTCTTTCTTTCTTGATATTATCCCACCACAACCATCCATATTATTCCATTGACTTCTTCCTGGTGTTCTCTCCCAAAAACCACATCGACTTCATCCATCACCATCCAAAATCCTGGATCTATGTGCTTTCTAGCCTCCCAATGGTGTTTGTCGTCTCCTAAACCTCTTCCCCGGAGTCAACCACGCCTGGAGATCGAAGAAAGATGGGGAGAGAAGCTGGATATAGTGTGTTGTTATCCTCTAATGATCAAAAGGGAACTGAAAGCTTTCATATTCTTCTTCTTTTTGTACCCACCGAGTTCCAGCAATGATCCACACAGTCACATCTCACAACAAAAATTCTCACAAGGTTCGAAGGGCTCGAGAGGCAATCAGTGGTGTGTGGAATTTCTTAGAAGATCGGGATTGGGTTTTGTTGGTGACTCTTGTAAATTGACGTCTTGTGTGTTGTAAGGTTTAACTCTTTATCAACTATAAATCTTGAATTGATGTTGTCGTTAATTACTCGAATCGACATATTTCTTTTTCTTTCTTGCTGTTGTTATGATCTTGTGATGTGCCGTTTGTATTGTTGTGTGGTGTGGTAAAACTTGAAACCGAAAACTAAAACAAAAATCAAAACCATGTTGGCTTAAAATTTGGAAGTGTATGTTGTAAAATGGTGTTCGAATCTTGCTTATTTCTTTTGGTCGATTAGTAAGCAGTTAAGGATTTGGTTAAATAGATAATGAAAATTTTGTGTTTATGTTTATACTCGAATTTTGTGTTTGCGTTATGCTTGGATTTTGTTTGTGTTCATATTCGAAATGTGTATGCGCATAAGGTGTTTGAGTTCATGCCCGAATAGTGTTGGTATTTATGCTCAAACTTCATGCTTGTGTTCGGATTTTTGTTTGTGTTTGTGCTCAGTTTCGAGTTTGTGTTAAGGTTCGAATTGTGTTTGTGCTTATGATGCAAGTGTGCTTGTGTTCCTGTTCGAATTGTGTTCATGTGGGGATTTTGTTTGCAATTGTGTGGATTTCATTAAGGGTTCGAAACCCACTGTGATGGATTCACAGTGGTGTACTTAGGTCGAATGAGTCCTTGTTTGATTTTAGAAAAATACACCCACAAAGGGTGTGTGGTGTTGTGGTTGTTTGTCTCGAGTCCTTGGCACAACACTTCGTGGTCTTGTGTTGAAGGTTAATAATGACTTGCGTGTCTTGGTTGTACTATGAGCCGAGAGGCCATGGATTGAGGTCACTCGAGCTCAACTCGAGTATTGACTGGGTTTGCTTGTCTTGGTTTGACCACTTTGGTCATTAAAACACCCACGGGGGTGTATTCTTGCTCGTTCAGAAAAAAAGGTCTCACACCCTTATAATAAGGGCACATTCGGGTTGTGTCTTGTTCACAAGGTCGAGTTCATGTGCTCGAGCCACCCACACTTTGTTCCAGACAAACGGGTTATGACATAACTTGTGAGATTTTGTATACTGGCTTTCCTTTGGTTTACTTAGGATGGTTCGAATCCTCTAAAACTCATAAACATTGTTGTGTTACTTGTTATAAATTTGGTGTACTGGACTTTCCTTGTTAATCCATGATTGGGCCGAAACTTCTTTTTAAACTCCAAAGGGATTGTTGTGTTAAGCTTTGCTAGACTGGGCCGAAGCCCATGAATCAAGTATAGAGTCCGTTTAGTTAACAGTCCAACTTTAAGTCGGGTTCATTTATTTCCATGTTGGGCCACAGCCCAACTCGCCAAAATCTCAACATAAAAGTGAGTTGAATAATCTGTTTTGAACACGAGTTGTTGTCGCCATCGTCCAAGTGATCTTTCTCGATTATTTCAAACTTTATATTTCACGACTTAAAAATAACTCGACTTGTTATCGACTCGTTACACTTCACCAAATTACTAGAATCTCGCTATATATATATATATATATATATATATATATATATATATATATATATATATATATATATATAAACCATGCAACATATCTAGTAACTTAACATGATTTTTTTATAACAAGTTGACTTAACTTATAAACCAAGTTGGTTTGTTATTACACATACAACGAGAAACCCTTTTATACATTTAAAAACTATATGAACAAAGTGAAAACTAAACTTATGAATTTAAACTTGTTCATTAATTCGATTACATATAAACTTGATGTATTTTATCAAAACTCATATAGATCTATTAGATTATAAAGCAATTATTTTAAACGCCAACCTTATAACTTTGTTAGCACGAGAATTGCCTATTATCAAAGAGTATATACTTGGGTTACTAATTTTTCGTTAAATGTCATAAACAATAATGAGAAATTCTTAAACGTAACATTACTTTTATAAAAACTATATATATATATATATATATATATATATATATATATATATATATATATATATATATATATATATATATATAAATATATATATACACACACTATCCTTTTCATACACACACTTACACATGTAATATATATACACGCACTTAGTAATATGTGCTCACTTAACGACAACGTTTCCATATGTCGTCAACGTCTAATATGTGATAGTAATTGTTTTCCGTACATAGTCTTTCGGTTACTGTCAAACCGGATGCTTATTCGCCTTGATATTTTTCTAATATACACTTATGCACTTCCAAGAGCCAATACCTCTAAATGCTAGGAAATTGTTTTAAACTTAAATGCTCCCACACCAGCAACAATAACATAAACTCTTTAAAACTTCTGAAGTTCTTAAATTTAGACTGTGAACTAAAACAAACCTTACTAATCTAGGTCGCGTGTTGGTGCTGAACACTATCTGAAACTATTGTATTATTTGACTGCTATTTACCGATGTGAGTTTATAGCCCCACTCTATTTAAACTTGTTTTACAATTGGGGTGAGAAACATGCAAAAATCTTTTATGGACCAAACTATTGTCTGGATTAGCCTAAGCCCTGTTATGTCCCATTTTGCCCAACTCATGAACCGACAATTCCTGCTGGGAAGCGCGAATGTTATAAATAGATCTATTGGGAGTAATGATGCGTGGTTTTGTGACCTTACAACAGGTTTTACCTCTCGAGGGATCTCAAGAGGCTTGCAATCCCCACCAGGCAGTGTACCTGACCGATGTAGTATAGTGAAGTGGCAAGTACCGGAGGATTGATCGTTCTCTAGGGGAATAGTGTCGTTATGATTGAAAAACTATTCTAATAGGTCTAAGGGTGAGGGAAGATTCTTTTTGTATTTTTATGTTTTATGAAAGCAAGTAAAATCTCGGGTTTGAAGGAGTGGGCGGAATTAGTTGCTAGTCAACTAACCCAAATAACTACAAATGCAAATAAAATAAAATAACTGAAAATGAAAAGGTTGTAAAACTTATATGGAGAGAAATGTGTTTACTTAGATTTCCTTACTCCCTAACTATCTTTTACCGGTTGATTAGTGTGTATTAATTGCGTGGATGACGGGTGTATTCCTTAATACCAATCGTGGGGTGGCGTACGTACTTCCCCAACTCTACAAGCTCCTACTTCACTCCTATGTCGAGCCGGCTAAGAAGCTCCTAACATGGGATCACTAGAATTCGCTCATGCATTAAATACAACCATAAAAACCTTAGTACGCATTGGTTCATGTTTCTTAAGACGTTCAAGCAAGTTACCGTATAGGAGGTTAGCCAGTTTTCTTAAGCCTAACATCGATAAACAATCATCCAATACAATTAATAACACACCAACAACCAATAATCAATAATTACGATTTAGGGCTTAAATGACCCCCCAAAAGCGGTACACTTTTCGCTTCATCAAATACCCTTACACTTGAGATTTGCTTGTCCTCAAGCAAATGCGCTTTTATTCTAATCAAAATACAAGTTAGGGGTCATTTAACGCTAATATAAAAATAATTACAACAAATAGTCGTTCCACTTTAATCATAATAAGCATGGAGATTACAAACTAGCACCTCACAAGTAGTGTTTAGATACTCACATCTCTCAGGTGTCATCAAAATAAATCTCGTAAATGAAAACGGATAATATCTCTCACTACCTGTCATAGCAAATAGATTACCATAGGCTTGGGAAAGGATCGAAAACCTCCTCCACTAGGCGTAAGCACCTAAGATAAACTATCAAAGAGGGCTTTTACATGGGTTATAACGTGAGGTGTAGGGATATGATAAACACGGTTTTGTTGGATAAGGGATATTTTACTGGTGGCGAGTTAAAGATCTTGATTAATTACATGTACAATATGGCGTTGCTAAGCCAAGACTAGACTCGACTTAAGCTAAAAACAAAATAACAAAAACATAAAATAAACATAAAATGAAACGGGATGGTAGTCCGTATGTTTTTTCTACTTTTCTTTTTCTCATTTTTTTTTGTATTTTTCTTGATTTTTTTTCGATTTTTTTTTTTCATACATTCTTGCCCTACCATCCAAAATAATACATCATAGGGGCGTTGCATTCCCCTTACACTTGAACTTTTACATAACTTTACAAATAACTATTCTAATGACTCGAATTAAGATAATCGAAACACTTGGAGTACTTTTTAAAATATTTAGCACATATGGGGGTAATAATGTTGTTCTTCCCCATTACTCCGTTACACTAGTACTTTACCCATGAGTCCCAATCGTCCCAAAACAATATGTACAAGGATATGACTCGACTTAGCAACCATGTAATCAATTAGATAATTAACTTGGGGTTTAAACAAATGTTGTCACAATAATGCACTAAAAATGAGTGCATACAAGGTAGGCTAAAGCGATTTGGGTGTGCATTTAAGTGGGGTGTAACAAATTCTTCCTTTAAGTAAAATGCTTAAAGGTCGAAACGAAAAGATAGGCTCTGAGGGGTGTACTAGGGGTATCGTGTACTAAAAATGAGTACAACGCAAAGGGTGTGGGAGAATTACTTGACCAATGTAGCCAAAGTAATTATAACAAAAACACAAGTGTAAAACAATGGGTTAATCCTAATGCCTCTTATCATGTAGTAAATCTAACTACACGAATGTAGTCTCACTTGTGGCCTCGGAATGGTCCTAACGCAAGTTCTAGAATCTAAGTGCTACCGGTACACACATCATAGCATAAATGCTTTTCCTACCAATTCTAGGGGCGAACCTCACATATTTGGGGGTGGAAAATTTTTTTAGTGGTACGGTTTTGTGCTAGTCATATAACTCCTATCCGTGAGACGCTCATTAAGATCAAAGTTTCACTCCTATATGTTGTAAAAAATTTTAAATTTGGCACTAAAATTGCCCTAACAGGTATTTATCTCAGTTTTATTACACATCTACCATCAAACAAACAAAAATCAAGTGCAATTGTATTCTCTAAAGTATCGTACTTTACCCCCCCCCCCTTACACTTAAGATGAACATTGTCCCCAATGTTCAAATAACAAGATGTAAAAGTAAATGAGGTAAAAGAATGAAATCAAATACTCCCCTGATTCGCTCGGTGGATAAAGAGGTAACATGGTTAGATCTTCTTCCAAGAGAATGTAGAAGCTTCCAGACTAATGCATCGCCAAAAGCTTGATTCCACATACATCTCCTTGTCCAAAATAACCTGTTAAACCTGAGAAAACAAACACGAAAACCTGCATAACATCGGCGGGATAAATTCTATATAAGGATATAATGCTTGTGGAATGAGTATTTTGTAGATTCCTGGAGATTATAAGTTAGAGATTTAATAAAAACTTTTTATGAAAACAAAACTTTCAAAATTTTCAGAAAATTAAAACATGACGCCGTCAGGTTGTAAAGCTTGACGCCGTCAGAAATGATCTGACAGAATTCTCATGTTAAGTTTCCGGAAAATTTCTGGAAAAACCTATACCTTACTTCCTGGAAATCCTGCAAAACATCATTATGACTCGATACAAGCATTTGACTCAAACAAATACGAATATGTATGTTAATTTAATATTATTATGATTCATGTTCATTTGTTCTAATAAACCAATTTGGATTTCCCTTACACTTAATTTTTACAAAATACCTTTATATGTAGTTAAGACGAAGTTAAAAACAAGATAAAGCATTTTCACAATTTGTTTTTGAACATGAATTAATAATAATAAAAATTAAACACACATACGGAAGCAAATAAAATCAAACAAACAAATAAATAAACACACAAAGCAAATAAAGCTTGGGTTGCCTCCCAAGAAGCGCTTTTCTTTATTAACGAGTCTTGTAGCTAGACTCAAAGTCCTTCTACCCTATGTAAGTGAGCTCGTCATCGAGGACGTCTTTAGGGTTAAGCTTGGATTGAAGTTTCCTATTGGTCCGCTTAGTACAATATATCTTTTCAAACTTCTCTCTATCCGGGTCATACAATGTCATCTTAATATACCATGACCCATCTCCATCTTTGGGTGGTTTGTCCCAATCCCACTTATGATCATTGTCTTCACATGTCCACCTATTCATCCCTAGGTTAATTGGCAAAACTCCTAGGAAATCAATCATCTTCCTAAAAACTAGAGGGTCTTCAAATGGATCCAATTCGGTGTCCCTAGCCAAGAGTTGCTCTACCGTATGTGTTCGGTTCACAAAGTCCTCTTCTAGGTAAAATGGGCGTTGGTGATGTGCCCGGTTCGGTGCAAGTTTTAAATTTATAAGGGGTGAATTACCGAATCTAATGACAACACATACGAGCAAGTATACTCGTCCGATGTAGCAAGATTTTGATGGTAAGTCGGGATCGTTCGCAGGGATTTGTGTAGTGAATCGAATTGTAAGTTAAAAGCAACAATCTCAAATAAGCAGTAATGATATAATGAAAATTCAAATGATTAAAAACTACACTTGCTTAGACTAGTGTACTCCAATTGACTAATATGATTGTGATAACTTTGGAAAACATGTTGGTTGTGATAATTAGTTTTGACACTAATCTATTGTTCCTACAAATTAAACCTTCGTCAAGATTTTGGTTTATAAAAACAAGCATTACGATTAACCAATCAATTCAAGATCAATTCAAGGTTCATGAGTTGGTGTTCCTCAAACACAAAAACAATCTTTTGTCTAATCAAACAAGCTTAGGAAATGGTCAATACAAAAGGTAACCAATTATAGACAAAAGGTCACAATTGAAAGCAAACTATTAATCTTTCGACCTTTAAAGTGGTTTACAATCAATCCGTTTTGATAGACAAAAGCTTTTTCATTACAATCACAATTAAGTTCCTTTGGTTAATCAAGAATAGTGGTAGACAACAATCATTCATAGACAAATGATTATAACTAGTGGAATAACAATGGTTCTTTCAACCCTTAAGATTACTAGCACTAGTTAAACTTGATTTCCCAAATGTCACTATGAAACTTTATCACAATTAGTTCTTAGAATTGACTTGAAATTGAATTAAAACATGTTATCACAATCATATGCAAATCAATGAATAATACACATCATCTAAGCAAGTGCACAAAGGCACTAGCCACTCATAGCAAACATAAATGTAAACTCAATAATTTGAACATTAGAAACCATGATTGAAAGTCTTACAATGATTTGGAAATAAGATTACAAGTGAAAGACAATGATTCCACAAGCAATGAAAATGGTAAATTCGACTTTCTCCCTTCTCCTGGACTTATGGACGAATTTCTTAAGTTTCTTCTGTGAATGGTTCTCTCCTAGCACTTGTTTAGCATGTATGTATCTCTCTAGATTGATTGGTATATAAATACTCAACTAATGGTTCCATAAATTGCTCCAACCAAGGGTCTAAGTGCATAAATGCTTCTCTTGCTCTCCAAGTAGTATTGAATGGTTAGAATAATGACAAGAAGGGCCTAGAACCGGAGTTATAAAGTCACAATCCTTAATAAAGAAGTCTTGGGTAAAACAGCGACTTCCAACCGATCGGATGGAATGGTCTACCGATCGGTTGGTCTTCTCGGTAAATCCACTTTCACTCCATCTGAATCGGTTGCGGGCGGCGACCGATCGGATGGTGATGGCTGCTGAACCTATTTCTTGGTCTTTTGCGTATGACTTGTTTCTCGGACGTAGCTCTTGATTCTTCGGTCTTTCTCTTTATCCTAAAGCTTATGAACTTGACTACTTGGACTTTAACTCCTTGAAGTACCTTACGAAGCGGAACTTGACACAAGATTCACATGAAATCTCAAATACTTCCTTTTTCTTCATTTTTGCATCTTTTCCATCCATTTTCCTGTCTTTGGCTACAAATGCTTTGCAAACACACTTTGGTACGATTTAGTAACAAAAGCATATAAATATAACCACAAAACATATATAAAACTACCAATAACGCTATCAAAAACATGTTAGATTTAGGCGTTATCAAATCCCCCACACTTGAACTTTGCTTGCCCTCAAGCAAATCTAGAATTAAAAACAATTATCCACATGGTATGCACCAATGATTAGGAAAATGTGATGCAAATCTATCAAGCACTAGTACAAGCTAGATTCATCATTTTAAGCTTTTATGGTTGAATCATCGAGATGTTTGACAATACCCATATGATTTTCTTGCATGATACACATTACTAAACACCTCACGAAAGGGAAATAAAATATAATTCACTCAAACACTCATTTGTATGATTGGTAGAGTATATAAGCAGAATGACACTCATTTGCTCAGTCATGATCTAAATATTACCATAAGCTTGTACAAGAAACAAAACTACACCGAAATGGTGTGAGCTCCAAGTATACATATCAAAGAGGGCTTTTATTCGGGTTTAAGGCTTAAAGGGATATAAAAGACTAATGCGCCACTATCTCATGCAAAACATAATAGCTTCCTAACAACGAATTCTTGCATCACCAAATAACGGATGGTCACTAGATTGTACCTTGGTTCGCTAACGACGTTACTTGCATAACGGATGGTCGCCAAAATACTCCCTAGATCGCTAACAACGTTAGTTAATTCCTCAAGAAATCGGATGGTTACTACATGTCCATACACTTAATAATTACACAAAGTCAAAAAGGGTAGGATAAGGCATGGGATATATTTATGAAATTGGTTGAAAATAAAAACAAAAATAGAATAGTCAAAGTCTACGAACCAAATGTTACTAGCTATTACAAACCAATATCATGCCATTTTGTGAAAAAACTCCATACTTCCTTTATTCATACTTGATTCACTTAGCCCATTGGCTTATTCTTGTCACCTTATAGTTGCAATGACTTTTCCTCTTTTTTTTTTTTTTTTTTTTTTTTTTTTTTAACTTGTCATCTTATAGTTGCAATGACTTTTCTCGTATAACAACCTTCGGAGTTTACGCTTCCTTAGAACTTTCATGATTTCCACATAACATCCATCTTTCCAAATAGCTAGCAACCAACCAAGATTTGACTAAAAATAAGGCTAGGCTTAAAAAGGTGTAAAATCTTTTTGAATTTTTCTGGATTGTATCAAAAGAAAAGATAGGCTCGGCGGGTGTAACTAGGGGTATCTAGCATTAAAGATAAATTCTAACAAATGGGTCCATATGAGTGGTTAACTAGCCAATGTAGCTAGCTAATATAGCATTATATGAAAATGGAAGGCCATTTGGGATAAAACCTAAGATTGCCTCTTATCACGCATATACACTTATATCACAAACGAAATGTGATCTCACAACGGTCTCGTAATGATTTACAAGCACAAGTTCTAGAATAAATAAAATCACCGGCACACTCATAGCAAAAGATCTAAGCATAAAAGATGTATGCTGTATATAGAACAGGCTCAAATTCTCACACTTTAGTGGAAAGGGCTATAATCTGTGCTAGCTAATGTTATCGATCCCAGAATGGATTGCAATATTAATCGGGACACATCTCGAATTTTCAAAATTACAGATTTCACCAGTGGATAAATCCAGTTATTCTAGAATATGATCTTTAAAATGACAAAAGACTAGATTACAAGGGCAAACAAAATTTTAAAATTCAGCTCAAAACTACAATCTATCCTTATTTTCCTATTCACCCCCCCACACTTAAGTTAAGCATTGTCCTCAATGTGATAAACGACAAAGAATGAAATAGGGAAATAAGAGAATAAACCGTATTTTCTTCTCATGAGGAGTCTTGATCCTAGCGTCCAAGCTTCGAAATCATTATCTGCAGTAATCTAAAAACAAAAGAAACACACATACGAAATATTTCTTCGCTTATTCAAAAGGCAGTGATACACCCCCACACTTAAGTTCAACTAAGCAATTTAGAAAAAACTTTGGGGTTTAATCACTAGAAAATAAAAATGAAAAATAAACATAGCAAACACACGGGTTGCCTCCCGAGAAGCGCTTGTTTTATTAACGAGTCATCAGCCGGACTCGAACTTCTCTTTCTTCATGTTGGTGTTGACTTCTTCATTAGAAATTTTGGAACGTACAGCACATTTCCAATCACTATTCCCTCTCCAGTTTCATCTATGTATTCCAACTTAACTTTCTCCTACGGTCTTGGTAGAACATCATAGATATAACCAGAATCTTCGGCCCACGGAGTGTTTTTCTTGAAATCGGCCGGAAAGGGTGACATAAAGGTTATAGCTTCATATTCTGATTCAGGCGGAATCTCTTGAATAGAAACTTCATTCATTTGCTCCTTGTCATAGTATAACTTAATTCGGTGCCCATTAACAATGAAACTTCCACCATGTTTGTCATGCAATTCAACATATCCGGATGGAAATCCATGCTTCACTGTATACGGTCCGAACCATTTCGGTTTCAGCTTGGGAGCTTTGAACTTATACTTCATGTTAAAAAGCAGAACTTTGTCTCCAGCTTTGAATTCTTTTCTGATTCTTAGCTTTCTGTCATGATAAGCTTTTGTTCTTGCTTTGTAAAGTTTGGAGTTCTCATAAGCTTGTAGTCTAAGCTCATCGAGTTCATGCAATTGCAAAAATCTCTTTTCTCCAGCTACTTTGAGGTCTGGGTTACAATTTCTCAATGCCCAGTAAGCGCGGTGTTCGATTTCAAACGGCAAATGACAAGTTTTTCCATACAACAATCTGTGTGGTGTTGTACCAATTGGTGTTTTATAAGCCGTGCGAAATGCCCACAGAGCATCATCCAGTTTTCTCGACCAAACGGCGGGATTGTCTTTAACCATTTTTTCAAGTATCCTTTTTAAGGCTCTGTTGGTATTTTCGACTTGACCACTTGTCTGTGGGTGATAAGCTGTAGCGAAACGATGATGAACTCCATATCGCTTCATAATTTTCTCCATTTGTTTATTACAGAAATGGGTTCCACGATCACTTATCAAAGCTTTAGGAATTCCATAACGAGCGAAAAGCTTTTTGAGAAAATTAACAACTACTCGTGCATCATTTGTGGGTAGAGCTTCTGCTTCAGCCCATTTGGAAACGTAATCAATAGCAACGAGAATGTATTCGTATTTGTGTGATTTAGGAAACGGTCCCATGAAATCAATTCCCCAAATATCGAATAATTCGCAGACCTGAATGCTCTTCTGAGGCATTTCATCTCTTCGAGAAAGACTACCGGATTTTTGGCAAGCATCACAATTTTTAACAAGAGTATGGGCTTCTTTAAAAATAGTCGGCCAATAGAATCCAGCATCAAAGACTTTTTTAGCGGTGATGGAAGGACCATAATGTCCCCCAGTTGGGCCATGATGACATTCATCGAGAATTCTTCTTGTTTCAGAACCATAAACACATCTTCTAATCATCCCATCGGGACACATTTTGAAAAGATAAGGCTCTTCCCAATAATAATGTTTAAGATCCGAAAAGAATTTACTTCGTTGGGCATGAGTTAATCCTTTCTTTAGAATTCCTCCAACGAGATAATTTGCATAATTGGCAAACCATGGAATTTCGTTCTCATCATCTGTATCAACAGTCATGAGTGTTTCATCTGGGAAATAATCGTCAATCTCATCTTCTTTTAATTCTTCCAGATTTGGATTTTCTAAACGAGATAGATGATCAGCGGCTAGATTTTCTGCTCCTTTCTTATCTTTGATTTCGATATCGAATTCCTGGAGTAGTAAAATCCATCGGATGAGACGCGGTTTAGCATCTTGCTTCTTAAACAGATATTTTAACGCTGAATGATCGGTGAACACGATTGTTTTCGAAAGGACAAGGTACGATCTGAATTTATCAAAAGCGAAAACAACGGCTAACAATTCTTTCTCTGTAACTGTGTAATTCTGCTGAGCATTGTTGAGTGTTTTGCTGGCAAAATATATAGGACGAAAATGTTTCTCTTCTCGTTGTCCTAATACGGCTCCAACAGCAAAATCGCTTGCATCGCACATAAGCTCGAATGGTAGTGACCAATCAGGTGAAACCATAATGGGTGCACTAGTCAGTTGTGTTTTCAATGCTTCGAATGCTTTCATACAATCTGCATTAAAATCGAAAACAGCATCTTTTTCAAGAAGTTTCGTCATTGGACGAGATGTTTTGGAAAAATCCTTAATGAAACGACGGTAAAATCCTGCATGTCCTAGGAAACTTCTAACGGCTTTGACGTTAGTTGGGGGTGGCAATTTGGTAATGACATCGATCTTTGCTTTGTCAACCTCCATTCCTGCACTAGAAATTTTGTGTCCTAACACAATTCCTTCAGTTACCATGAAATGACACTTCTCCCAATTGAGAACAAGATGTGCAGCTTTACATCTTTCAAGCATTTTATCGAGGTTAGAAAGGCAAGCTTCGAATGAGCTTCCGAAAACTGAAAAGTCATCCATGAAAACTTCCATAGACGTTTCAAGCATATCTTGGAATATGGCAATCATACATCTTTGAAAAGTCGCGGGGGCATTACATAATCCAAAAGGCATACGCCGATAAGCGTAACTTCCAAAGGGACATGTGAATGTGGTCTTTTCTTGATCAGCTGGATCAATAGGAATTTGAAAATATCCTGAAAAACCATCAAGAAAACAAAAGTATTTGTTTCCTGCTAATCTCTCAAGCATTTGATCCATGAAAGGCAAAGGAAAATGATCTTTTCTGGTGGCTTTATTTAATTTTCTGTAATCAATACATACTCGCCATCCGGTGACAGTTCTAGTAGGAACTAGTTCATTCCGTTCGTTGGTCACAACAGTCATTCCTCCTTTTTTCGGAACACAGTGAACAGGACTCACCCAAGGACTATCCTCGATGGGGTAAATGATACCTGCATCAAGCAGTTTGATGATTTCTTTTTTAACAACTTCTTTCATGTTGGGGTTGAGTCGACGTTGTCTTTCTACAACTGGTTTGGCATCTTCTTCGAAATTGATTTTGTGTTTGCAAAAATCAGGACTGATTCCTGGGATGTCAGAAGTTTTCCACGCAAAAGCTTCTTTATGCTTCTTAAGAACTGAAATCAGACATTCTTTCTCAAAATCATTTAGCAACGAAGATATGACTACTGGAAGTAGCGAATTGTCTTCCAAGTAAGCATACTCAAGATTTTCTGGCAGTGGTTTCAACTCAAGATCAGTCGGTGGTTCTTGAAGTGATGTTTTGATCCTCATCTGATCATTAAGACTGATTTCCTCAAAATCTTCTTCTATTATCTCTCCTTCTTCTTCTTCTTCTTCGTCTTCTTCAATCTTAACTTCCATAAAATCAGTGAATTCTTTATCAAAAGTTGTTTCACTAATCTTCTCTGAAATAGTCATGAATGGATCAGAATCTTCAAGTAATGCATCCAATTCTTCTTCAGTGACTTCATCGATTACATCAATGTTAAAACAAGTGTCATCACTGGAATGTGGATATTTCATTGCTTTATCGATTAAGAACGTGATTCTATCCTCTCCAACTCCAAGATTGAGTTCTCTTCCTTTTACTTTGATGATCGCATCAGCGGTGTTTAGAAAAGGTCTTCCTAAAATAAGTGGTACTCTACTATCTTCCTCCATTTCTAGAATTACAAAATCCACGGGAAAAATGAATTTACCTACTTGGACAAGCATATTCTCAGCAATACCAACAGGATATTGGTAAGTATGATTAGCTAATCGGATACTCATCCTTGTGGGTTTCAAGGTATTGATTGAAAGTTTCGTATACAGCGAATAAGGCATCAAATTGATACTCGCACCTAAGTCGGCTAAAGCATCGCATGTGATGTTGTTTCCTAATATGCATGGAATCAGAAAACTTCCGGGATCTCTGAGTTTTTGTGGAATTTTGTTTTGAACAATAGCTGAACATTGTTCATTGAGAAAAGTAGCGGATATTTGCTCCAACTTGTTTTTGTTGTTAAGAAGTTCTTTCAAAAATTTCCCGTAATTGGGCATTCCAGCTAAAACATCAATGAGAGGTACATTGAGTCTAACTTCTTTGATTATTTCAACAAACTTCTTATAACGCTCCTCCATTCTTTCTTTCTTAAGGCTCTGTGGATATGGAATTTTTGGAGTGTAAGCCTTAACTGGTGGTTTGGGTTTGGGTTTGGGTGATGTTTTTGGTGTATTTTCCTTCTTGGATTCTTCATCTTCATCCTCACTATCGAAATCGATAGTTGTGGTGTTGTTTGGGTTGGGTGGTGGATCATAAGACAGGCCACTTCTTGTGAATACAGCATTGATATGCTCATTTCTGGTTTGTGGTGGACGATAAGTCTTATCATTCGATGATGATGATGGTTTTGGGTTGGTTTGGGTGTTACTAGGTAACGAACCTGATGGTCGTGAAGAAATTTGATCAGAGAGTCTCCCAAATTTGTTTTCAAGATCTTGGATAGATGCTTGATGATTTTTCTGACCTTGCTCAACTTTGGTTTTGAGATTGAAAAATTGATTCTTGACGAACTCGTTGGTTGATTTTTGGGCAGTGACAAATTCTCTCATCATTTTTTCAAAATCTGTTTCTTCAGGTTTCTTGTCGGAACTTTGTGAGGTTTGGTTCTCTACTTTTGGTTGGGACTCATGGTTGTTATCCCTTTGTCGGCGATCTTGCCAATTAGCAGAGTTTCTTCCGTAATAATTTCCTCGATATCCTCCTCCTCGGTATCCTCCTTGGATATAATTAGCTTCTCCTTCTTTTGGTTGATCCATAGGTTGATCATCGCATTCTGATGATGGGTGGTTACCTCCACAGTTGTTACAACCATCTCGCATTTCTTTCATCTCTCCTCTAAGATCTTTGTATTGCGAATCGATTTTGGAAACCAAGGTTTCCATTTTCTCCATGAGTTTAGATGAATCAGAACTTTCGGCGAAAGCAACGGTTTTTCTTAAGGGTTTTGTCTTGGCATCTTTTGACCAGTCGAGTTTGAGAAGAACTCGGTCTTCAAGCAATTGATATGCCTGGTTAGGAGTCTTATAAAGAAAAATTCCTCCAGCATCAAGAATTCCTTGAGATGTTTCATCAAGTCCATGGTAAAAGATTTGAATAATGGTTCCTCGTCCTAAACCATGTCCATGACAACTTCGAAGTAAATCCTTCATACGAAGCCAGGCTTCGACGAGTGATTCGTTAGGATTTTGTGTGAAAGCACGAATTTCTCCCATGAGTCGATCAAACATTGCAGGTGGAAAGAATCGGCTTACAAAAGCTTGCCTTATCTCCTCCCAAGTAGTGATGATTCCTGGTGTTAATTCGTTATACCACACTTTTGCATCTCCAGCAAGTGATGACGGAAAAAGTTTGAGTTTAATGGCGTCTACATTTGTATCACCATATCGGAACATGCCACAAATTTCAATGAATTCGGCAACGTGTTTGTGAGGATCGGCCCTCGAACGGCCATCGAATTGACGGTCTTTGATCATAGAAAGATGGTGACCTTTCACGGTGAAATTGTCACCTAAGTTGACAGCAACAATAGCAGCTCCAGGAGTTGGTGCTACGGCTCGGTTTGCTTCCCACATGGGTCTATCGTCAGCCATGGGAAAAGGTTGGTCAGTGAATGGGTTGTAAACGACTTTGGCTTCAAAAAGGTTATCAAACGTTGGGTTTGGTACTCTTGGTACACGATTGGCTAGTGGAACAAAGGGTGTTCTTCTTCTTCTTTGTCTTCGGACTAAACGTTCGGGATCTGAAAATGGTGGAATTGGTTCTACTCCAGTTGATCGAGTGTTCATACAATTCCCCAACGAATCGAGGCAATGTCTAAACAAACGAGCAAAGAATGAAAACAATTTGAAAAGTTCAGAATCGTCTAACCGATCGGATAAAACAATCTACCGATCGGATAGATCTCTCGGTAAATTGGATTTGAAGGATCCGATCGGATGGAAGTGTCCGCCGATCGGATGGTTCTCTCGGTAAATTAAAATTTTGGAAAACCGATCGGATGGATGAATAACCGATCGGATGGGCAGCTCGGTAAAACTTTTTTTTTTTTACGAAAACTAACTATATGAGAATTGGACTAAAACTTACAGAAACACGATCAAAATCCCCGGCAGCGGCGCCAAAAACTTGATGTGCCCGGTTCGGTGCAAGTTTTAAATTTATAAAGGGTGAATTACCGAATCTAATAACAACACATACGAGCAAGTATACTCGTCCGTTGTAGCAAGATTTTGATGGTAAGTCGGGATCGTTCGCAGGGATTTGTGTAGTGAATCGAATTGCAAGTTAAAAGCAACAATCTCAAATAAGCAGTAATGATATAATGAAAATTCAAATGATTAAAAACTACACTTGCTTAGACTAGTGTACTCCAATTGACTAATATGATTGTGATAACTTTGGAAAACATGTTGGTTGTGATAATTAGTTTTGACACTAATCTATTGTTCCTACAAATTAAACCTTCGTCAAGATTTTGGTTTATAAAAACAAGCATTACGATTAACCAATCAATTCAAGATCAATTCAAGGTTCATGAGTTGGTGTTCCTCAAACACAAAAACAATCTTTTGTCTAATCAAACAAGCTTAGGAAATGGTCAATACAAAAGGTAACCAATTATAGACAAAAGGTCACAATTGAAAGCAAACTATTAATCTTTCGACCTTTAAAGTGGTTTACAATCAATCCGTTTTGATAGACAAAAGCTTTTTCATTACAATCACAATTAAGTTCCTTTGGTTAATCAAGAATAGTAGTAGACAACAATCATTCATAGACAAATGATTATAACTAGTGGAATAACAATAGTTCTTTCAACCCTTAAGATTACTAGCACTAGTTAAACTTGATTTCCCAAATGTCACTATGAAACTTTATCACAATTAGTTCTTAGAATTGACTTGAAATTGAATTAAAACATGTTATCACAATCATATGCAAATCAATGAATAATACACATCATCTAAGCAAGTGCACAAAGGCACTAGCCACTCATAGCAAACATAAATGTAAACTCAATAATTTGAACATTAGAAACCATGATTGAAAGTCTTACAATGATTTGGAAATAAGATTACAAGTGAAAGACAATGATTCCACAAGCAATGAAAATGGTAAATTCGACTTTCTCCCTTCTCCTGGACTTATGGACGAATTTCTTAAGTTTCTTCTGTGAATGGTTCTCTCCTAGCACTTGTTTAGCATGTATGTATCTCTCTAGATTGATTGGTATATAAATACTCAACTAATGGTTCCATAAATTGCTCCAACCAAGGGTCTAAGTGCATAAATGCTTCTCTTGCTCTCCAAGTAGTATTGAATGGTTAGAATAATGACAAGAAGGGCCTAGAACCGGAGTTATAAAGTCACAATCCTTAATAAAGAAGTCTTGGGTAAAACAGCGACTTCCAACCGATCGGATGGAATGGTCTACCGATCGGTTGGTCTTCTCGGTAAATCCACTTTCACTCCATCCGAATCGGTTGCGGGCGGCGACCGATCGGATGGTGATGGCTGCTGAACCTATTTCTTGGTCTTTTGCGTATGACTTGTTTCTCGGACGTAGCTCTTGATTCTTCGGTCTTTCTCTTTATCCTAAAGCTTATGAACTTGACTACTTGGACTTTAACTCCTTGAAGTACCTTACGAAGCGGAACTTGACACAAGATTCACATGAAATCTCAAATACTTCCTTTTTCTTCATTTTTGCATCTTTTCCATCCATTTTCCTGTCTTTGGCTACAAATGCTTTGCAAACACACTTTGGTACGATTTAGTAACAAAAGCATATAAATATAACCACAAAACATATATAAAACTACCAATAACGCTATCAAAAACATGTTAGATTTAGGCGTTATCAGTTGGGGTCCTATGAAGTCTCTATCGATCCAAGGTCCATATCTAGATGGTCTCCTATTTAATTCTAATTAATGGGGTGTTGGTTCCTCACTAGTATCATAGGCATGTTTCTTCACATCATAGACTGACCAAGTATCTCCTTCTCCTACCGCTATCTTAGATTCCTTACAATCAATCATAGCACTAGCGGTCGCCAAAAATCCTCTACCTATCAACAAGGGGCATGTAAGGTCGCTAACCATATCAAGGACGTGGAAATCGGCTAAAATGGTTAGTTTTCCAATGTGTACTAACACGTCTTTGACTACTCCAATCGGGTAAGCAACACTCCCATCCGCTAAGCCTATTATCACCTCGGTTTCTTCAAGTTTTCCTAGTTTTAGAGAGGTGTAGAGAGGTAACGGAAGTAGGTTAAGGCTTGATCCAAGATCGGCTAATGTGTCATAAGCCTCCGAATTACCGATCTTGCAAGGTAGAACAAATAAGCCCGGATCATCTAACTTCTTAGGTAGCTTGTTTTGAACAAAGGCGGTCCCTTTTTCGCCTAACTTGAGCTTCTTCTCATCCAACACATCAATAACCGGACTTTCAAGGTGGAGCTCCTTGAATTCATTGTAAAGGTTTTGAGTGGGAGGTGTTTCAACTATGTTGTTGACCAATTTGGATATCATAACTTCTTGGTCATTTTGAACGACTTAGGTTTGTTTGAAACACGAGCTCATGGAATTGACCGAATAGTATTGTGGACAAGAACTAGGAGACGAAACCGACGAGATAGCTTTGACGGTTAGTTTCGGGTTCTTGACTGTGTTGCTAGGGAGTGCTCCCATTTCTCGGTCATTGAGGGCTTTCAACAAAGTGTCAATCTTATTGGTCATCTCGCTTTGTTTTTGTTTGAAATCGACTTCAAACTTGGCCAAATGAGCTTCTTGAGATGCCATAAATTGGGACATCAATCCTTCAAAGTTATTGGTACTACCATTGCTGGAAGGATTGTTGTTGAAAGTACGGTTCGAGTTGGAACCGCTTGATTGGAAACGATTAGGTGGGTTGGAAGAATTGGTTTGTTGTGCGTTTTGGTTTTGTTTCCACCTAAGGTTTGGGTGATTTTTCCATGAGGGGTTGTATGAATCCCCGTAGGGGTTTGGCTCGGGTTTGAAAGTGTACCACTTGTCTCCCGCTCCGTCCGTACGCGAGGATGCGTAGTCCGCAAAAGCTTGTTCGGGGAGTTCCACGCAATCACGAGTGTCGTGGGGACCACTACATAATTCACATGAAGAAGTGATTTTGTTCACTTGGCTTGAAGGTTTAGGAGCCTCGTAGGATTTCATAAGAAACTTGACTTGGTCTTCAAGTTCTATGATCCTACGGTCGGAAGTGCTTGAATTGTTCGAAGGCAAAGATATTGCCTTAACCGTTTTATTCAAATCACGGGGATCACTCCAACTTTCGTTGTCATAAAGAGCAAGATCTTCAAGGAGAGCCCATGATTGTTCCGCACTTAGATCACGTAGCTTACCACCGGCCGATTGGTCAATGGTTTGCCTCGTGGAGAAATTGATATGGTCATAGAAGATTTGGAGTTGGAGCCAAAGTTCTATGCCATGGTGAGGGACTTTTTGGAGTAAGTCCTTGAATCGAGTCCATGCCTCGTAGAGGGTTTCGCCTTGACGTTGTTGGAACATCAAGATATCATTCCTTAGCTTGGTAGTTCTTCCTGGTGGGAAAAACTGAGCAAGGAAACGAGTGGTGAGATCATCCCAAGAGGTGATGGATCCTGCGGGTAGACGCTCTAGCCATTGACTAGCTTGGTCCCGCAGAGAGAATTGAAAGAGACGCAGTCGGGTCGTCTCTCGAGTGGCAACATCAAGGTCTATGGAATCAACGATTTTAAGAAAGTCCTTGAGATGTTAATTAGGATCTTCGGAATGAAGTCCATGGAATGCGCATCCGCTTTGCACCAACCGGATAGTGTCGGATCGCAAGGGAGTGACATTGGCTCCTTGAGTGAGCTCAATGGTGTTCCGATAGCCATGGTGGCTAGGACGAGAATAGTCTCCTAAGGTACGGGCTCTAGGAGGTGGGTGTTGTTGTGGTGGTGGGTTGTTGGGATCGAGGATATTACCACCTTCCATGATGTCGGATGGTAATGGTTACGAACAAAGAAACGAAGAAAAAAGATAGACTAAAGAAATCCTAGAAAAATAAAATAAAATCTCACTAGAAAGGAATCTAGTGAGTAGACCTAATAAAATAAAAATTCAACCTAAACAATAACTATTCCCCGGCAGCGGCGCCAAAAACTTGATGCGTGGTTTTGCGACCTTACAACAGGTTTTACCTCTCGAGGGATCTCAAGAGGCTTGCAATCCCCACCAGGCAGTGTACCTGACCGATGTAGTATAGTGTAGTGGTAAGTACGGGGGATTGATCGTTCTCTAGGGGAATAGTGTCGTTAGGATTGAAAAACTACTCTAATAGGTCTAAGGGTGAGGGAAGATTCTTTTTGTATTTTTATGTTTTATGAAAGCAAGTAAAATCTCGGGTTTGAAGGAGTGGGCGGAATTAGTTGCTAGTCAACTAACCCAAATAACTACAAATGCAAATAAAATAAAATAACTGAAAATGAAAAGGTTGTGAAACTTATATGGAGAGAAATGTGTTTACTTAGATTTCCTTACTCCCTAACTATCTTTTACCGGTTGATTAGTGTGTATTAATTGCGTGGATGACGGGTGTATTCCTTAATACCAATCGTGGGGTGGCGTACGTACTTCCCCAACTCTACAAGCTCCTACTTCACTCCTATGTCGAGCCGGCTAAGAAGCTCCTAACATGGGATCACTAGAATTCGCTCATGCATTAAATACAACCATAAAAACCTTAGTACACATTGGTTCATGTTTCTTAAGACGTTCAAGCAAGTTACCGTATAGGAGGTTAGCCAGTTTTCTTAAGCCTAACATCGATAAACAATCATCCAATACAATTAATAACACATTAACAACCGATAATCAATAATTAGGTTTCATTAGATCTAAGAAAACACAAGATAAATCTAGCCTAGCATGTTAATTAAAAGATAAGAACAAGATATAATCAAACAACACATAGACATATTGATTGATTAAATGAATACTTATCTTCAATTAAACATGGGAGATCCAAGGGTATGAAAACCCTTAAAAATGGCAGAAATTCGTCTTAGGGTTTCTCCTCACAAAGTTGCACACTAATGACAAAAAATTGCAAAACTATATATAGAGTTTAAGGGCTGACGGCGTCACGTTGTAGATCTTGACGCCGTCACCTCGCCGTTTCTAGGGTTCCCGGATGGTCTTCCTGACGCCGTCCCTCTTTAGTCCTCCAAAATCCTCCCTGGCTTATCAAGGCTTGACGCCGTCAGAATAAAGCTTGACGCCGTCTCTCTTTAGCTTAAACCGTGATGACCTTGATCACTTCAAAGGGTGACGCCGTCAGACTTTCCATTGCAAAACTCTCTGGCGCGTCACGTATATTTTTCATATCCACCTCTTTTGCCAAGCCATGACGCCGTCTGGAACAATCCCTGACGCCGTCAAAGGTACTTTTCCAGCCGATTTTGAGACTTTGTCGTTTTCTTCACTTTTATGCTCCAAAAACGTCCAAAATGCTTCCTTTTCCATATTTCTTCTCCAAAGTACCTAAAATGACAAAAGGAACGATTTAGGGCAATACTTAATCAAATAAATACGATTTAGGGCTTAAATGACCCCCCAAAAGCGGTACACTTTTCGCTTCATCAAGTAACGTCCCTGTTCAGGTTGACCTGATAGGCAAACGAATGTATAACATGTCAAAACATAAGTGTCTGGGATAAACACTTGCCGGGCCTTTATATTTAACATGCTTCTAGAGCATGCACACTGTTATAGCTTCGGTTGCATGAACTTAGTGCTAGCATAATAGACTATATTTTTATATGGCATTACATGGGTTGTAATGTTCATATACCAAACTCATGGTCCAAAATGTTGATTTTACTGCTTATTGATAAACCTATGAACTCACCAGCTTTTTGCTGACTTTTAGCATGTTTTTCTCAAGTGTTTAAGCTGATTGATTATGACAAGGTTGTGGCATGGCAAGGGTCATAGACTACTTTCTGAAGTACTGTGGCATTTTAACTATGACTTGTTTTTTACTGGGACAACTGAATTTATGGGCCTTATTTTATGAACTCAAACTAAATTGTAAACTTATTTAACTTGGTTGAATGTATTAAAACGGAGTATGTATTCCGTTCTTTACTACCTTGTGTTGTGATTTTCAATTTAGTAGCACCCTATGACCCGAATGCTTCCGCAATACCAGATTTTGGGGGTGTTACAGTTTGGCATCAGAGCCAGGTTATAGAGAACTAGGTACATATAAACCCTAAACTATAACCGCTTTTTACAAAAACAAGTCCCTATGACCGCCACTTGCCTGTCTGCCTTGCTTGCTGTTTATTTGCTGGTTACTTGTCTTAACTATATGTTACCGTTTGTTGACTTTACTCAACTAAATGTACTATAAGTATTATATGTATACTTATACATACTTAACTTACACTATTTACTACTAGTATTTTCGATATACTTACACACATATACCATTTTTATCACAGAAAATGTCTTCCCACAACATCTCTCCGATCTCGCCGGGCTCAGATGACCCGTACATGCATGTGATACAGGCTTACAATGCACCAGACCCCGACCTCATTGAGCCCACACCTACCTCAGCACTACCTACATCCACTACTAATCATATTACCATCCAGCTTACCTCTATTACTAATACTGCCATACAGCCTACCCTATATGTTCATACTCTCCCTGTTCTTCGCACCACCCGCATGCGCGTCCCAGGACATCGACTGCGGTACTCAGACCTACCATCCTCACCCCATAAGAGGACCCGAACTGTTTACATGGGTACCTCTACCACTCCACTATCTCTCTCACCCGCTTCATCTCCTGATCAGTCTCCACTCCGTCAGAGGCTCAGGAGGGCCGATGACTCTTATTCAGCTGGGGATGAGGAAGAATCAGAGGAGGATCCAGAGGAAGAATCAGAGGAGGATCCAGAAGAAGAGCCGGAGGAGGATCCAGAAGAGGAGCCGGTAGCAGATCCTACACCTGAGGAGACTATACCAGCTGAGCCGCGACATGGGAAGGCGATTATGGAGGAGGTGCCGAGTACTTTTGAGATAGGGCAGAGTTCTAGGGCTGCTCAGATGATAGGCGGAGACATGGATACACCTCTTGGATTGGGACAGAGAGCTGCTATGTTACGAGCTAGAGAAGAGGGTCTGAATGTTCCTGCTACTTGTGAGATCAATGGTGAAATATGGAGAGACATTGAGTGTGTTCACAGCACTCAACCTCGTGCTGATAGTCCCATGTATGAGCCATCCTCACCATCTTTTGTGCCACCATCTCCATTGGTACCAGCTTCCCCTCCACCTGCTGTCTCACCCATGGCAGAGGATGAAGAGGATGATGTCACGAGGTTCTTGATTCAGTTGGGGGCACAGGCGAGCCTACTAGATGTTCACTCCTATCAGCTTGACAGACTTGGGAGACGTGATGAGCGAGTTGGTAGAGAGCTTGCAGGTGTGCATCAGAGGATGGATGATATTGGGAGGGATCAGGCGAAAGCATGGGATGCAGACTGGACCAATTGGCACAGGATGCACGAGTTGGAGTCAGTGATTGCCGGAGTTATGAGGTCAGAACAGGAGGACCGTAGGGAGGTTTTGGCATCGAGGAGACGCATCGCACAGCTGGAGTCTACGGTAGGACGGTTGGAGTCTACTGTAGCACGGATGGCAGCAGAGTTGGAGCAGCTACGCCTTGGGCGTGATTGATTTTAGTTTCTTCTTAGTAGTTATGATGTATTTTCCACTAAACTGAGTAGTCATCTGTTGGTGGCAGTTGTATTCCTTCCTCTGTATTCGAAACTTGTACTTTTCTCTTATGTATCTTAAGCTTGTAATTTTGTAAACGTATATTGATCCTAATCTATGACAAGCTTGGTTGATTACTCTATTGTGTCATTTTCTCTATGATTGATTCTTGTTCATATACTCTACCTATGGTGATTTTACACTTGTGCGATAACAAATTTTTCGAATCTCAATTGTCTCTATCTTTTGTTGTGATGCAGCAAAATGCCTCCTAAGAGAAAGACAAACAGATCTACTCGTGTACAACCAGCCAACCCAGGCCCAGCTAGGGCTACTGCAGCAGCTCCACCAGTAAACCGAATAATGCTCGATCAGTTAGTTGAAGAACGGGTGGCAGCAGCACTAGCCGCCGCAAACAACTCAACTACTGATGTTGGAAATTCAAGAACAACAAACAACAACACTCGCGGTTGCACCTACCAAGAATTCCGGAAGACCATGACCGGAGGCTTTGGAGGAACCGAGGGGGCAGTTGTCTTAGTTCGATGGATTGAAAGGTTGGAGACTGTATTCCGCATATGTAGTTGTGCTGATGAGGACAGAGTTAAGTTCGCATCATTTACCTTCTTGGATGTTGCCTTAACTTGGTGGAACAATTATCTGAAATTGGCTGGCTATGACACTGCTTACACAATGTCATGGGAAAACTTCAAAGAAATGGTACTCAAGAAGAATTTCCCTCGCAACGAGGTCAAGAAGTTAGAGGTCGAGTTTTGGAACCTCAAAGTGCAGGGTACCAACATGGCTGCATACAATCAGCGTTTCCAAGAGCTTGCTTTGTTATGCCCTGATATGGTCCAGACTGAAACTCGATTGCTGGAAAGGTACATTGGAGGATTACCCCCATCCATCAAGGGTAATGTTACAACTTACAAGGCTGCTGACCTCCATGAAACTATGGAAGTGGCCAACAAGTTAATGGACCAAGTGATCAAGGATTCGGCTGAAACGGTTGTGACCAACAAGAGGAAATGGGATAATCATTCCAGAAACAATAACAACAACCATCACCCAAACAAGAAACAAGAAGTTGCTAAGGTCTACACTGCGGGGCCGACGGAGAAGAAAGGGTATGCAGCTGGACCAGCTGAAAAAAAGGGTTATGCCGGGAAACACCCGCTGTGCAATCGCTGTAAGCTCCACCACAGCGGACTATGCACAGTAAAGTACCGCAACTGTTAGAAGATTGGGCATATGGCCAAGGACTGTAGGTCAAGAACTCTCGCAACGGCACAGACAGCACCGGGGCAAAACCCGAAAGCTAACGTGACTTGAACCAAGGAACCAAGTTGCTGGGGGAAATCAAGGAGCTGTTGGACAGCAGGGGAATCGAGGCAATGATGGAGGAGCCCGCGGAAGGGTCTATGCAGTGGGCAAAGTGGAAGCCCAAGATGACCCGAACGTCGTGACGGGTACGTTCCTTTTAAATAACCGCTACGCATCCATATTGTTTGATACGGGGGCAGATAGGAGTTTTGTTTCAACTGCATTTAGTACACTACTTGGTATTGCCCCGACCACTCTAGACAACGTATACAATGTGGAGTTAGCTAATGGGAACGTAGAAAGGGTAGACACTATCGTAAGAGGCTCTACTTTAAATCTGTTAAATCACACATTCAACATCGATCTCATGCTGGTAGAATTGGGTAGTTTTGACGTCATTATCGGTATGGACTGGTTGTCAAAGTATCATGCCACCATTATTTGCAACGAGAAAATCGTTCGGCTGCCTTATGGGAACGAAGTCTTAATCGTAGAGGGCGACAGAAGAGACAGAAGAAACGCGTCAAGACTAAACGTCATCTCTTGCACAAAGGCTCAGAAATACCTCGTGAAAGGATGCATTCTCTTTCTAGCACAAGTCTCCAAAAAGAAACAGAATGAGCCGGAGGAAAAATGTTTGGAGGATGTACCAATCGTGAGAGACTTTCCGAAAGTCTTCCCTGAAGACATACCTGGACTCCCACCAACACGACAGGTCAAATTTTGAATCGACCTAGTACCTAGTGTCGTACCCGTGGCACGAGCACCTTATCGGTTAGCTCCGATGGAACTACAAGAACTATCGAACCAACTGTCGGAACTCTCGGAGAAAGGATTCATCAGGTCGAGTTCTTCGCCTTGGGGAGCTCCATTTCTATTTGTCAAAAAGAAAGATGGATCTTTCAGAATGTGCATCGACTACCGTAAACAAAATAACCATCAAAAACCGTTACCCACTCCCGAGAATCAATGATCTATTCGACCAACTCCAAGGTTCGTGTGTTTACTCAAAAGTCGACTTGAGATACGGATATCACCAACTTAGAGTTCGGGAAGAAGTGATGCGTGGTTTTGCAACCTTACAACAGGTTTTACCTCTCGAGGGATCTCAAGAGGCTTACAACCCCACCAGGCAGTGTACCTGACCGATGTAGTATAGTGTAGTGGTAAGTACGGGGGATTGATCGTTCTCCACAGGGAATAGTGTTCGTTAGGTATGAAAGACTACTCTAATAGGTCTAAGGGTTGAGGAAGATTCTTTTTTGTGTTTTTATAATTTTATGAAAGCAAGTAAAATCTCGGTTTTGAAGGAGTGGGCGGAATTAGTTGCTAGTCAACTAACCCAAATTACTACGAATGCAAATAAAATAAATAACTGAAAATAAAATGTTGGTGAAAACTTAAGTGTAGAGAAATGTGTTTACTTAGATTTCCTTACTCCCTAACTATCTTTTACCGGTTGATTAGTGTGTATTAGTTGCGTGGATGACGGGTGTATTCCTTAATACCAATCGTGGGGTGGCGTACGTACTTCCCCAACTCTACAAGCTCCTACTTCACTCCTATGTCGAGCCGGCTAGGAAGCTCCTAACATGGGATCACTAGAATTCGCTTGTGCATTAAATACAACCATAAAAACCTTTAGTACGCATTTGGTTCATGTTTCTTAAGACGTTCAAGCAAGTTACCGAATAGGAAGTTAGCCAGTTTTCTTAAGCCTAACATAGATAAACAATCATCCAATACAACTAATAACACACTAATAACCAATAATCAATAGCTAGGTTTCATTAGATCTAAGCAAACACAAGATAAATCTAGCCTAACATGTTAAACAAAAGACAAGAACAAGATAAAATCAAACAACACATAGACATATTGAATGATTAATTGATAACTTATCTTTCAATGTAACATGGAAGATCTCAAGGCAAAAAGCCTTGAAAAAGATGCTAAAATCGTCTTAGGGTTTTCTCCCAAAAATTCCACACTAAGCTCTCTCCTTTAATGACAAAAAATTAGAAAACTATATATAGATTTTTGGATCTGACGGCGTCACCTTATGGAGTGTGACGCCGTCACCTCGCCGCTTTTAGGGTTCCCGGATGACCTTGAACGTGACGCCGTCCCTCTTTGATTTAAGCCGTGACGCCCTTGATCAGGTTAAAGCGTGACGCCGTCAGAATTCACATGCAATTTTCACTGGCTTATCATGAGTAAATTTCACGTCCACCTTTTCTTGCCAAGCCATGACGCCGTCCAGAGTAAAATCTGACGCCGTCAAAGGTAACTTTTAGCCGATTTTTGAGACTTTGTCGTTTTCTTCACTTTTATGCTCCAAAAACGTCCAAAATGCCTCCTTTTCCAGATTTCTCCTCAAAAGTACCTAAAATGACAAAAGGAACGATTTAGGGCAATATTTGATCAAATAAATACGATTTAGGGCTTAAATGACCCCTTAAAAGCGGTACACTTTTCGCTTCATCAAATACCCTTACACTTGAGATTTGCTTGTCCTCAAGCAAATGCGCTTTTATTCTAATCAAAATACAGGTTAGGGGTCATTTAATGCAAACATAAAAGTAATTAAAACAAATAATCGTTCCACTTTAATCATAATAAGCATGGAGATTATAAACTAGCACCTCACAAGTAGTGTTTAGATACTCACATCTCTCAAGTGTCATCAAAATAAATCTCATAAATGAAAACGGATAATATCTCTCACTACCTGTCATAGCAAATAGATTACCATAGGCTTGGAAAAGGATCGAAAACCTCCTCCACTAGGCGTAAGCACCTAAGATAAACTATCAAAGAGGACTTTTAAATGGGTTATAACGTTAGGTGAAGGGAAAAGGAAAACACGGTTTTGTTGGATAAAGGATATTTTACTGGTGGCGAGTTAAAGATCTTGATTAATTACATGTACTATACAATGTTGCTAAGCCAAGACTCGACTCAATCTTAAGCTAGAAACAAAATAACAAAATAACAAAAACATAAAAATAAACATAAAATGAAACGGGATGGTAGTCCGTATGTTTTTTCTACTTTTCTTTTTCTCGTTTTTTTGTATTTTTCTTGATTTTTTCGATTTTTTTTTTTTTTTTTTTTTTTTCATACACTCTTGCCCTACCATCCAAAATAATACATCATAGGGGCATTGCATTCCCCTTACACTTGAACTTTTACATAACTTTACAATTAACTAATCTAATGACTCGAATTAAGATAATCGAAAAACTTGGAGTACTTTTAAAATATTTAGCACATATGGGGGTAATAAATGATGTTCTTCCCCATTACTCCATTACACTAGTACTTTACCCATGAGTCCCAATCGTCCCAAAACAATATGTACAAGGATATGACTCGACTTAGCAACCATGTAATCAATTAGATAATTAACTTGGGTTTAAACAAATGTTGTCACAATAATGCACTAAAAATGAGTGCATACAAGGTAGGCTAAGGCGATTTGGGTGTACATTTTAGTGGGGTGTAAACAAATTCTTCCTTTAAGTAAAATGCTTAAAAGTCGAAACGAAAAGATAGGCTCTGAGGGGTGTACTAGGGGTATCGTGTACTAAAAATGAGTACAACGCAAAGGGTGTGGGAGAATTACTTGACCAATGTAGCCAAAGTAATTGTAACAAAAACACAGGTGTAAAACAATGGGTTAATCCTAATGCCTCTTATCATGTAGTAAATCTAACTACACGAATGTAGTCTCACTTGTGGCCTTGGAATGGTCCTAACGCAAGTTCTAGAATCTAAGTGCTACCGGTACACACATCATAGCATAAATGCTTTTCCTACCAATTCTAGGGGCGAACCTCACATATTTGGGGTGGAAAATTTTTTAGTGGTACGGTTTTTTGTGCTAGTCATATAACTCCTATCCGTGAGACGCTCATTAAGATCAAAGTTTCACTCCTATATGTTGTAAAAAATTTTAAATTTGGCACTAAAATTACCTTAACAAGTATTTCTCTCAGTTTTATTACACATCTACTATTAAACAAACAAAAATCAAGCGTAATAGCATTCTCTAAAATCGTACTTTTACCCTCCCCTTACACTTAAGATGAACATTGTCCCCAATGTTCAAATAACAAGATGTAAAAGTAAAAAGTAAAAGAATGAAATCAAATACTCCCCTGATTCGCTCGGTGGATAATGAAGTAACACGGTTAAATCTTCTTCCAAAGTAATGTTGAAGCTCCATGACTAATGCATCGCCATAAGCTTGATCCAAAAACATTTCCTTGTCCAAAATAACCTGTTAAACCTGAGAAAACAAACACGAAAACCTGCATAATATCGGCGGGATAAATCTATATATAAGGATATAATGCTTGTGGAATGATAATTTTTTGCAGATTCCTGGAGATTATAAGTTGGAGATTTTAATAAAAACTTTTTTAAAAACAAAACTTTCAAAAATTTCTGAAAATTAAATCTGACGCCGTCAGGTTATAAACCCTGACGCCGTCAGAAATGACCTGACAAAAATTTTCATTTTAAGTTTCCGGAAAATTTCTGGAAAAACCTTTACCTTACTTCCTGGAAATCCTGCAAAACATCATTATGACTCGATACAAGCATTTGACTCAAACACACACTAATATGTATGTTAATTTATTATTATTACGATTCATGTTAATTTGTGTTCTAATAAACCGATTTAGATTTCCCTTACATTTAACTTTTGCAAAATACCTTTATATGTAGTTAAGACGAAGTTAAAAACAAAATAAAGCATTTTCACAAATTAGTTTTGAACATGAATCAATAGGAATAAAAATTAAACATACATACGGAAACAAATAAAGACAAACAAACAAACAAATAAACACACAAAGCAAATAAATAAAATAAAGCTTGGGTTGCCTCCCAAGAAGCGCTTTTCTTTATTAACGAGTCTTGTAGCTAGACTCAAAGTCACTCACATTACGTGACTTCTTCATCAAAAGTTATATCTTCCTCATTGATCATTTCATTACCATTCTCTTGATAATGCTTGACTCGTTGTATATTTACAGTGAATTCTCTATTTTCGTCGTCAATCAACACAACGGCTCCGGTTTTAGAGGAGCTCCTTACGGTAAAGGGTCCATACCATCTAGATTTAAGTTTTCCGAGAAATAGTCTTAAGCGAGAATTATATAACAAGACCTTGTCTCCTTCTGAAAACTCCTTTGGTCTCTTAATCCGTTGGTCATGCCATCTTTTTGCCCTTTCTTTGTATGTAATGGAAGATTCATAAGCCTCTAATCTCAATTCATCGAGCTCTTGGAGCTGTAAGAATCTATTTGTTCCCGCGACCGTATAATCCAAATTACAAGCCTTAAGTGCCCAATATGCCTTGTGTTCCAGTTCTACTGGAAGGTGGCATGCCTTGCCATATACCATACGGAACGGGGTTGTCCCGATTGGCGTCTTATAAGCGGTTCGAAATGCCCACAAAGCTTCATCGAGCTTAAAAGACCAATCTTTTCGGTTTTGATTAACTGTTTTCTCCAATATTCTCTTTATGGCTCTATTAGTGTTTTCGACTTGACCGTTGGTTTGAGGATGGTAAGCGGTGGAGAATCGGTGAGAGACTCCATATCTTTTCATAACTTTCTCCATTTGCGAATTGCAAAAATGGGTTCCCCTGTCACTAATAAGAGCCTTCGGAATTCCGAACCTAGCGAATAATTTTTTTAAGAAATGAATTACTACCCTAGCATCGTTAGTCCTAAGGGCTTGTGCTTCCACCCATTTCGAAACATAATCGATGGCCACTAAGATGTATTCATTCCCACCTGAAGATGGGAAGGGTCCCATGAAATCAATTCCCCAAACATCGAAAACCTCACAAACTTGTATATAATTCTGTGGGGCTTCATCCCTCCTAGAGATATTCCCAGCTCTTTGACATGCGTCACAGGTTTGTATCATTCCCTTCACATCACGAAATATTGTAGGCCAATAGAATCCTGCGTCGAAGACCTTTCGTGCAGTAGTGTTCATTCCGTGATGTCCTCCCGATGGACCGGCATGACACTCTTTCATAATTCTGACAGCCTCTCTTTCCGAAACACAACGCCTGATTACCTGATCCGGACATCTTCGGAATAAGAAGGGTTCATCCCAAAAGTAGTACTTTAATTGATTAAAGAACCTCCTTTTTTCATGCCTGCTCATATGCTCAGGAATGACTCTACTCACCAGGTAGTTAGCATAATCCGCATACCAAGGTTCAGAATCATTTATTGACATGAGCTGCTCTTCAGGAAATGTTTCCCGAATCTCACTCTTGTCAGATTCAGCGAGGCTGGGGTTTTCGAGACGAGAGAGATGATCAACCGCAAGATTCTCTGCTCCTTTCTTATCACGAATTTCAACATCGAACTCTTGCAATAGTAGGATCCAACGAAGTAACCGTGGTTTAGCATCCTGTTTAGCGAAAAGATATCGAATGGCTGAATGATCCGTAAAAATAACCGTTTTAGAAAGGACCAGATACTGGCGAAATTTATCAAAAGCGAATACCACGGCTAGTAATTCCTTTTCAGTGGTAGTGTAGTTTTCTTGAGCAGGATTCATGGTTTTGCTAGCGTAGTATATTGGCTGAAAGTGTTTGTTAAGCCTTTGGCCTAATACTGCTCCAACAGCATAATCACTAGCATCGCACATGATTTCAAAGGGTAACTCCCAGTTAGGGGTAACCATAATTGGAGCTTGGGTAAGTTCCTGCTTCAATAGATCGAATGCGTCCTTGCACTCTTGAGAGAAGTCGAACGGGGCATCCTTCATGAGCAACTGAGTCATTGGTTTAGCTACCTTTGAGAAATCTTTAATGAATCTCCTATAGAAGCCAGCATGACCTAAAAAGCTACGGATTGCTTTGACAGTTGTCGGATAGGGAAGTTTGGATATAGCTTCAATTTTTGCCCGATCTACTTCAATTCCACTTCCTGAAATTTTGTGCCCTAGCACAATCCCCTCTTTTACCATAAAGTGGCACTTTTCCCAGTTTAGAACCAAGTTGGTCTCCTCACAACGTTTGAGCATTTTCTCAAGGTTAGCAAGACAGCGATCAAAAGAGTTTCCAAAGACTGAAAAATCATCCATGAAGACCTCCATGCTGTCTTCCATTAACACATGGAAGATTGCCGTCATGCAGTGCTGGAAAGTGGCGGGGGCGTTACATAGTCCAAAGGGCATTCGCTTGTAGGCGAAGGTGCCATAAGGGCATGTAAACGTAGTCTTTTCTTGGTCCTCAGGAGCGATAGGGATTTGGAAATACCCTGAGAACCCATCTAGGAAGCAGTAGTACTCATGCCCTGCTAGCCTTTCCAACATTTGGTCGATAAATGGGAGAGGGAAATGATCCTTTCGGGTTGCATCATTTAACTTCCTATAATCAATGCATACACGCCATCCAGTTACCGTCCGTTGAGGCACTAACTCATCCTTATCGTTCTTCACCACCGTCATTCCTCTTTTTTTTGGTACAACCTGTACAGGACTTACCCATGGACTGTCCGAAATCGGGTAAATTAGCCCTGCATCTAGGAGCTTAATGACTTCCTTCTTTACGACTTCCTTTATGTTGGGATTTACTCGCCTTTGAGGTTGCACGGTGGGTTTATAATCCTCCTCCATGAGGATTTTATGCGTGCAAAAGGTAGAGTCAATCCCCTTGATATCGGCTACACTCCATGCTATAACTCCTTTATATTTTTTTAAAACTCCTAAGAGTTTATCCTTTTGTTCACTTTTCAAAGAAGAGCTTACGATTACCGGAAGTTGATCTTTTCCTTGAAGGAAGGCATATTCAAGGTTGTTCGGAAGTTCCTTGAGTTCTAACGTGGGTGGCTCGATGATGGAAGGTTTAAGTTTGTTCTCGGGTTTACGAAGCTCAAGCTGTTCGATTTCTTGTCTGGGATAGAAGGAGACTGCATTCACATCCATAGTCTTCTCCTCCTCTAAGATGGGTAAGAAAGCTTCATCTCGCAACCAACCAGCTTCCACCTGTTCATCTACACAATTGTCAATCTTGTCGGATAGTTCATTGATTTCTCCGATGAAATACAACTGATTATCTGCTTCGAGAGAAAGATTCATTGTGTCTTTGATGTCGAAGGTTAAGCTATCGGCCCCCACTCGTAAGGTTAGTTTGCCTTCATGAACATCAATAACAGCACGAGCAGTTGCAAGGAATGGTCTTCCTAGAATGATGGGCACAAGATCGTCTTCTTCCATTTCTAGGATGACGAAGTCAACTGGAAATTTGAACTTCCCTACCTTAACCAGCACATTCTCGCATATTCCTAAGGGGTATTTGACTGATCTATCGGCAAGTTGGATGCTCATACGGGTTGGTTTCAACCCAGAATACCCTAGCTTGAGGAACATGGAATGCGGCATAAGATTGATGCTTGCTCCTAAGTCGGCTAAAGCATTCTTGACTGAAAGAGATCCAATTGAACAGGGCAAGGTGAAACTACCTGGATCGTCCACCTTCTTTGGTAGCCCTCGTTGAGTCACCACAGAACATTCCTCTCCTAAGGTTACAAGACCCTCGAGCCCTTTTCTGTTGGTTAGCAACTTCTTGAAGTATGTACTATATTTGGGCATATGGTAACATGCATCAAGAAGGGGTATTGTGACGACCGAATTCCTCAAATATGACAAGAATCTTTTATTATCGTTTTCGACCTTTTGATTCTTGAGACGGGACGGGTATGGGACTTTAATGGGCTGTTTGGTTGGAGTAGGTGGAGAGGGAGTTACCGGAGGGGTTTGTTCAGGATTCTCATCGTTCACATTATCTTCCTCCTCATGAGGGGTGTTGGGCTCCATGACGTTAGATGGTTGAGCTGGGTAGGGTGGATCCTTAGTAGTTGTTCCAGCACGAGTGGTGATGGCGAGTAAGGGATCTCTTTGAGGTTCGCCAAGGCTGTTGAGAGTGGCGTTGAGCTCTGCGAAATTGGCCCTCACGTCGTTTTGTTGGCTAATGATAAGGTTGTCGAGACCATTTAGTTGCAGATTCTTTTCAAACGTGAAATGCCCGAGATCATCCTCAAAGGTGCTCCTGACCTTATAGTCAGGATATTCTCCTCCTCCCTCTTCTCTCACAAGATTTCCCCAAGGGGTGAAATCATTGTTTTGGTAGAAAGTTAAGAGCGAAGGATCATCGAAGATATCATGGCTTGACAAGCATGCTTGTTCGGTGGTGGTATCATCCTCGCATTCCTCCACTTCATGCGGGCCACCACATTGATCACAGATCAAGTATGGGTTTGATAACCGCTTAGTTGGTTGCGACTTGTCTAGATAAGATACCTGATCATTCAATCTACTCACCCGGCTAGAAAAAGGAGGCTTTTTCATGATCTTGGAAACGCTCATGATCGAATCGGGTTCATCCCAGGTATCGTCTTGATCATTCACGTATTCCTCAATTCTATTCCATCCTTCCTCAACGCTTAGTTTGGCTATTTTTCCTTTTGATGAATTATTAATGCCCAATTGGTCATTTTTGGAGACACTGTCATAAAAGATTTGGACAAGAAGCCAGAGTTCAATGCCATGATGAGGGACTTGTCTAATTAGATCCTTGAATCTAACCCAAGATTTGTGAATAGGTTCTGCTGGTCCAACATGGAAGCGGAGGATTTCGTCTCTCAACGTTGAAGTTCTTCCTATGGGAAAGAATTTCTCATAGAATTTTGAGATAAGCTGTTCCCATGTGAAGATGGATTCGGAGGGAAGTTGGTTATACCAGTTTCCGGCTTTTTCACAAAGGGTGAAGGGAAAGAATCGAAGCCGGGAGGTATCTCTAGTAGCCCCATCCGTATGGAGGGTATCCACTATTTTCAGGAAGTCCTTGATGTGTTGGATCGGATCTTCAGTTTTCAATCCGTGGAATTTGCATACACTTTGGACAAGCCAGATATCGGTTGCACGCAAGACCCCATCCGTGCGCTCATTTGGAAAAACGATAGCATTGGAAAAACCACGAGGGGTGGGAGAAGAGTAGTCCTTGAGACATTTAGGGATTGGAATTTCGGGAACTTCCATTTCGTAATTGGGTTGAGGGCTAGGAGGTGTAGAATGATGATTGGATTCTTCCTCGGAGAGGGCATCATCAAAATTGATCGTGGATGGTTCAGCCACTTGGCGGAGTCGCCTTAATTTATGCATTTCCCTTTCGGGTTCAGCATAGGGTGTGGCAAGAGTCTTTATCGAGCTTCGGCTCCTAGTGATTCTAAGATTAGGGGGGTCATCATCCAAAATTAGGGAATATCCTCCTAAAGTGCGGGCTCTAGGAGGTGGTGGTGGGATGTTGGGATCAAGGATATTACCATCTTCCATGATGTCGAATGGTAATGGTTACGAATAAAGAAACGAAGAAAATAGATAGACTAAAGAAAACCTAAAAAAATAAAACAAAAATCTCACTAGAAAGGAATCTAGTGAGTAGACCTATAAAATAAAAATTCAACCTAAACAATAACTATTCCCCGGCAGCGGCGCCAAAAACTTGATGCGTGGTTTTGCAACCTTACAACAGGTTTTACCTCTCGAGGGATCTCAAGAGGCTTACAACCCCACCAGGCAGTGTACCTGACCGATGTAGTATAGTGTAGTGGTAAGTACGGGGGATTGATCGTTCTCCACAGGGAATAGTGTTCGTTAGGTATGAAAGACTACTCTAATAGGTCTAAGGGTTGAGGAAGATTCTTTTTTGTGTTTTTATAATTTTATGAAAGCAAGTAAAATCTCGGTTTTGAAGGAGTGGGCGGAATTAGTTGCTAGTCAACTAACCCAAATTACTACGAATGCAAATAAAATAAATAACTGAAAATAAAATGTTGGTGAAAACTTAAGTGTAGAGAAATGTGTTTACTTAGATTTCCTTACTCCCTAACTATCTTTTACCGGTTGATTAGTGTGTATTAGTCGCGTGGATGACGGGTGTATTCCTTAATACCAATCGTGGGGTGGCGTACGTACTTCCCCAACTCTACAAGCTCCTACTTCACTCCTATGTCGAGCCGGCTAGGAAGCTCCTAACATGGGATCACTAGAATTCGCTTGTGCATTAAATACAACCATAAAAACCTTTAGTACGCATTTGGTTCATGTTTCTTAAGACGTTCAAGCAAGTTACCGAATAGGAAGTTAGCCAGTTTTCTTAAGCCTAACATAGATAAACAATCATCCAATACAACTAATAACACACTAATAACCAATAATCAATAGCTAGGTTTCATTAGATCTAAGCAAACACAAGATAAATCTAGCCTAACATGTTAAACAAAAGACAAGAACAAGATAAAATCAAACAACACATAGACATATTGAATGATTAATTGATAACTTATCTTTCAATGTAACATGGAAGATCTCAAGGCAAAAAGCCTTGAAAAAGATGCTAAAATCGTCTTAGGGTTTTCTCCCAAAAATTCCACATTAAGTCCTCTCTTTAATGACAAAAAATTAGAAAACTATATATAGACTTTTGGATCTGACGGCGTCACCTTATGGAGTGTGACGCCGTCACCTCGCCGCTTTTAGGGTTCCCGGATGACCTTCTTGACGCCGTCCCTCTTTAGCTCTCCAAAATCCGTTCTGGCTTATCAAGGATTGACGCCGTTAAACCTTGAACGTGACGCCGTCCCTCTTTGAATTAAGCCGTGACGCCCTTGATCAGGTTAAAGCGTGACGCCGTCAGAATTTACATGCAATTTTCACTGGCTTATCATGAGTAAATTTCACATCCACCTTTTCTTGCCAAGCCATGACGCCGTCCAGAGTAAAATCTGACGCCGTCAAAGGTAACTTTTAGCCGATTTTTGAGACTTTGTCGTTTTCTTCACTTTTATGCTCCAAAAACGTCCAAAATGCCTCCTTTTCCAGATTTCTCCCCAAAAGTACCTAAAATGACAAAAGGAACGATTTAGGGCAATATTTGATCAAATAAATACGATTTAGGGCTTAAATGACCCCTTAAAAGCGGTACACTTTTCGCTTCATCAAGAAGATATCCTGAAAACGGCGTTCAAGACTCGTTACGATCACTACGAGTTCCAGGTTATGCCTTTTGGCTTAACCAACGCACCGGCAGTATTCATGGATCTTATGAATCGGGTGTGCAAGCCGTATCTGGACAAATTCATGATGGTCTTCATCGATGACATCCTGATATACTCCAAGAGAGAGAAGGAGCACGAGGAACACCTCAGACTAATCCTAGAGCTACTGAAGAAATAAGAGTTGTATGCTAAGTTTTCCAAGTGCGAGTTTTGGATACCAACTGTTCAATTTTTGGGACACGTGATTGATAGTCAAGGCATTCATGTAGATCCTGCAAAGATCGAGTCAATAAAGGATTGGGCGACACCCACAACACCCACCAAAATATGCCAATTCTTAGGACTTGCAGGGTACTACAGGAGGTTTATTGAGGGGTTCTCGAAGATAGCCAAGCCTTTGACTAAACTAACTCAAAAGAATGTAAGGTTCGACTGGGGGGATAAAGCGAAAGAAGCCTTCCAACTCCTTAAGGATAAGTTGTGCAGCGCACCTATCTTATCCCTACCTGAAGGCAGTGAAGACTTTGTGGTTTACTGCGACGCCTTAGACAAAGGGCTAGGAGTCGTCTTGATGCAACGAGAGAAGGTGATAGCCTATGCCTCTCAACAACTGAAAACACATGAGAAGAACTATACTACACACGACTTGGAATTGGGGTCGGTAGTGTTTGCACTCAGAATCTAGAGACATTACCTCTATGGCACCAAGTGTGTAGTTTACACTGACCACAAAAGTCTGCAACATATCCTTAACCAAAAGGAGCTCAATTAGAAATACTAGATACTTATATGAGGATAAGAATGACATCATGTGATGGGAGAGTGTTGGTTGGACCAACGTGTTGAGAGCGATGGTTTTGATATATCGTTTGCACTAACAATGACGTGCTTGATATGTATCAAGAATGAAAAAGGATGAGATCCTATGATGGTGTTCTTAGATAATGAAGTTGTTCTAGGCAATGAAGTTGTGAAATTAAGATTCAAAAGAAAATCCTAGACTCGGTTGTGAGAGGGTTCTTTGTTTTCAATGGTTAAAAACTGAATCATGTACCCATGGATTGGGCGGAACCAAATTTTTGGTTCCATCCGTCTTATCGAATGGTACCGTGGGACCAGAATTGATTTGGTCATGTTTTGTCATTTTTGATCAAACGAAGGTTCAAGCTAAGGTCTATTTACTTATAACTACGGATTTGGTTTTACTAATCCTAGTAAAAGTCTAAGGAGACTTAATGGTTCTCGTTTAAGAGGTTTGTCAAACACATGATGTGTTTTTCATTTGACGAGGTATTGGTGCAAAACTGTGATGTTGGGTTAAGAAGGTTTGACACACTTGTGATTTTGTGAACTGATTTTAACTAAATGGTGTGAACCTATGTGTCGGTATTTGAGAGTGTAAGGGACATGTGTGAGTGTTCTTTAATACAAAAAGACAATTATGTGAATGAATTTCTCTCCCCCTTAATCGGTGGACATCCAACATAATGTGTAATGTATCGAATGAATAATGACGATGCAGGTTAATGAAAGCGATGAGCTTAGTAATGTTTTTGCGGATGTTGGTTAGCATACTAAGAACTTCATCCTTGAAGTTACGTAGCTCTTCTCTATCAATGCGAGATGATCGCATGATGAGGCATGTGGTTTCCTTATGGGAGGTGTATTGTTATAACTAAAATATGATGGAGATGTTTTTAGGAAAGCGGAAGCAATAATGAGTTTTGGAAAGAGGTTGATTGAAAGATACGCAAACACAAATTTCAAGCCTCTGAAACTTAATCCTATTAGCTTTTAAAAGCAATATGCAAGTAAAAGGGTCTCATAAACATAATACTAATCTACGTAGCAATAAAGGGATTACAATTATGCAAAATAGGCATAACGAAGTGAGATAACAAATAATTTATTATCAATCTACAAGACAAAAGTGTTAATGATTATGCTAGAAATCAACAAAACACCATATTCAACTACTAGACAAGAAGTTATCACATATCATCAAGACAAATAATCATGTAATTCAATAATATGACATTATATGAAATATTTCATTGTGAAATTGTTTTGTCGTTAGGCTTAGACACTTAAGCATACTTATCTATAAGTAAATACGACAATCTATGTGATTAATATGTAGCATGGAAAGACTTTTAAAGTTTTTCATAAAAACAACATTTTGACAAATTATAAGTACACGTGTGGAAAACAAATAGTGTGACAAAGTCACAAATGATGCAAAAGTTTCATACAAACTATTTTAACATTTTGGAGCAAGCATCATTTAGGCTATCCTATGAAAAGACTTAACAAAAGACAAGAGCTTGCAAATATAGAAACATCATATAAAACATGACATATCATGAGTTAACAAGAAACATGTTAATCTTGCGAAATATCATACAACAGAAGAATAAGAATATCATACAAATCATGTTATCATTTAGTAGCATGAAACATATAAGCATGCAGACAAAACCTTTCCAAGGTTTAAACATTAGACTATTACTTAAATAGTTATCATGATAACATCAAGATACTATATCAAATAACAACATGTAATTAACACATGTAAGTGTGATGCAAGTGATTCTAATAAACTAAAGAAAAATCACATCTACTACTTGTTTGATTAATATTCCTAAGACAAGATAAAATATCTTATTTTAATACTTACTTTAGGCAAGTATAGGAATACAGATTTTTCAAGTTGGAGAATGAATATGAGACTATTACTAGCGGTGCTCAATTCAGGCTAAACATGGCCATTTTTACGGGTGATTCCACATACCCAACTTCTCTTCTGGAAGCAATTTAACCGTTAGGTTAAATTGAGTTTCTAGTGCAATAGGTTCTCCAGTAGTCGTTCTCATGTTAGAAAGATAGGAATTCCTATTTTTGCCTATCAAAGTATATAAAATGTGATAGTTCACTAAAATTTGGCTAAATGAGATTCAACTATATCTATTAAAACTAAGGTGATGTTGTACACGAGAATTTGACAAATATGTGTCAACATATTTTAATCTTGTGTTTGGAATCTAAGGTTATTTCATGATCTAACGAATGACATCTTTTATGTTGAGTTTAAGTATGTGTTATGAAAGTGATTTGATCATCTAAGACTAAGAAATGTGTTTGTGGGTGATAATGGACTATGTTAAATTAAGAACATTCTCAAGAAAGTTCTTTGGAACAAGAATCTAAGTAAAGTTACCAACTTTAATAGATCTTGTGTATGCTCCAGAGATGTGTAGCTTTAACATTGGATATGCACAAGGTTTGAACTAGATTATGAGCAAGGTTTGGTTATGATGTACGCTTGAAAGGAAATAGATACATATAGTATCTTTCAACAAGTAAGATTATCTCATGGGATAAAGTTATCATGCTTATGAAAACAAATATGACAAGATGAGGGAGACAGTTCATAGAACTTTTAGGTGTAATGAAATCACAACCGTTCATGTTGCAAGAATGATGCATAGGATATACATTATCCTTTTAGCAAGATGAGAACTAAACGCATGATTTCTTATGCATAATGTTTTCCCAAAACATCATGTTTTCCTAAATGAAGATATGAAGCCAAAGTATTTGAATTTGATAGTCCTATCCTAAATAAACTTGGTTTCAAGATTATATTCACTTAGATGATGACAAGGAGAATTCACTTGAGTTTCTTATGTATACTCCTCAAGAGTCATTGTTACTTTGAGTGCATGAGGTTGGCTTTGAGATTGCATTTTAACATATGTTGTTAAAATGTTGATTTAAGGTTTAATGATACTTATGCAGAAGTTCAACGACAAAGTATTACTAATACTTTGATAACTTTTGAAAGTGATACTACTTAAACCTAGTGGGAATTGATAAACAATGATTGTGAGCATCATTCTCATTTGATGGTGAAGGTTCTAATCCTATAGGTGGTAAAGTATGTTTGAGTTTGTTCAGCGTGCATTTGTGTGTTGAACAAAGAACTTTTTGAGCAATGCACTCAATGGATTCAAATGAAGATAAGTATTGTGTTGTTGTAGGGTTTTGTTGTGCTATGAAGGCACTTAGGTTTCATGGATGTTGAAAACAACAAGGATGGAGACTAATTCTTGTGGTCCATAGGTTGGTACAACTAGTGTGTGATGTGATCTGAAGCTTAGGGCCTGAGATATATCACAGAGGTGAATGTGACGGGATGATGGTGAAAGAACAAGTGTACTTAGGTGATAGGATAAGTGTTTTAACATACGTTGTTAAAATACTTGGGTGTTGATTCATTCGGATATGACTTTTAATGACTACTCGTAAGTCAAATTTACTTGAATATTTCGGACAAAATACTTAAGTTGTCAATCCTGCTTTGTTGAGATTGGATAGCATCCAAGGATAGCAAGACTTGATGATACATCTATAATCTAAGTGTGAGTTAAGACTCGGTGTAAATCTTTATTGTCTTGATGGATGATATGTTAACCAAGTAAGGCAACATATGTGAATACAAGAAAATATCTATAGTCATGAGTTGGGCTTGTGATCTGTGATATCTTTGCAAATAGGGAGTTCGGATTTGTTGTGAAGTTGTCAATTAACAAATCAAGTTAATGGATGAGTAAAGGATGAAAGAATGCAGTGAGTGTGTGTAATGATCACAAATACTCAGTGATCCACAGATTGCAAGGAACCAATTTCAGGGTTCCTTCCTTTATGGAGAAAGGTACCTTGGAGCATTTTTGTGAAATTTGAAAGTATGGTTGGAGATGATTAGCCTATAGGTACAAGTGAGATGTCCTAATCCTAATATGAGTGAACATCAGTGAAAAGAATCCTAGTGATGAAAGTGAGTGATCTTGAGTGAGGGATTTAAACGAAAATTTAAAAATCTAGCTGTTTGTTCTGGCGGAACCAAATGACAACACAGACGGAACCCTATTTTTGGTTCCGCCTGATCCGTTGGGTGAATTATGGCGGCACCAAAACTTTGAACAGACGGAACCATATTTTTGGTTCCGCCATATCCGCCAATCGAAAAAAGTTTACAGAGCGGATTTCTAAAGGTCCTAAACCCGTTCAAATCCCGTAAATTATCCTAAAACATATGTAATTAATTAGTTGTGATTGATTAATGTGTTAACATAGAGATCAAACGGACGATTTTGAACTTACTAATAAAGGAAGTTTAGCCAAACAGTGGCTTAAACATGGAAAATTGATAACATCAAAGTGTTATCGTCCTGCATGACACGGTTAGTTCACATGATCATTCAAAGGTAAGTTTCTATCCTATGACAAGACAAATACATTAAACATCATGATTAGAAGCAAATGTACCAATCACCATTTTCAAAGATACTACATGTTTACACATTTTAACACTTGAACCATTAAGTGAGAGATTGTGCAAGACAATACTTTTCAAGATACTTAACTAGTTTTACTTAGTTCTTATTCCTAAGTAAATTATGCAAGGCTTTCACATAACACATGCAAATAAAAATATCTAATTCTATAAGTAAAACAAAAACAGTTTACCAATTTAGTGCACAAGATCTACCAAATGTCCTATTGTGCATAAACAATAAATTGATAAACAAACAAATGAAAATCATGGCAAGATACTTATGTATCACAAACAAACAAATGTAATCACAACATTCAACAAGCAAACAACATGTATGCAAACAACTAGAACAAGTAGTCACATATAAAAAGAAAGATATTTTTCGTCACTTTGTGTTTAAATATGATGATGTATACCAAGCTTGATTAGTTTCCTTTACATAAATAAATATTACCTATTCTATCATCATTTCTACTTATGTGACTTATCAAATCATTTACGAAGGGATTTTTCAACTAAATTAATAGTTATCCCAAACACTTCTTTCAAAATCGTATTTTTCGTAAATTTGCTTTAAGCACACAATTTGACACTTAATTCTTTTGAGACATCTTTTCTTTTGATTTTTCAAAGACATCTTCAAGCTTGTATACAAAGTAACATTTAACAACAAAATTTCTAAGTATACTTAGCGAAACATTTTTCATATTATATTCCGCTTCAATGGTAATTTGATACATGGATCGTACTCCATTTTAAAAACCAGTTGTTTTGAAAATAAGAGCCACGAGGCTCTGATACCAATTGTGAAAACGTAGAGGGGGGGGTGAATACATTCCTGTTTTAAAAACTTAAAACTTGTTGTATCAAATTTCCAATTTAGCTTGTTCTAATATGAAAGATGCCAATTGTAGTTTATGACTAGTATATACTAAACAAGTTGTCACACAAGTATAATCACCAAGTCACAACACAAGAAATCATATAATGCAAACATAAAAGTAAAGCTGTAAGTAAAAGAAAGCGCAAACCGAACACGATGATTTATAGTGGTTCGGTCACGGAGCTCCTCTCCGCCCTACTCCACTCCCCGAGTACCCAACTCGAGAGTTACTTCACTAGATCAACAAGCTCCCTTCTCGGCGGAGAAAACCTTACAATCGTCGCTTACACTTTTTTCGGTACAAAGCTAAATACCGGGTTCTAGTTCGAGGTAGAACCAACCTGACGTCGCTTATACAATTTCCGACACTATGCTAGATGTCGAGTTCTTTTACAAGGGTACAACCACTCCCGCTATATTTTATAGCCCAACATAAAAACCTTGTGTTTTATGGCACAAACACATAAACCATCTAATCTAGTTTGTTGTTTAGATTGTGATGATGTTATGATGTTTACAATGATGATCCATGACATAAATGTCCACTGGATATGAATGGCTAATCTAAATGAACTTTCATTAATAGGAAACCTTCAATGGATGAAGATCACAAGCTTCCTAAACTTGTTGTGATAGATCTTCATACATGTATGTATGTGGAATCTACATGAACTTCTTGAATAAGAAGCCTTCAAACATTGAGGATGACAAGTACCCTTGAATCTTCATATGTTGGTATGCTTTGGTGGATGATGACTTCAAGATCTCCAATCCTTTTGGTAGATCAGGAGGTATGCTATGCTTATGATGGATGATGACTCATGATCTCTGATCTTGCTTCACAGGATCATTTTAGAGTATGCTTACAACATAATGAAAGTTATTAACATTATGATCATGATGATAAGGGAGATTAATGTGTGTTACTACATGGTTAACTAAAGATCTAAGTGTATGCAAAAGGGTAGAGAGAATGTATGTTTTAGTGGTGAGACGATGGGTAAACAATAGGCTACTATTTATAGGCAAACTGTAAAACCAACCCACGGATTTGGCGGATCCAAATCCAGGGGTCCGTCCCTTATGGGATTTGGTTCCGCCAGAGCCTGACAGAATATTTTTCAAAATCTTTCCAAATCTTGCCAAGATATTACCAAATCCAATTCTTTCCTTGAAGATCTTTCCAAGATATTTTCTAAATCTTCAAGATATCCTAAAGATATCCAAATGATGTATGCAATGATGTCATGTACATATTTCCATTTTAAGAATTAAAATGTAAACTATGTAAATGTAAATGTATGCAACATGTATGTACCATTTATAAGTAACATGTATATACTTATGCTACTAAAGATGTTAAACTACTTATGCTACTATGTCATTAACATCATTTTCATAAGTAACCACATTTGTCTTAGTTTGACACCTAAAGTGTACTTATCCTATTAAACTTAGGAAACATGATGTACAAGTAAAAGTACTTGTATATGCAAAATGTAAAATGAGGTTCTAAGTAGAATGGTTAATCTTTTTAAAATACTTAATGACCTAACCGTATTTTAAACATTCTAAATGGTTTGTTAAATGGTTTGATCATAATGCCACATAACAAACATGTACGAACCTGTGTTGTACAATACGAGGACTCGAGAAGTCGAGAGGTGTTGAATGTATGTTGTGACAAAATAAGATTACAAGTAACTTGTACATTTTACGTTATGTATCAAGTTACATGTTTGTCATCAATCAAAACAAACGAGACTGCTTGCACTAACAGTAATATTACTTTTATAAAAACTATATATATATATATATATATATATATATATATATATATATATATATATATATATATATATATATATATATATACACACACACACACACACTATCCTTCTCATACACACACTTACACATGTAATATATATACACGCACTTAGTAATATGTGCTCACTTAACGACAACGTTTCCATATGTCGTCAACGTCTAATATGTGATAGTAATTGTTTTCCGTACATAGTCTTTCGGTTACTGTCAAACCGGAGGCTTATTCGCCTTAATATTTTTATAATATACACTTATTGATGAAGCGAAAAGTGTACCGCTTTTAAGGGGTCATTTAAGCCCTAAATCGTATTTATTTGATCAAATATTGCCCTAAATCGTTCCTTTTGTCATTTTAGGTACTTTTGAGGAGAAATCTGGAAAAGGAGGCATTTTGGACGTTTTTGGAGCATAAAAGTGAAGAAAACGACAAAGTCTCAAAATTGTGCTGGAAATTACCTTTGACGGCGTCAGGATTTGTTCTGGACGGCGTCATGGCTTGGCAAAAGTGGTGGATGTGAAAATTACTCATGATAAGCCAGAGAAATTTGCATGGAATTCTGACGGCGTCACGCTTTAATGTGATCAAGGTCGTCACGGCTTAATTTAAAAAGGGACGGCGTCACCCCTAAGTCTGACGGCGTCAAGCCTTGATAAGCCAGAACGGATTTTGGAGAGCTAAAGAGGGACGGCGTCAAGAAGGCCATCCGGGAACCCTAAAAGCGGCAAGGTGACGGCGTCATACTCCATAACGTGACACCGTCAGATCTGAAAGTCTATATATAGTTTTGCAATTTTTTGTCATTAGGGTGGAACTTATTGGGGAACTTTGTGTGTGAAAACCCTAAGACGATTTTAGCAGCTTTTTCAAGGCTTTTTGCCTTGAGATCTTTCATGTTACATTGAAGATAAGTTATCAATTAATCATTCAATATGTCTATGTGTTGTTTGATTCTATCTTGTTCTTGTCTTTTGTTTAACATGCTAGGCTAGATTTATCTTGTGTTTGCTTAGATCTAATGAAACCTAGCTATTGATTATTGGTTATTAGTGTGTTATTAGTTGTATTGGATGATTGTTCATCTATGTTAGGCTTAAGAAAACTGGCTAACTTCCTATTCGGTAACTTGCTTGAACGTCTTAAGAAACATGAACCAATGCGTACTAAGGTTTTTATGGTTGTATTTAATGCACAAGCGAATTCTAGTGATCCCATGTTAGGAGCTTCCTAGCCGGCTCGACATAGGAGTGAAGTAGGAGCTTTTAGAGTTGGGGAAGTACGTACGCCACCCCACGATTGGTATTAAGGAATACACCCGTCATCCACGCAATTAATACACACTAATCAACCGGTAAAAGATAGTTAGGGAGTAAGGAAATCTAAGTAAACACATTTCTCTCCACATAAGTTTTACCACCTTTTCATTTTCTGTTATTTTATTTTATTTGCATTTGTAGTAACTTGGGTTAGTTGACTAGCAACTAATTCCGCCCACTCTTTCAAACCCGAGATTTTACTTGCTTTCATAAAATTATAAAAAAACATAAAAAGAATCTTCTCTCACCCTTAGACCTATTAGAGTAGTTTTTCATACCTAACGAACACTATTCCCTGTGGAGAACGATCAATCCCCCGTACTTACCACTACACTATACTACATCGGTCAGGTACACTGCCTGGTGGGGTTGTAAGCCTCTTGAGATCCCTCGAGAGGTAAAACCTGTTGTAAGGTTGCAAAACCACGCATCACTTATGCACTTCTAAGAGCCAATACCTCCAAATGCTAGGAAATTGTTGTAAACTTAAATGTTGCCACACCAGCAACAATAACATAAACTCTTTAAAACTTCTGAAGTTCTTAAATTTAGACTGTGAACTAAAACAAACCTTACTAATCTAGGTCGCGTGTTGGTGCTGAACACTATCTGAAACTATTGTATTATCTGACTGCTATTTACCGAGGTGAGTTTATAGCCCCACTCTATTTAAACTTGTTTTACAATTGGGGTGAGAAACATGCAAAACTCTTTTATGGACCAAACTATTGTCTATGCTATTACGTGGATTAGCCTAAGCCCTGTTATGTCCCATTTTGCCCAACTCATGAACTGTCAATTCCTGCTGGGAAGCACGAATGTTATAAATAGATCTATTGGGAGTAACGTCCCGGTTCGGGTTGACCGGATAGGCAAACGAACGTATACCATGTCGAAACACAAGTGTTTAGGATAAACACTTGTCGGGCCTTTATATTTAACATGCTTCTAGAGCATGCACACTGTTATAGCCTCGGTTGCATGAACTTAGTGCTAGCGTAATAGACTACATTTTTATATGGCATTACATGGGTTGTAATGTTCATATACCAAACTCATGGTCCAAACTATTGATTTTACTGCTTATTGATAAACCTATGAACTCACCAGCTTTTTGCTGACTTTTAGCATGTTTTTCTCAGGTGTTTAAGCTGATTGATTATAACAAGGTTGTGGCATGGCAAGGGTCATAGACTATTTTCTGAAGTACTGTGGCATTTTAACTATGATTGTTTTTTACTGGGACAACTGAATTTATGGGCCTTATTTTATGAACTCAAACTATATTGTAAACTTATTTAACTTGGTTGAATGTATTAAAATGGAGTATGTATTCCGTTCTTTACTACCTTGTGTTGTGATTTTCAATTTAGTAGCACCCCATGACCCGAATGCTTTCGCAATACCAGATTTTGGGGGTGTTACAGAATGATAGAGAGAAAATTTGTAGGAAGAATTGATTGAATGTGTCCACATTGAATGCTCATATGAAACTGCCGATTTGAATGTGAAATCGTATAGAAGAAGTTTTTAGAACGCTGAATGAGAGTTGTACTTTACTAAAATATCTATGCCCTCTCCATCAAGACACATCAGCGCATTGAATTTTTAGAAGCTTCAAAGGGTGGTACAAAAGTGCATTATATTAGAATACATAGATATCTGATTTATAAATGATACATCATACATCTTAATAAGGAACATACTAAATTTTATGACTATTAATTAAAGATACAATAATGTTAAATATGAAGTGTAAAAAAGTTTAGAGTTGCAAAAACTCAAAAGGAAGAATGTAAGGCTTAAGACTTAAAAAAAAGTGGAAGAAGTTTGAAAAATGAAGGCAAGACTCGAGCAGGTGGTGTTATGTATATGCCAACACAAACATACCACTAAGCTAACATATCACTTGGTTGATAGTGAACTAATGTCTATTTATTAACAACCTAAAAACTTCTAATCTATCTATACTACATTACAAAGCATTTGTGACTTCTTAAAAAATGAAGTTTTAAAATTTTAAAACAAAAAAGTGAAAAACATTACTAAAAAAGGAAAATTAGAATATTAATGTAAAATTTAAAAATTTAAGTCTCATTTAAACCATATAGTAACCCTTTCTAATAATGATACATTTTAATAGAATTATATATAAAAAAGCTCACTAAACTTATAACCCCCAATTTAAAGCTAAAATTTGAAAAATAAAAATGCTAACTATTTACACTATTAATAACGTTCTATTTTTGAAAAACATATATCAACTACGTTATAAAGTATTTGAGACATGCTAAATAAGAAAGGTTTAAAATGAAAAACATTTGCTCGCCACAAAAATAGTCATCGAGTACCCGCCGCCGCATTGCGCGGGCACCCTTCTAGTATGTATAATGTATGAATAACATTTTCTTTAATACATTGCATCATGTACATACTATAAATGATATTAAATTATATTCCACAAAATTTTAATACCTCATTTAATATTTATTTTGAATTTGTATCCTTTATATGCAAAAAAAAAAATAATAATAATAATAAAAAAAAATAGATTGGTTTGTTAGAATAAGTTACAACATTCGAAAGATATGATTTAAAAATAAAAGTGCCAACCAATCAAGACTCCTTTTGAAATTTTCAAAAAATCGACTCCAGAAACAAAATAAATATTTTCTATACAAATTGGGACGAATTTATTAGAGTCAAATGATGCAAAGGTGCAAAGTGCTAACTCTATGATATAATATAGAGTAAATTACACAAATCGTCCTTGTGGTTTGTCCAGAAGAGAATAACTCCATTGATCCCTCGTTTTAACTTTCATTAAATTATTCCGTTAAATCCCTTATGTGTGTTGCATATGCGGAAATGGTTATCATTTGACCATATCTTTTGTTCGATTGGTCAATGTATTAACAAAAAAATAAGAAATTAAATAAATAAAATATTAAACCCGCCATCCTCATCAAACAATACCATCTCTCTGCCACTCTTCCAAGAACCTCCAATCAACAACAGTCAATCATAGTCGATAGACACACTCTGCACACCAAAATATCAACAAACAAATAATCTACACATATCTCGCACACACTCGACGCACATATATCTTCTGCAAATATGAAAATGTGCGTTATGGTGGTGTGGTTTTGTTAATGGTTGTCGAAGATAGTTGATGTTCTGATTTTTCGGGTTTTGTGTGCATTGATGACGGGTTGTCGTTAAGGAACGATGATGGTGTGGCTGATATGAGAGGTGAAGAAATGACGGTATTGTGGTCGGGGGTGGTCGTGAAGGGGTTTGTGTAGTTTTCCAATCTTGGTGATGATTGTGGGTATTCTAATCTCCGTTTCAATCATGTGGTCATATGGGGAAGATGATGAAATGGGTGTTCGAAAATCGAATCATTCCTATCACCCATTTTTGTACACGCCTCCTTTATCTTTACTTAAACCTTTATCTCCATGTTTTATTGTTTTATTTTCTTTAGATCTAGGGAGTTTTGTTTTGTTTTTGTTTTTTTTGTGTGTGTGTGGGTGTGTGTGTGTGTTTTTTTTTTTTTTAATTTTTTTTTTTGTGGTGGTGGGGTGGGGGGATTTTCTCAAATATGTATATGTGTTGTTTGTGTATGTGCAGGTGATGTGGTGGATACCACAAACAATTTGTTACATTCGAAGTGTAGGTGTTTGGATTAAAAAGAAATATAGGTTGAGGAAGATGATTAAATTGAGGTATAAAGACAATTCTACCATCATGTAAAAGGCACATGAGGGATTTAATGAAATAATGTAACGCATGTTAAACTGAGGGACTTTTGGTGTTATTTTTTTGAAAATTAAGGACTGAAAATGCAAAATGAAACTGTTAGGGACGATTGATGCAACTTTGGGCAAACAACAGGGACTATCCATGTTAGTTACTCTATAATATATGTTATGTTACTGATATATATATGTTTTTATTATATATCTCTTTCATAGTTAAATCCCAATGATTTTTATAACATATGAGTTTTATATCATTTATAAACACTTTTTACTTACATCTCACACCTATACGGGACAAATATAATAAAACCATATTTGAACAATACTAACAAGTTCAACAAAGAAACAAACTTAAACAGTGTATATGTGTAAACTATTTTTTCTTAACATGATGCAAATCTACTTTTTAAAATGATATGGTGCAAAAAATCTGAAATAAAATATCATTTTTAGTGATTAGTAGGTATATATTTTTATACCGTATAAATATAATTAATTGACATTGATTCATAGTCAATTACGATTATATGTCAGTGTCACCCAATTTAACCTCATACCTCCAAAATATTACAAGTTACCGCCTTTGCATTGTCGTAATATCACGAGTGTAATTTACAGTTTTTATATGAGTTAGTTTGATAGCACTTATTTCTAATCAAACCTAAAATCTTCATCATTCTTAAGTTATTGTTTCGGAAAACATAAAACCGAAAACAATTTTCACAAAAGATTTTAATTGCATGGTACCCACCGCCGCAACGCGCGGGTACCTTGCTACTTTTCTTAAACGACAAAACCACTTTATAATGTTTGTGTACCAATGATGACGAACCACTTTATAAGATATTTTACGGGACAATATGTGTAAGTGTCAGACTATCATTGGATGGTAGATCATTATTTGAGTGCATTTTGATAGTGATGTTGGTTGTCTTGTTATATTATATTGATGATGACATTAAGAAAATCTTATGTAAAATTGAATTGACAATGATAATATAGGTGACTATTAGACTACTCGGCAAAGGCGCGAGTTGTGTAAGGTGACTTGTTAGTCACACGCGAATCTCCTTGGCCTATGAAATACTCACGCGCGAGTTGTGGTTTACGAGGGAAACAAAGGTGACCGGTTCACCTAGTTTTTATTTAGGGGTGTCCATGAAACTGGAACTGTCCCAAACCGGAATCGGAACCGAAAGAACCGAGAACCGAAAATATGTAAAAAGTGGAATCAAGAACCGTCCCAAGTTCTTCGGTTCGGTTCCGGTACGGGAATTTTCGGTAATTCCCACAAGTACCTAAGTGTTTAAATAATTTATTTTTTTCGTCGTCGATCATTCATAAAAGAGATGCTAATAATGCTATAACAATACAAACACACACAAAAATGTCTGAAACAATGCAAACCATTCCAAATTTCTAATAGTTCCAATTGTTCAAAATAACATAAACATAAACACTAAATGTCAAAAATTCAAAATATAAGTTTATAATTGTTCAAAAGTATCAAGAATACGCATTTGTGTTTCAAACCTCCAAAAACGCTTAATGTTGCACCACTTGTTTACGATAATGATTAAGATAAACTTACTTTCATGTTGATGAATGATGACGATCTTTGAATGGATTAAAAGTTAGGGTTTTAATTTTATTATGTGTTTTTTAGTTTTAGATTTTATGTTACAGCTTAATAATGAGTAATTTTTATTTTATTTTATTTTATTTTTATTTTTATTTTTTTTAAGGCTATACAAATTGCCCAATGTCCCAAATAAACCCTATAAAATTTCATATTTTCAAAGTAGTCGGTTCTTTCAGGAAAGTACCGGAACCGGACGGTTCCGACCCGAACCGTCCCGAGAACCGAAAATATGGAATTTTAGGAACCAAGAACCGTACCATGGTTCTAATATACGGTTCGGTACTGGTACAGTACCCGTACGGTTCCTTGGTTCTTTTGGTTCCTCGGTTTTTTGGGACACCCCTAGTTTGATTTGCAAATATCGTGGGCCCCATTATCAAATGTATAACCGTTGCATGCATAAAAAAATTACACGCTACCCCCTTTTTACTTATAAATAATCACTAATTCATCATTTTTAAACCACTACTTCACCATTTTTTAAATATAACTCCAAAATTTTATACTAACATTAAGAAATCATCTAAACTTCTAATATGGCTTGTCGGCTCCCCCATTCCGTCAAAGAAATGCAAGTGTATATTAAAAAACAATGCGAGGAAGACGATGCGGCTCGACAAAAGGCTATTGTCGACGTTATCAAGCAGTTTCAGCTCGCAAAAGCAAAGAAAGAACGTTTAAGACAACGATACGCGGAATGCAAAGACATTTCTGCAGAAAGACAAGCTGTGATTGACCAATTTTTGAGCGATGAAGCCAAGAAAGACGACGCCATTAGTGAGACGTTGTGGGGGGGGGGGGGCGGGGTGTTTCACAGATACAGGACCAAATCAACAACAAAATCTTTTGGAGTTATGAGGAAAACAAAATTGTTGGTTCTGTATCACAACAGATGAATCAACTTGGGCTAGGTGCATCAACTTCATCTGATGCACCAGGATTTATTGAGCAACAACATTATCAACCTCAGCTGACTCAATTTGGGCTAGGTTATGCAGACGAGTCAATTGATGAGCATGGCTTAACTGCAAGCCATCATTATGATATTATGGTTGGCGAAGAGGCTTTTAGAGAATTTGAAGCAGAACAAGCAAGGCTTCAACAAGAGTGGGATGAGAAACTCAGGAAAGAAGAAGCAGAACGGGCGGCGTTCATTGAGGAATTTCCTGGGTATAGGTCTCTTTCGTATGATTCTGCATGCGAGGAGCATTCAGAATAGGATATGTTTATGTATTTCGTATCGTATGTTTTTTTTTCGTATCGTATCGTATTTTATGTAATATTTATTTAATGTTTATGTAATGTTTTATATCTATGTACTATTTTTATTCCAAGAAGTTTATGCAACGTTTTTATTTCGTACGTTGTGTTTTTAAATTTGAACGTTTACGTTTTTATATATTTACGTTTACGTTTTTAATTTTTTAAGTATTAAAAAAAATGGGAGTTAAGGTGAATATAGTGGTTCCTTGTCCACAAATAAGTGAGTGGATGTGAGGGGAAGTGAGAGGAGAGAGAAATATGAGTTTACGCTGATGTGTAAGGTCAGCAAGGTGAATTTAGTGGTTCCATGCCTTCTAGTCTTACCACAAAGTCATTGGATGGACTCACTTTCCATCAACCTAACTTTCTTATATTAATCATTTTTTTTCCTTTCTTATATTATTCTAAAAGTTAAAATTTTCATAGTTAACTTGAATCTATAAAGTTTGCGCACATAAAAAAAGTGTCATTGTCTAAATTCCCTTTTAATATATATCGTTTCATCATCAGATAAAGTTTGTATAAGATCTTCAGGTGATCTTCAGGATTAAATTACTAGAAAAATGTTGATTTCGTTTTCCATGATTTATTGATGGTATTTAGTTAACTTGAATCAATAAAGTTCGTGCACATAAAAAAAAGTGTCATTGTCTTCATTCCCTTTAAATATATATTGTTTCATCATCAGATAAAGTTTGTATAAGATCTTCAGGTGATATTCACGATTAAATTACTACAAAAATACTGATTTGTTATGGATAAGTAGAGGGATAATTCCCTAAATGACCAAGTTGTCTTTGTGCTATTTACATTTCAGACCGAAACTAGACTGCGGGCAACTGAATAATTGGACAACTCTTGTCTAGTGACTAAAATAACCTTGTGTACCAAAACTCATTACAAATTCATCAAATTCATCACCCTCACTCTCATTATCTCATAACACCGCTTTACAACCGCCAATGTAACACCCCGCCTTATAGACCACAATATTGTCCGTTTTGCCGGTAGGCTCACGGCTTTGCTTTTGTGGCCCTCATGTGAAGACTTCCCGGTAGGTCACCCAAGCCAGTACTACTCTCACATGAGCACGCTTAACCGTATGGGCGATTAACCGTTAGACCACAAAACGCTTTGTTGTTATATAAGGCGAATGTTAACATATGTCCCAGCATCACTCCAAGTCACGGCCAATGTGGGATTTGCCTAGGGTGTTACAGCCAACATCACTACTTTACAACCACCATGACCCAGATTCCGACTAATCACTTTCATCACCCAGATTTCGGCAACATCACCACCGTACAACCACCAATATCACCACCGTACAGCCACCAACATCACCACTTTACAACCACCAACATCACTACAACATATTTTTTCAAATATTTTACCAAGCGAAGCATGCATTTTATTAATATTTAATATCTTCCAATTATAATTAAAGTTTTCCAATCTCGACGTAGACAAAGGTTTACACTTTACACAATTCTAAAAAAAAATTCTTCATTAATCATCTTATATTGTGAACATTATTATTATATCGGTTACGTTGCTTATATTAATTTCTAAAAATTTCACATCCTCATTGCTTCACAATCTATAATACGGGATTTATTAACAGGTGCTCGTGAGCACCTTATAAGATGTAAATATATAAAAAGTTTGAGTGTATTAATTTGAAAATCATATTTAATTATGATAAAATATAAGTTTAATTAATAATTATTAAATTAAAAATTAAATTTAATTATGATAAAGAGTAAATTGCAAAAATCGTCCTTGTGGTTTGGTCAAATTGCACGTTTGGTCCGTACTGTTCATTAAGTGCAAAAATGGTCCGGATTTGGCACTGTTTCATTCACTTTTGGTCCTTCATCCTCCGAACCACAAGGACGAAACGTGCAATTTGGCCAAACCACACGGACGATTTTTGCAATGCGGAAGGACCAAAAATGAATGAAACAGTGCCAAATCCGGACCATTTTTGCACTTAATGAACAGTACGGACCAAACGTGCAATTTGACCAAACCACAAGGACGATTTTTGCAATTTACTCTATGATAAACTATAAGTTTAATTAAAGTTTATTAAATGCATTTTTTATTCTAAAAAGGAAATTTTAGTGTATTAACTAAACATTAAAATGCATGTGTCTATATAATTTATGCATGATAACACATGGATTGATAGTTTATCATTTATACGAAATAGACAAAAACCTCCCAATGAATTTATATTTCGTCAACTAGTTTGTTCACCCTATAAACTTTATGAAGACTGGCTCATAAATAGTTGGGAATCTTCAAAATGTTGTATAGTTTAGAGCTCCCGGGGCAATTTTTTCCACGCGCCATCCTATAGCACGAACGAATAACTCGAGCCCGACAACTCTTTTCGCGTCATAGGGTTTGGCGCCGAAATCACCTGCCAATGTTATCCTTTTTTTGTTTGTGTTTTATTAGGTTATGTGTAGGCCATGTGGTGTCCTATAACTTGTGCAATGGAGGAAGAGTGTTTTTTGTTTAAGTTATAGAGAGAAGAAGGAAAAAAAAAAAAGAAAAAAGAAAAAAAAATAACAACACTTTTTGCTATAACGTGAAACAGATAACACTAGGCCACATGGTGCTCTTACTGGAAGTGCTCTACTTTGAATTGTATGTGTGATATGAAAGTTTTTTGACATTTTGAAGATTGTCATTTAAATATATTGACCATATATAGAACTAGATATTGCAATTTAAGCACTAAAAAGTTGCACGTAAGTAAGGTATAGGATTGAATTCCAAATAGTTGGTCAAAATTTTCATTTGAGGTCAGAAGTATGTGATATGATCTAGAAGAAATTACACAAAAGGCTTGACGAATAAGGTGATAGCTTGGCTACAATTTTTGTAGCTAATTGGCTAGAATTATTCACAAAAATTACACAAACAATGAATCAAGGACTCACAAAAAAATCAAGGACCTACAAAAATAATCAAATACCCACATTTATTACACAAAAATGTAGCTAATATATGGTTGCAATCGAGTCGTGTTCGTGTTGACGTATTCGGGTTGGCGGGTTAATATAACCTTTACCCAAACACGACCCATTTATTAATCGTGTCAAGAAACTCAACCCTAACCCAAACCTGCATAACACGTGTAACCCGTTTGTGACCCGTTTAACCTGTTTAAGTAAATAGGTCAAGCAGTGAATAAGGTTGGTGGTTTGTTGATTTAACTAGTTTAAATGCAAAAATGATATAAGGATATAAAATATGATAAAAATAACATGCAAACAACTATACGACAGTTTTAATGATATCTGAGTTATAAACATCAATTTCAAAGATATCTGAGTTATAATCGTAATTCACTCATATTAAGTACATAATAAAATACATTTAGTCCACATCCAACATAAAAAATAAGTCATATATTTTATTTTTTGAGGCTTATATACTTAAACGGGTTCACGGGTTGACCTGTTTAATACTTACTCAACCCAAACACGACCCGTTTATTAAACGGGTTAGATGGGCTAACCTGTTTTTGACCCAAACCTGTTTATCTTCAACCCAAACCTGTTTAACTTCGTGTCGGATTTGTGTCGTTTATCGTGTCGTGTCGAGAATTGCCGCCCATTATATTCCCATAAAAGAAATACTACATTCAGACATCAAAGTTTATATCTAAAACCGTGTGCTAGAGACGAAAAGAACATTAAATTCAAATCAATGAAATATTTGGTCAAAGTAATACTTCGAGTTTTTGTATTTTCGTTTAAACTTTTATCATTACTAGCCTAGTTGTTTTATTTTCGTCGGAAGACGCTTATACCATATTTTGCTAAAAGGATATATGTGTTATGATACAAGCGTCAGTTTAAAAATGAGAATACGACCCTCATTGTGTATCTTGATTAATTGGATTGTTTTTTTGTGAATTCCTATACGAAGGTTTTGTAGATGTGTCTCCGAGTATTCCTTGATCATTTCCTCTAAGAGGAGGAGTTCCTTTAATTCTTTGAATTTTTCGAAAATACTATTTTCTTCAATATCATTCAAAAAAGTTTAGGATTTTCTAGTATTCCACCAATTTGTAATCCATGATTTCAGACTTTTTTGAAATGAGAGCGAAATCCATCAAGGCAAAAATTCTATAGATGCAAGATAGAAAAAATGAGTTAATGCTTTCATTTTTGCCATTTTTTCAACTGTAAATTGTTAATGAATCTTATTCGTCAACCTTATGTAATTTAATATTTCTTTCACGTATCTGTTCTATTACAAGTTATCGAAAGTTATCGAATCTATGAATCTATTCACTCTTTTTTATTATTACTTTTTCCCATGGGGAATTCAATGTTCAACAGAATGTACCCATCTAGTAATACGACTTCACGTAATCTTATTTATAATTATTTGTATTAACAAACTTCATGCTATTACCGAACCAAAAGCATATGCTTTTAAATCTCTAATGTTGTTCTAAATGACTTACGTTTAATATACGTAGAGGAGCATTGTGATAATAATACGTTGTTATAGTAGTTGACAAGAAACAACGCATTATTTCTACTCGGCTTATTTCTACTCGTCTTTCGTCTAAGCTGAAATCTTTACTGGAGGGTGTTTTCCTTACAGCTTGATGGTCTATTTGGTCATTTCGGAATAGGTTGTTATTCGATGATGTCCCTCCAAGGCGTTCAAGGATTTTTGACGACATAGTCTCTTGTTCTTTTAATTGGTGTTCCAACCGCTGTTCTAGTTTTATTTCTAAGGAGTTTTGGTATAAGAATCCTTATTTAATTTTTATGTAATTTTTCTAGCGCCTTGCTAGTTTTTAATAAAAGTTGCCGTTAAAAAAAAAAAGTAGTTGACAAGAAACAAAATCTTATCTAGGAAACAAAATATAATTTAAGGGAGGTGATATCATCCTTTGACCTTTTCAATGTTCTGTTATTCCTGCATCGTTTTCGCATGATCATTACATGGCACCATATATCTTCTTCTACAATGTCCTTACACTACTACACAAAAATGTCTTTTGGTACGGTTAAAAAGGGCTTTTGGTACCGTTGTTGGACCGTACTAAATAATGGCGTACCAAAAAATAAAAAGTTATTTAAAAAACCGTACCAAATCTCTCTGGCCAAAAAAATGTGTATTTTTGTTTTTTTGGTATGGTTGTTGTATAAACCGTATCAAATGCCCATTTTTTAAGGAAAAAAAAATTGTATTTAGATTTTCCAAAACCTACATCCAAACACCCAAAACATAGAACCTGTAATTCTCTTTTACACAATATACATCAAGACCCAAAACAATAAGATATACAACAGTTAAAAAACCACAATATGGAGTAATAAGTAACAAACTTGAAGTTTTATATCTGCATCATCAACTAACACATCGATCTAAGTTATACATTATAACTAACATCTTTAGATAAAAATAAAAACTTCAATCATCAACAGCCCGATGTATATAGGAGGAGCAACCACCATTGGCGGAACTCTTTAGGGGCAGGGGAGGGTCCCCCCCCTCCAAAAGTTGCGGCAAATAGTATAAATATTATAGGTTTTAGGGGTAATTTAGTTGAGAATACAAACAAATCTCCGATTCGGCCCATTCAAAATAAATTCGGCCCCCCAAAATAAGTGTTCAAGTTCTGCCATTGGCAACCACGATCATAAAAAACTCCTTCGCCATTTCTTGTCATCTTAGATGCCTAAAAAACAGATATCATTGACCCAAAATATATATAACTTTTGCAAATAACCAACAAAACAAATTACAACAGTTTATATATACTTACATTGTTCGAAAGCGGTCTTGTTTGCTTAAAACAATGTCGTACATGAACTTCATCAAATAATACCTGCATTCCCATGTAGCCTTTTGTTTTTAACTGTAAATTCAAATAAACATGAGCTACATTGAAAGACTATATGATAAAGCATAGCTATTAGTGTAACACCCCGACCCGAAAAGGGTAAAGATATCACAATAATGGATTCACATCAGATCAAAACAAAGCATACATTTTCAGTAATACAAAAATCTCAAGGATTACAAATGAAATACTGAATCTGCAAGGTTACAATTGAGAACTTCCAAAAACAACTACTTCTAAATTATGATATCTTCTAGTCAACTCTAATCCAGAATAGCTATTCAATCTTCTAAGTCCAAAGGTATACTCTCCACTCATTCCCAGCTTCCTACTAAAACCTGCCGCAGGAAAAGAAAGGCGGCTGAGCTACGAGAGCTCAGTGAACAGATATAACGATAACAAAAGCAGTAATAGAGAGTAGTACAAATAAAATCAAGAATACAGATCATACCGATACAAATCAAAGCGAAAGGAGTAAGGAACGGAATAAGGACAAAAGAAAAGAAATAAGGAAAAGGAAACAATAAAGTTATAGAATAAGGGAAAAACAGAAATCTGTCACAAGCCCAGATAACAGATTATACCATAGCATAACAATATAATAAAACAAACCTGTGTAGAGTGATCAGCTCTCAGACAATGTGAAAGACGTGTATCGCACACACCATCAGTCACCAGATATAATAACAGTAAACATATAACATAAACAGAGAACAGATCAAATCTAGGATGCATCCATACGCCCCAGGTGGCCAGAGTCTACCTCTACATAACCAGTCAAATCAAGTCAGGGACGGAACAGGTCATCACTCTCCTGCCCTAGAGTCATGCCAAAGGTGCATCAATGACATGGACATGAAACCCTCATGCCTAGTGATTGGCTCGGACATCAGACTGTAGGTCAAAGGTCAGATGTACTATCAAAATAATCAAAGGTCATATCTTAAGGGTACATGGCAAAAGGTTCATGTCAAACAGTTTAGAAATAAATGTCAAAGGTTCCAATCAAAGTTTATCAGATTACGTTTTATATCAAAGTTTAAGTTCAGATTAAAAAGATTATATCAAATGGTTTAGAAGATTATATCAAAGGTTCATAATTAAGAGTTCATTGCAAAAGTTCATTTTAGAATTTCCTGTCAAAAGTTCATTGAAAGCATTCCTTTAATAACGGTTTTCACTAAAAGGATCTTTCAGAATAGTTTTTCATAAAATAATCTTTCAAAACGGTTTTTCATAAAAACATTCTTTAAAACTAGTTTTCACAAAAGTTAACAACTGTCATATAAAATAGTATCATATCACCATTCATAATCATTCTTTTAAAATAACTTATTTTTCTCAAAACATTTCCAAGTCATAATTAAAAGATTTTCGCATAACAGATTTTTTCATATCAGGGGTCGTAACAACAGGGAATCATGAAAAAGGTTCAAAGCAAAGAGGATTATAATAAGGACATCAATTCAGAAGTAAAACAAGTCAGAACATGAAAGAGATCATAAAAGGCTCACAAAACAGAGGAATCACACGGAAGGTTCACAAACAGAAGGGAACATAGCAATGGTACCGGGAATCCTAATAAGGAAAATGAAAAACTGAAAGAAGAGGGAATGAAAAACCCTTACTGAAAAAGGACAGAATATCTGTACCTTATTAGCAGTGCAGAAAATAGACAAGCAAATAAATACTGAACAGATCAAGGCTTCTCCTTCTTCGCACCTAAAGGAGTAGAAGACGGAATTACAAAGGGTTCCAATTCAGATTATTACTTTTAGTTTACCTTTCCATTTTAAGTAACTTTCTATTTTTAGTAACTTTCCAGATTTAGTAACTTTCCATAATTAGCAAGACATTAATGTTACAGATTAGGTTAAGTCCTTATTTCAAGGTTATTATGGAATATAAGTATATTTTATCAAGTTACAAAAGTCTAGGGTTAATTAAGACAAGTTTACATAGTTTAGGGTTCTAATTGTAATTCCATTAATTTCAAAGGTATAAAGTGAAAATACTTCAAATTACTGATTAAATACTTATTTTATTCAGAATGTCATCTTAATCCCTTTAGTTTCATAATTTACAGATTATACCCCTCTAGTTATAATATTTACAAAACAAACCTTATATTTACATAATTTATGTTTTAATCCCTCTAATATCCATATTTACCAAACAAGCATATTATTTTACCAAATTCAGAATGTTACATCAGAGTTTACATATATTACCATTCAGCCCCTCAGATTTCAGAATTTACACAATTAGTCCCTTAAGTTTACAAAACTTATAAATTAAATCATAATTCCATAATAATTACACATTAGCCCCATAAATACTCAAAATTACACAAAACACTCTTAATATTATTATTTACTCAAAATGACTTCAAGTTTCCAGAAATTACATTTCTAGTCCCTCAAGTTTAATTAATTATAAATCGGATTAATAATTATATATATTTACCCATTTAACCTTTTAAATACAAAATTTACATATGGACCCCTCATTTAATATTTTATATGAATTATACCAGGTCTCAAATAACTTACAAAAATATCCCATGAGTTTTAAAAATTACAAAACACCCCCTTTACTTTTATTTTTAAAATCGGTAATTACAAAAACAATCCAAAAATATTACAAACCCTAATAACAATTGCCAACCATTGTCCCATCATCTTGAACATGCATTAAATGACCAGAATATTTTCCCAAACCCTAACCCTAGCTTGAACACATTAGGGTTTTATTTTATTTTATTTCTTTTCTATATTTTCATAAATCCGGTTATAAACTTAAATCCACCACGACTTTTATAGACCATGAACAATCGAATGGACATTTTTACCAGGTTATAAGGACCATATAGAGCTCATAAAAATTAAGCCTCACACCCATAAAATTCATAATTAATTATTTACAGTTTTATTGTGTTTTTAAGGTTAAATTCGAAAATAATTCATATAGCATGCATGGTTCGGTTTTAACATTTTATTTAGACCTTATATGATGTAAGAGACGTGAGAAAAATACCAAACCCAATATGGGACGCGTAGAAAGGGCTGAACGAATTTACACTTCTCGAATGGATAACAAGAACCAATAATTCCCACGAGCACAAACGCGACCAAAAAACCTTGTAATCAATTTTCACAGATCATATATGATGTAAGGAACTCAGGAAAAATAGAAAACGAATTTTACAAGGGTTGTAGGAATCAGAATGAATTTTTACCTCACTTGTGAACAAAATTCGACAATAAAAGATTCAGGCCTCTATAAATCGAAGTACTATTTTTCTAGCCTTCCTTTGATACAGAAAAACTCCAGAAAAATACTATGGCAGCTCCAGAAAATCATATGGATCGTTGGTGAATTTGTGTGTGTGTTTTGATATATACGGCTAGGGTTTTTGAAGAAATAATATGGGAGTAACTAAATAACAATGAGCCGTGACTTTTGGGGGGGGGGGGGTTGGACCTAATCACGCCAATATGGGTTGGCAAAATCAAAACTTCAATTTGTGATCTCTTTCCTTAATTATTTTGATATATATCCTAATTAAAAAGATTTTATAAATATTTAATTTAATTTAATTATTTCGGATGACATATAAATGTATATGTAAAATAATAAATTTTTGTACATTCAAAATATTAAAATGTTGTCCCAGAAATTAATTTGCTTGATATGCAGTTCGTTTTCAGAGGTTTGGAATCGTTTCAGAATTTTATAAGTGATTTTATTATGTTTTATGATTTCAGGGGTAATTAGGTAATTTTACAGGTTATCTGAATTTCAGGTATTACAATTAGAGCATAGGGTATGTTAACGTGGTTCTGCGTTAAACCTTAACATTCCTTGCGTTAAGGGTGCGTTAACCACACCGTCTTGTTGCGTTAAAGCTGCGTTAACGCCCCACGTTAACCCTTTAACGCAACGTTAAAGGCTACTTTGAAAATAAAAAAAATCATTTCTACCCCTGAATTGTACTATGTAGCCGTTGAGTTAAAAAAAATCCTTTTACCCCCCCCCCCCAATGTTTTTAGTGTTTGATTAAAAAAAAATTCAAAACACCCCCTTGGTTCTTAAACGGTACAGTTCGAGCGGGATAACCAAATTCAAATTGAAAATTCAAAATTCAACTACGAGCGGGATAATTTAATTTCAAATTGGAGCGGGATTTATTCAAATTCAAATTCAAAGCTGCCTATATATACAACTCCACCGGAGTTGTTTATCACACACACAACTCATACACACAAATCACACACAGATTCTCAACAATGTCTCGCAAAGACTTCTCCTAACAATTCCCAAGTCACTGTGACTTCTCCCAACAATTCTCAACTCACCGTGACTTCTCCCAAAAATTCCCAAATGAACACGACTTTTCCCAGCAATTCCCAAGCTCCAACCTGATTCCAAATGAACCGGTGAACACTCCACCGTAAGATATCTTTCCGGTATTCACACCGGAAAATGAACCGGTAAACAATCCACCGGTTGTGGAACACCAACCAAATCCACCGGTTGTGGAACACCAACCAAATCCGTTTGGACTCACTGAGGATGAACTCTGACTTCTTGAGCAGGACGAGGAAGTTAGGAGAGAAACAGAACAACGAGAACTACAAGAGGAAGCTGCTCGTATAGAGCAGGAAGCCAGGGATGCAGAACAACTTAGGAAGAACTTGTTTGACATTATGGAAGGAAAGTATTATAATGGCAAGTTTAGGGAGTCTTCGAGTGAGGATGGTTGGAACTTAGACTTTTCATTGTAATTTGTATTTTCATTTGCATTAGCGTATCGTAGTTTGTATTACACCACTAGTACAGATTTGGCCTACGATCACACCAAAAAATGTGTGACTATATGCATATAGTCACACATTTTTTTTTGGTGTGTGTGACGAAAAGTCGCGCCACCGTAGGTATCATATGGTCACATTGTTTAGTTTGTGGCCATTTCCATTGAAAAAGAGTGACCAAAACCCGAAAATGTGTGACTAATTAGGCACAAGTTTTGTTGGATTCATCAGTATGTGTGACTATTTCCCATCCTATGGCCACATGAAAATATAATAAATGTGACGTTTGTGATGATTTAGTCACACAACGTGTGTTGTTTTTTTCGAGTTAGTCACATACAATTTAAAAAACAGTGGCAAAAAATGTTAATAAGTGTGACCATATGCTGTTTAAAGTGAAGAAATGTGTATTTTGTGTGACTATTGATCATCCAATGGTCACATGAATTTTTAGTTTGTGTGGCCTTTTGTAATATTTAGTCACACAAAGCATGTTTTTTTTTTTTTTTTTTTTTTTTTTTTTTTTTTTTTTTTTTGTATTTAATCATATACAATTAAGCATAAAGTGGCCAAAAGTGTTAATAAGTGTGACCATATGTTGTTTAAAGTGAAGAAATGTGTATTTTGTGTGACTATTGATCATCCAATGGTCACATGAATTTTTAGTTTGTGTGGCCTTTTGTAATATTTAGTCACACAAAGCATGTTTGTTTTGGGTATTTAGTCACATACAATTAAGCATAAAGTGGCCAAAAGTGTTAATAAGTGTGACCATATACATCTTTTAGTCACATTTAAGAAATCAATATATATCAAAACAAATTCAAATATATATATCAAAACAAATTCAAATACAATAATATCTAACAGCAGTACTAACTTATAACTAACAGTTGTAACTAATACACTAGCAGTATTAAAAATGATCCATCTGCTCATACTATAATATCTAACAGCACAAAACAAATCTCTGAAATCGCAACTTGCATCGAAGACTCACTTTACTGAGTAAAGATTAGCAGCAATGTCATCAGCTGCTTTGTTTAAGATGCAGAACGGCCTATAAACTCACTTTACTGAGTAAAGATTAGCAGCAATGTCATCGGCTGCTTTGTCACGACTCCATAACTTTCCACTATTGGTAGTTTTCAAAAGAATTCCACTTCCTCCAGCTGCCCATGCTTCATCCTGCATATTCAGATTGCCAAAATCTCGGTTACAAAAAAATACTACTCGCTTATTTATAATATGTGTCGTCATAATTTTATGCTTTGAATAACATATATAATCGATATGGAACTAGATATTAATTTGCTACCAACAGTTTTCATTCTACAAACTTTAAAGGATCCATGGAAGTTTTCATTCTACAACAGTTTTCATTCTACTCAAACTCAAATATGATTCCAAAAGTTATATAATTTCAATCATATTATCTTATTTTTTGAATAACCTAACTATTGACCGATTTGACCCATTTCCATTTAACCCATTGAAGCGTTAGACATAAAAGAAATCCAGATAATGTGAAAAGTTATATAAGTTCAGGTGTTCAAACAAAATGTCAATCAAAAGAAAACAAGGCCTAATTCAACCTAAATAACGTGAAAATCTTTAGCATATAAAAAGGGCTAACCTGCCTTGTCTGCATTTCATTTGAATGAACAAGTCGCTCAAGGGCTGGCAGAGCTGGCCTTGTCTGCATTTCAAAACATATCAGTGTGCCAGATATAAGCAAGAAAAAAATGACTGAATAATTAATGATGTAACTGGTCACTAACATGCTCAAATGGAGGTTGTGGTTTTCCTCGACAAAAGTTGGATAACGTCCAAGTTGCGTTTCTGAGCATAGAAAGCTTAGCACGCTCATTTAACTGAGACAGTAAGGGAATCAAAGCGCCATGTCCAAGGACAAGATCACGGCATCTAGGAGAATCATCAGCAACGTTTCCCAATGCCCAAACAGCCTGCAACAACAAGACCGACATATATAAGAAATTGATTTAGATGCAGCCTCTATTGACAGTAGGTAAGTGAAGGATGCTTAGTGAGTTAGTGAGTTAAGAAATTGATTTAGATGCAAAAGAATCTTTAAAACATCCTTTACCAATAGATCCTGAAGGAGCAGACACATGAGTTTCATCTCTAATATTAGACACATGTGATCCCGCTGGACGCTGTTTGGCAACCTTTTCTTCTTTCGAAAACAGAGCAGCAGCTTTGGCAGCCATAGTAACTGATACAATTTAAAAAAATGTAACCAGCTGCTTAGCGATCCCTAACATTGGTGGTCCTGCTACAATGTGGATTGCACATAGGTAAGCATTAATGGTAAAACCAGTAAAATCAGATGCCCTCATGTTTTACCAAGCCATTGTAATTTCTTAAAGGAATGACAAAATATCCTATGAGGTTCACCGTCAGAAGATAATTATACGCATAAATACATATAAAATATCAAAACATGGACGCTAACCTCTCTCAGACAGCCTCGCATTTGAGCTTTGCCCGATAGGCTTGGCAAGGGTGCCTCGCCACTGCACCCAGCCCTCTTATAGTACTAAATACATTGACATGGAAGTTGAGAACACAGTAACATAGAGAACACAGTAACATACCAACAGAACTGCCAGGACATCCAGTATATCCACACAAACACACAACTTTTCGCACTGATTTACATGATATCAACTCGGGTTACCTTTTTGTCCAAGGAAGTGTCCACCTGTCCCAGTCTCCGTCACCTTTCCATCCTAAGTGACCATAAGCCTCAAGCCCTATTAACACAACAAATAGCTATGATTATAAACACTATCTTGTAAAACATATGCCCTTGAACTTCATAGTCTAGTATACCTGCATTCTCAAGAGTACTGAACCCATCATTCCAACCAGGTATATGTTTGTCAGCATTGACTTTCCAATTCTCTTCGAAGCCGCCTAGTTCATCTAAGTAATTATAAATAGCATAAGGTCTTGATCAACTCAACAAAAGTAACGTGTAAATTATAAAAAAATTAAAGAACATACCTTCATTAAGATTATGGAGAATTTGAAAGGAATCCTCATTGCCATCCGGGTTGCGCTTTTTTGTCTGTGTATCCAAATTTTAGTTAGCAGTTTTAGTGGGTGTTTGGATAAGCTTATGCTTAAAAGCTTATGTATTCTCAAAAATCCCCAATCCAAAGGATTAGCTTATTTCCACCCAAAAAGTTGTAGTTAATCTAAACTAAGCTTACCCGAACACCATAAAAGTGCTTGATTAGATCCCCAAGATACAATAAGCTATTAATCACTTTAAAAAGCACACAACTTTGATCGTATAGGAAGTAAAAAGTGTAGCTTACTAGTGAGCTGATGAGGAGAGGGTACATCATTGCAGTGAAATCATGAGTATTTCCAAATGAGGAAATGGAAGCAACCACGAGAGTAGCACACGATGACTCTGTGTATGAGCCAAAAACATCACTGAATGCCGAAGCAATCTTTTCAGCCTCTTCCGCTGGTACCTCTGCAGCATGAGCAAATACAGAAGATATTTCAATAAAGCTCTGCATAAATAGCATATATTTGAAACAAAGAATGAAAATGAACACTGAATTATAACATTAGCATTAGTGAGGGAAAAAGGTAGCTAACCAGGGGTAAGTACATTAGGAGGTGCATTTACTAGCTCTTTTTCCAAAATCACTCCTGTACAAACATCCTGAGTGTACTTGAGTTTCTTTTCTAACTCGGGTCCAGCTCCAAGACCAACAAAATCAATGGACTTGAGAGCCAGCTTCTTAGACTCTGACTTGAACCTATTGTCTTCATAAGTCCCCAGCAATGCACCTATCACAATTCACAATCAACGACACAAAATTCAGGAACTGAAGATTGCTAGCAGTTAAGAGCCTTAAAAGGTGACAATTGTGACCGATACTAATGAACGGAATGAATATACAAAATTATATAATTAGAAGTATACAAAGTTAAGGAATGAATATACAAAATTATTTAATTAAATACACGCATTATCCAAGATACTTTATATGCTATATATTTATACAGATATTAATCAAGATATTGACATGAAAATCAATGATATATAGCACAATTAAATTATAAGACATAATCGACTTACAAATCACCACAAGATGCAGATGCAACTTTTTCCCCTACTTTAAGAAATCTTATATCTATCTCTGTAACGTAGGTGATTCGGTTTTGCCCTCATCCCAGTTGGCTCTAACGGGCCAATTGAGTATCATTTGTGTAGGTAACTTGTTTTCGGTTGGAGGATTTGAGGAGATAGTGGTGGATTTGAAGCCGACAACAATGGCGGCATAAGTAGGCCGTTGGATGGGGTTGTTCTCTGGTTGCCCGAGATGGGAGGGTTCAATTGTGTATAAAATCAATCAATCGAAGATCGAATAAGAATGTGTTTAGGGTTTTAGGGTTTGTGAGAATATGCAATGGTTGGTTGTGTTGTTGGTGAGGAGAGTGGTGATATTTGGGATGGTGGATGAAATATTTGGGAAGGAGGGTAATTTGATTTTTGGGGAAAAATTTAAGCGGGGTTGTGAAAAGTTGAGTGGGAAATCTTTGGGAAAATAAAGAGTGCGGCAAATGTAAAATATTACATTTAGTCACTTTTAAATAATGTGTAACAAATTTTACTATATGATTTAGTCACGTTTAAATAATGTGTGACAAACTTGAGTATATGATTTAGCCACATACACAATTACTTCGTGTGACCATATATGGATTTTGGTCGCACTTTTCAATTGCGTGACATATATTTGTCACATATGTATATATATATAGTGTGACTAATGTTTCAACCTTATTTGTATCCGTCACACGTCCCAAATTATAAGTGACTAAAAAATCAATTTTTTTTTTACCAGATACGTATAGTCACGAAAATATTCAAATGTGTGGTTGTAGCCTCAGATGTAATTCTGAAATGGTCACACAAGTCGGATCAAGTGTGGCTATTTATTTTATTCGGGTACATTTAGTCACACAAAAAAGTGACTGTGTGGCTGTTCGAAAAACAGCATGTGTGACTAAATCTCATTTTTGTACTAGTGCACGTACTATGTATTTCGTGTTATCTCTTTAATATTTAATGTAATTCATGTTTTAAATGTTATGTTAGTTATTAAATGAAGTATTAATTTTAGCTTAGCGGTTGATTTTGAAAATAGTTGAGTTAAAGTTGAGTTAAGGTTGAGTGATGATAAGGGGTGTTTTTTTTAGTTAAAGGTGAAAAGGTTAAAGCTGATGCGTTGCTGACGTGACAGTGTGTGAAAGTTTAACCCAGGTTTAACATACCCTATGTTCTTAGAAATTTTTTGCACAGTCTCCGAAAGAGCATTTTAAAAGGAACCATAAAATAGGAACCATTAAGTAATATTATTGATAATTTAAGAGGAGTTGTACCGTTGATGTTTGGTGGTGACAGTGGTGTCAATGATGGTGAAGGTTTTTGGTGATGGCCGGCGTTTGGTGGTTAAGATATGGGGTAGTGACAACTGTAGATAAGGTTTGGTGAGGTGTGGTGGCTACTTGATGGTTTGTGTCTTGTGGTGTGTGTTATGTTTTATCTAAATAAGTGAAAACACAGGGGTAGTGAAATGAAAAAAAAGGGGGGAACTATGATTGAAAAAAATTCAAATTTTTTGTGAAATTAAGTGCGAGAAAGAAGGCGGGGTTTTTTTTTCGTTTTGCGGTAACTGTTTTTGTAAAGTTTTTAAAGAATAAAAATTATGTGTTATTTTATTACTAAAGTGTAGTATAAATTATTGTATTATTATGTGTAAATGCATAAAGGACGTAATTCTTAGTTTGTGATGTGAATGAATCGAGTCGAATCAAGTATTGTCAAGCTCGAGATAAACTCGAATTAGAAACTTAACTCAAGCTCAATGGAGAGTAGGGTTGTTATTTGGTAAATAATCTTCATATCAAGCTTGACTCGACTCTTGTAAATAAAACATTATATAATAAAGATAATTAAGTAGTCGTGTTTATATAAAAGGTCAAAAATCTAAGCTTGATAAGGCTCGGGTTACTTTGTTTGTATGAGGCAAGCCAAAGATTTAAGTTGACTCAAATCTCTCTATGAATCAAGTATTTATTCGTTCTTTCCTAAAGCGTTAGTTTGACTTTATATTGCCCGGGTAACACTCCGACGTTCGTCCTGGACTTGCTTTATGAATTGCAAGTTGACGTAATCGCCAATGTATTTCTTTCTTAGCTGGAAATTCTTGGCGAACTTCTCCTTGAGATTTTCCCTTCTAGTTATGTTGTTTTTCTCTATGTTCTTGTACCAAAAGACTCATCGCCTTGCTAACGTGAGAGAGTTGAGTGCTAAGAAAGCAAGGTGTGATAGATGTATTGTAGTAGGAGACAAGAATTCAAATTCAAATTCAAATGTTGTGAGTGTGTGAGAGGGAAGTGTGTTGAGGAAGTTAGGGTGTCAGGCAAGACTCATTTGAATTCAAACTCAAATACGAGTGTTGGTATTGTTTGAGAGGGATTAGTGTGGAAGAAGCAAGACAAGGGAATTGATCCGAGCCAAGTAGTTCGGCTAAGCCGGAAGAAACAGTCTATTTACTAATCACATTGATGCAGGTAAGATAAGTGCTTTGCATCTTAAGTAAATCATTAACCCATAAAGGGAAAGTTGCATTTACGCAAAGTGGCCTTGACTTATTTGACATGTAAGGGAGTAAACCCGTTACGTGATTAGCAAAGAAATACGCAAGGATTATGGTCATTTGAATGCTTTCATTTGAAGGTTCAGTGAGAGGTGAGGGAGCAGTGGTGAGGGTGAGGGTTGTGGTGGTGGCGTCGAGAGGTTGTGAGAGAGGAGTGATGAGAGTTGGATGGAAAGTGAGATCTATATCTGAGATCTATCGTGATGTTTGGCAAAGTAAGCGGGAAAATGAAAGTTATAAAATGAACGTGAAAATTGTAAGCGGGAAAACGAGTGTGGGTGCTAAATGTAAGCAGGAAATGGAAAGATAGATGGTTTTTTCATTAGATTTCACAATTGCCAAGGATTTACAACCATAAATTTTCTTTACAAATTTTATAAGTGAGTTTTCATATATTTTTATTTTTTAAAGAAATAATAGACATATTAATATAGCAAGCAAAAAGCTAGAAATTACATCGACATCAAACGACTATCTTAACACAATCTAGAAAACACCATCTTGACCCAAGCGACCCAATCAAGAAATTACAACCATGATAACTAAAAGAATCTAATGATAAAACAGTGTCATCCAAAACCAACGAATTGCACAACCACATAAGAACAATCACGCGGTAGAAAGTATGGAGACAGGTGGAAAACCGACCATGAGTTTCACAAAGCCCTTGACAGCTAATGCAAAACCCGTCAGAATATCAAAAACTAAAAATGGCCACACATTCTAACCAAGTGGTGGTATGACAAGACGTAAACATGCTTGACAAGAGAAAAAACCCTTGATTTGTTGAACTAACTCAAGCTGAAGCTTCGATAACCCCAACTCGTGAAACATCCCAAAAAACAACCACGAAAATATCTCAAACTTCTAAACACCAAAAACATAGTTGAATTGGGTTGAAAAGGGGTTATGATTTTGGGGAAAATGGGTAATGGTTTTGAATTGGGGGGGGGGGGGAATATGTGTTATTAAGGTAGGGATAATTACCGTTACAAATGGATCGGGTGTGGATTAATGGGTAAAAAATCCTAGTTGGATTTAACAAGCGGGGAAAAAAACAAGTGGATATTTAGCCGGTGATGTTTAGTAAATATGTACAAACCAACCGGTTTCAATACCTAAATTGGTAATTAAAAAAGTTCATTTATTAAATTGGGATATTTTTGAAAGTTTGTATATGGACTTAACCCATAATTATATATACCTCCTTTTATTTCACAAATATATTAATCGTATACATACACTAGTGTTAACGTATTTTTTTTAGTATAATGATAATATACGAATTGGCACTTTTTTTAGTATAATGATAATAATAAAATTGATGCATGTCTTTAGAATTTTTTAACTAACCTTGTTTCTTCGAAAAATTGAGATTTACTAGTAACCCTTTATTTCATTTTTTAGTCCGGTTATCAAATTAAACAAACCGTATCAAATAAAAAATTATTTATTACAATTTTAAACAAACCGTACCAAATAAATTAATTTTGGTACGGTTTCAAAATAAACCGCACCAAATAAAAGTGTTTTGGCATGGTTTTATAAATAACCGTACCAAAAAACAAAGCTACATAACAACCGTACCAAATAACGTTTTTCTTGAATTTTGATACGGTTTTTGCTCGAACCGTACCAAAAGGGCGTACTAAAAAATAGTTTATGTAGTAGTGTTACCATTTTCACCACCAAAATCATCTCCACAAAAAATCTTTAGATTGACCATCAACAATATCATATTCTTTTCACAACTCGCCCATTGATTGTAAAGAGGATCATGCTACAAAGAAAGTCAACACAGTTTGGAAGACTAAAGAAGTCAACATTTCTCCCCATTGTCTTAGACATCAAAAGCACTTATGTACATTTTAGTCTTTTTACATTTTGCATATTCAGTCCTGTATATAAAGTCTTGTAGTCTTTTCTTTTGGAACTAACATTTTATTTTCAATTCAATACAATAAATCTTCCCTCTCTCATTTTATAATATGGTATCAAAGCCATAACAAACCACCATCTCTACTGTAACAAACCATAACAAACCACCATTATTACCATAACAAACCATCGTAACTGATTTCCCCCAAATTTTTCCGACAACTATTCATCATCATTACAACACTACTTCACTTCAACAATCTTTAATACATCACTTCATCACTACACAATAATCCCAATTAACAATCCCAATGGCACGACCACCGTCAACATCGCAACAACCACCACCACAACAACCACCACAACAACCACCGCAACAACCACTCACCACAACTGATACCTCAGAAGACACTAATTCAGTCAATCATCCTTTATTCTTACATCAAAATGATCATCCTGGACTAATCTTGATTTCAAAGAAGCTGTTAGGATCGGAAAATTACAGTTCTTGGAGGAGATCAATGACCATTGCTCTCAATGCAAAGAATAAACTCAAGATTATCACCAAAGCTTATCCAGAACCTGATGCAGAATCACCATTAAGGGCCTTATGGGAACGAAACAATGATATGGTCATCTCCTGGATCCTCAACACAGTTACAGATCAGATAAGTAATAATCTCAGCTTTGTTAACTCTGCTTCAGAACTATGGAATGAATTGCAAGAACATTACTCTCAATTAGATGGTCATAGAATATATCAATTAAGTAATGAAATTGCTCAGTCACAACAACAAAATTCTTCTATTGAGGTGTACTATCAGAAATTGAAGGGGTTGTGGGATGAAATGGATGCTTTAGAAGCACCTTATATTTGCACTTGTAATTGCACCTGTGAAAATGGGAGATTGAATGGTGCTAGGGAGAATAGGAAAAGATTGATTCAGTTTTTGATGGGATTAGATGAAAGCTATGCAAATCTAAGAGGACAAATTCTGTTAATGCAGCCATTGCCTAATGCAACTAAAGCATATGGCATGTTAAGGCAGGAGGAAAAACAAAGAGAATCACTAGTTCCTAAGTATACAACTCCCACTATTATGAGTTCTTACACAAATGCCAATCACACCTCACAGTCCAATTTCAGACAAAACAGACCATCCAACACTCATGGGAACAATAGGACTGACTCAACCCATAGGAGAACACCTTTCAAACAAGGGGTTTACTGTGCTAATTGCCAAAAGGAGGGGCATTATAAGAGTGAATGTTATCAACTTGTGGGCTACCCCATTGGACATCCATTACATGGAAAAGTCAGACCACCAACCAAGTCAACTGACTCTAGGACAAGGAATGTGAATATGGCTGTGGGTTCAGATGTGGCATCAACAAGTGGTACTGCAGCAGGAAAACAAGTCAAAGCTGATGCAACAGGCCAAGAGGATCATGTAGATACAGCAGTGTTTGCCAAAATGGATAACTTGCAGAATCAACTCAACCAAGTGATGATGATGCTCCAAGGCAAAGGTACTCATACTCCTAAAATACTTGCTGCTGCTAGATATTTTTTCATTGCTTCTCTCATAGCACACATTAAGGATGCTTGGGTATGTGATAGTGGGGCTACTGACCACATATGTATAACACTTGCCCTTATGTTTAACATCAAACATCTTAGAACACCAATCACTGTCTCACTTCCAAATGGACATCAAACCTTGGTAACCATTATTGGCTCTGTTAGAATCAGAACACAACTAGTTTTACACAATGTACTTTACATCCCTTCCTTTGCCTACAACCTGCTATCTATAAGCCAAATCACAAAAACAACAACACTCTCTGTCATTTTTAACCACACAACTTGCATTTTTCAGGGACACAACCAGAGGATAGCCCATGGGATACAATCTGAAGGCCTTTATATCATCACACCAGATACTACTTCATCACCTTCCTCACACACACCCTCTGTAAATACCATTTGTAAGGACATGAACTTGTGGCACACAAGATTAGGCCACCCATCTGTAAATGTACAAAAGCAAATAAAGTCCTTACCCTTTACTTTGAATGATGATTCTCAGTTTCATTGTGATATTTGTCCCCTAGCAAAACAAACTGCCCTGCCCTTTCACTCAAGTTCTTCACATGCTAAAACAAATTTTGAGCTAATACATGCAGATACATGGGGACCATACAAACATTCAACACTTAACAATTGTAAATATTTTCTTACCTTAGTTGATGATTTTTCAAGAACAACCTGGACATACCTTCTCCCAACTAAACAACATGTTACTTCAACTCTCAAGAATTTCTATTTTTATGTCCAAAACCAATTCAAAACAACAATTAAGATTCTAAGAAGTGACAATGGTACAGAATTCGTAAATCAATCCCTCACAGAATTTTTCCAACAAAAAGGCATTACACATCAAACCTCATGCCCAAATACACCACAACAAAATGGGAGAGCAGAAAGAAAACACAGACACCTATTAGAAGTGGCTAGATCAATACACTTTCAAGCACATTTCCCTATTCATCTATGGGGATATAGCCTTTTAGCAGCCACATATCTTATCAACAGATTACCATCTCCAATTCTCAACAACAAAAGTCCTTTTGAACTGCTCTTCCACACACCCCCAGACTTATCAAACCTCAGAACCATAGGTTGTTTAACATATGCATCAACCCATACCCCAAACAAATTTGCACCAAGGGCCATTCCTTCTATTCTATTGGGCTACCCTCAACACCAAAAAGGCTACCTTCTACTCTCCAAAGACACAAACAAAACCTTTGTTAGCAGACATGTCACCTTTTATGAACACATTTTTCCATTTCAAAAATCACCATCATCTGACACTTCACACCAACAAAATCAAACCCCTGAACCAGCTTCTGACTCACCTTCCTTAACCTCTACTTTCTTCCCTACACCAACCACACCCATCAATTCAGTTCCTTCACCAACCATATTAACACCAATACCACCCATCAATTCAACATCTGCTGAATTACACTCTGAACCAACTACCCAATCCACACCACAACCAGACACTACTACAACTCAGTCAACACCACCTGATTCTCAACCTACACCTACAGCAACTCCTCCACCATCACACCCTCCACCTTTAAGAACCTCTAACAGAGTCAAGACAATCCCAACAAAACTCAAAGATTTCCAACATTACCAACCACCTAAATCTGTAAACTCACTTCACACAAAACATCACACCTCACATTACATCAACTACTCAAACATTACCAATCCTTCAACCTTACATCTCATAAATTCATTACACAAAGAACAAGAACCCACTTCATATTCTCAAGCATCCAAGGATCCAAGATGGGTGCAAGCAATGAACAATGAGATCAAAGCTCTTGAAGAAAATGGCACATGGGAATTGACTTCACTGCCTCCATCAAAACAACCCATTGGTTACAAGTGGGTCTTCAGAATTAAATACAATGCAGATGGCACAGTGGACAAGTACAAAGCTAGATTAGTGGCAAAAGGTTTTAACCAAAAAGAAGGGATAGACTACAATGAGACTTTTGCTCCTGTAGCAAAAATGACCACAGTAAGAACCATCCTTGCTCTTGCCTCTGTTTCAAACTGGCACATTCATCAACTTGACATCAACAATGCATTTCTGCATGGTGATCTCAATGAAGAAGTTTACATGTCCCTTCCTAGTGGCTACAACAAACCAAGTCTTCCTAATACTGTGTGCAGATTAAAGAAGTCCTTATATGGACTCAAACAAGCCAATAGACAGTGGTACATCAAGCTTACAGAGTTCCTTCTTTCTCTTGGATTCACCCAAAGCCACTCAGATACCTCCCTCTTCACTTATTATACTGCCACAGTTTCCCTCATTCTTCTCATCTATGTTGATGACATCCTAATCTCAGGAAACTCTTTGTCACACATTGAAGAAATCAAGGCTAAACTACACAAGCAGTTTAGTATCAAAGACTTAGGGAAACTACATTATTATTTGGGAGTTGAATTCATCAGAGGACCAAAAGGGATTGTGATGACACAAAGGAAGTATGCCCTGGATCTTATTGAATATGCAGGCTTGATGAATGCAAAACATGCAAAGACACCACTGAATCCACAAGTTAAGCTTCAATATGAAGATGGTACACCATTGGATGACCCCTCTCAGTACAGAACACTTGTTGGTAAGCTCATTTATCTCACAATTAGCAGGCCTGACTTAGCCTTTGCAGCTCAACTTTTGAGCCAATTTTCTCATTCTCCTCACACTGCTCACATGGAAGCCCTACATAGGGTCATCAGATACATCAAGATAAGTCCTGGTCAAGGATTATTCTTCCCAAGATCAAATATTCTGTCTCTTCAAGCTTATTGTGATAGTGACTGGGCAAGTTGCCCCATTTCAAGGAAGTCAGTAACTGGATTTGGTATTTTCCTAGGGAACAGCTTAATTTCATGGCAATCTAAGAAACAACCAGTGACATCTAGATCATCCACTGAGGCAGAATACAGGGCCCTAGCTGATTGTTCTTGTGAAATAACATGGCTGCAATCTTTACTTAAAGATCTGCACATCCCTTCTGTTACTCCAGTCAGAATCTTTTGTGATAACACATCAACAATTGCCCTAGCATCCAATCCAGTACAACATGCAAGGACTAAACACATTGAGATAGATTGCCATTTTGTGAGGGATAAGATCAAAGCTGGGCAGATTCTTCCAACATACACTCCATCAACCTCTCAAGTGGCAGACATTTTTACCAAACCTCTAGCTACATATCCCTTCAACAAATGTCTATCCAAGTTAGGCATGTGTGATCCCTACACACTGCCTACTTGTGGGGGGGATAAAGAGGATCATGCTACAAAGAAAGTCAACACAGTTTGGAAGACTAAAGAAGTCAACATTTCTCCCCATTGTCTTAGACATCAAAAGCACTTATGTACATTTTAGTCTTTTTACATTTTGCATATTCAGTCCTGTATATAAAGTCTTGTAGTCTTTTCTTTTGGAACTAACATTTTATTTTCAATTCAATACAATAAATCTTCCCTCTCTCATTTTATAATACCCACTATATGTTAAATATGTTACGACCAAGCAAATATCATCTTGGGGTGCACAGTGGTGATTCGAGATCCACGAGATGGTATCGGTGAAATAATTGTTCAACGTCATCTACATACTCGTGCCACCTGCTATACTTATCATAATAATTAAAATCCCAAATATCATCATGATGTATCGAGAGTTGTACGTACACTTTTACAGTTGCACCATTTTAAAAAGAAATTGCATAAGGATTATTTGTAAGTTATCGTTATGCAAAAGTATGGGTCGAGAGTCCACCTGAATTAAGTTGTGCAACATTAGATTTCCATCCACAGTAATTGAGAGGTTAAAAGATGAGAAAAACGGGGTAAAAGATTACAAAAGGATTGGAGAGTATAAAAGTAAAATCACATCAAATTTCTGTGGATAGTATCACTTCCCATAATTTAACTACCACTGTATTATCTACTAACATGCCATAAATGAAATAAGCATGCGTGCTCTCTTGCTATTTAAAGAAAGCTTTATTACATATTCTTGCATCGAATTCAAGCGAAAATGACTACAGATATCAAAATAGAAAAAACTAACTCCAAAGATGAAGAAGTGGCAGCCCAAGAAGAAATCTGGAAATTTATTCTTGGCTTCACTCCCATGGCTCTGGTCAAGTGTGCCATTGAGCTTGGGATAGCCGATATCCTTGAGAAGCATGAATCCCCGATGACACTTGTTGATTTAGCATCAGAACTCGGGTGTTCACAGTCTTCCTTGTATAGGATCATGAGGTTCTTAATCCATTATAAAATATTTCAAGAAAAGCCCTTATCTGAAACATCTGCTGGCTACGCTCAGACCCCATTGTCTCGACTGTTAACAAAAAATGGAAAGCATAGCATGGCCGACTTAGTGTTACTAGAGAGCAGTCCGGTTATGTTGGCTCCATGGCACAAGCTCAGTGCATGGGTTTTGGGTAACAAAGACTTACCCTTTGAGTCTGCACATAACACTGACCTATGGGGATATACTGCAGCAAATCCCAGTCATGGTAAACTCTTTGATCGTGCAATGGCATGTGATGCTCGTAATGCAGTGGCAGCGGTGATTAAGGGCTGTCCTGAGGTATTTGAAGGGCTGAGGACATTGGTGGATGTTGGTGGTGGTGATGGAACGGCTATAAGATCGATCGTGGAGGCTTGTCCTTGGATCAAAGGGATTAACTATGATCTCCCTCATGTAGTATCGGTGGCACCTACATGTAATGGTATTGAACATGTAGGAGGCAATATGTTTGATCATGTCCCAAAAGCTGATGCTGTTTATTTAATGGTTAGTCCAACAAAACTTTTATGTTCCTAAAAACCTTTTCTTTCATTGTAATCATATTTTTTGAGACTTATTGTTTGATATTGTAGAAAGTACTACACGATTGGACCGATGAAGATTGCATACGCATACTAAGAAACTGTCGCAAGGCTATTCCTCAAGACGGGAAGGTGATTATTGTTGACGCCATTGTTGGACGAAAAGAAGATCATGAATTTAAAGAAGTAGGATTGTTGCTCGATATGGTAATGATAGCACATACAAGCGATGGGAAAGAACGAACTATTGATGAATGGTCTTATGTGTTGCATGAGGCTGGATTCACTCGTTATACTATAAAACACATTCAAGCCTACCAATCAGTTATTGAAGTTTGTCCATGAATCTCTTTTATTTAATTAATAAGGGTCCTGAATATCAACGATATTCAAGATCAAAATCTACTAATATGTTGTACTTGAAGAAGTATGTATGTATGGGGTCTTTCTGTTTTATTCATATTCCGATCAAAAACTTTATGTGTGTTGCATTATTTTATAATAAGAGTGGTTTGTGTGTTTTATCACAACATTTGGATTCAGTCTCATTGAAGAATTACTCGGCTCAAGCTGAAATTATTTATATTTGTGTTCAAGCTAAAGTTCATATATCATTTTATTGTTTGTACTCCAGCTTGATGCTCACCTATATATCTTTGACAAATTTTAAAAGAACTATATATTCTTTTCAAATTCAAGTTGCTCGTTACAAGCGTTAATTATCACACTTTCTTGTTCGGACAGTTAATTGTCTCTACTTTCTTGCTCGGGCAGTTTGATCTTAAATAAGCTCGTCTAGTATTATGAAGAAGACAAAAATATATAGCTCCCAATAAAGCATAATTATCACACTTTAATATTAAAGTACGTACTCTAAAATCATAAATGTTGGTTAAACCAAATCAGCATCGTCAAATGCGTGTAAAACCACTAACGAATATCAATACTCGTTACAATATTAACTCATATTAATCTTCAAAATTGAGTTAATATTGACTTCAATAATTATCGACGTAATCTCGAGTTAATCGTAATCTTCACTCTAATGCACGAGCCTAGCTAGATATAATCTCATTTTTGCCTAACTCTACGAATGATCACCAACAAAGAATGGTTGCTAGTTGGATCTCTTGAATCTAATATCTCATAAGTGTTTAGAATATTATAAGCTTTGTATTTGTATGCTGAAATTTTGTATATGCAAGAGGTTAGTATCTAAGAGGATTTAGGATTAGATTTAAATAGAACAATTAAAGTACATGAATGATGAATTAGAAGACTTCGTTTCAGGTGGTATGAATCTACCAGGTCGTGATGTTCTCGCCCTACCCCTCACAAGTTTTGTCTCTTCGAAAGTAGTTTTATTTAGTATATTAGTGATGATATACTCAGCGTACTTGGAGATAGAGGGTGTTATCTAATTAGAAGACACTACTACACAAACTGGTTTTACCCACAAACTTTTCCCATGGAAAAAATTTTGTGGGAAATTTCACACGGAATACACACAAATTCCACACTAAATTGTTGACCAAATTTCCGTGGGAAATATGTCGTAATTTTCCCACGGATTTCCCACTATTTACACATTAAATTGTTGACCAAGTTTTTGTGGCAAATCCGTCGTAATTTTCCCACGGATTTCCCACTATTTACACACTAAATTGTTGACCAAGTTTTTGTGGCAAATCCGTAGCAAATTTCCCACAGATTTGCAACAATATTCACACTATTTGTGTTGATTAAACTTCAGTGGGAAACTTGTTGCAAATTTCACACATATTAGCCACGGCCAAAAGTCCGTGGCAAATTTTAGCTACATTACTTACGGATTTCACACGATCTATGTGTGTAAATACCAATGTGATAAATCCGTGGGAAATATGTGTGTAAATACCTACGGATTTCCCACAAAATATCATTTTTATGTTTGTGTGCACTTACACATTCTCACATTAGTTAGTATGTATTCATATGTATTTGTAGTTTCATATTATATGTGTCTATTTATTAATGTAACTATTTATGCGAGTATCACTTATTTTTGTAACAAACCATTACATATGTATGAATATCTACACATGTATGTTTCGTATGTCCGTTTACGACCTTCATTGTATCTTTAGATGTTTTGTATGTAGGTATACGGACGTGTATACGTGTACCTATATTAAAAAGTAAAAGAAAATGATTATACCCGCGGGAAAGTTGTCGGTAATTTCCCACCGATTATCCACAAATGTGATAAATCCGTGGGAAATATGTGTGTAAATACCCACGAATTTCCCATAAAAATATCGTTTTGATGTTTGTGTATGCTTACACACTCCCACATTACTTAGTATGGCTTCATATGTGTTTGTAGTTTAATATTTTATGTGATTGTTTATTAATGTAACTATTTATGCTAGTATCACAAGTGTATGTCTAAGTTTAGGTATAACATATATGTGTAACAGATCATTGTATATCTGTGGATATCTACACGTATATGTTCTATATGCCCGTTTATGATCTTCTGTGTGTATATAGATGTTTTGTATGTAGGTATATGGACATTTATGCGTGAACGTGTAACTATAGCAAAAAATAAAGCAAAAAGCTTATGTTTGTGGGAAATTCGTCAGTAATTTCCCACTGATTACCTACCGATTTGTTAAATCCGTGGGAAGTATGTGTGTAAATACCCACGAATTTCCCACAAAAATACCGTTTTTGTTGACATAAATAAATGCCTAAAAACATTACAAATATTTATTCATATCTCTATGTTTTGATGATCACAAAATGTAAACTCATTAAAACATAAACTTATTAATTAAACAAGTATTTAGTTGTAAATGTTCACTTCTACAACTAAAATCACTTAAGGTATGAATGACCTAATGCTTAATGCATTATATGATCAAAGGAACATTTTCTTAAAAACTAGATTTTTATAAAAACATCAAAAAACATTTTATATATTTTTGAAAAACATTTTTGGTATTAAATAAAAATGTTTAATCTTTTATAAAAATATGAATTCAAATTTTTAGCCAAAATCAGTTAAAAATGTTCCAGAAAAACCTTCCCCACAAAAGGACAAATCTGGGCAACGTTCAGTAGGGGCGGCCCCCTTAATTATACTAGGCGGCCCCCTTAAAATTAAGGGGACCGCCCCCTATTTAAGGGGGCCGGCCACGCTCCTCTAGCTTCCAGCTGTCCAGATTTTTCCCTATAAATACAAGCCCTCTCCTGGATTTTTAAGCACCTTTTGCACACAGAAACTTTCTGTTTTCATTCCACATTTTCATTGTAAATTCTTTCAAAAATCCTTTGATCATATTTTCATAAGCTTTGGTTTCTAAGTGATCCAAGCTTCCTCCATTCAAGTGCAAAAGAAGAATACTCCTTCAACAACCAAAGAAGAAGTATTGCAACTTAGCTACCTAAGTTGTTTGTGTCATCACTCATTTGTGTATAAAGTTGTGTATATTTGTTAAATAGTTGTGTGAATAATTGTTTAGGATAGATTAGTGTGTAAGTAGTGAAGTTGTGTAGTTAAGGTGTGTAAGTAGTGAAGGTGTGAAGAAGTAGAAGGGTACATAGGTTGTGCTAGGTTGTGAAGAAAGTGTGAAGTCGTAGTATATAAGTTGTGAAGAAGTTGTGAATAAGTTGTGAAGTAGTTGATGCGTGGTTTTGTAACCTTACAACAGGTTTTACCTCTCGAGGGATCTCAAGAGGCTTACAACCCCACCAGGCAGTGTACCTGACCGATGTAGTATAGTGTAGTGGTAAGTACGGGGGATTGATCGTTCTCCACAGGGAATAGTGTTCGTTAGGTATGAAAGACTACTCTAATAGGTCTAAGGGTTGAGGAAGATTCTTTTTGTGTTTTTATAATTTTTTATGAAAGCAAGTAAAATCTCGGGTTTGAAAGAGTGGGCGGAATTAGTTGCTAGTCAACTAACCCAAAATTACTACGGATGCAAATAAAATAAATAACTGAAAATAAAATGTGGTGAGAAACTTATGTGTAGAGAAATGTGTTTACTTAGATTTCCTTACTCCCTAACTATCTTTTACCGGTTAATTAGTGTGTATTAGTCGCGTGGATGACGGGTGTATTCCTTAATACCATTTGTGGGGTGGCGTACGTACTTCCCCAACTCTACAAGCTCCTACTTCACTCCTATGTCGAGCCGGCTAGGAAGCTCCTAACATGGGATCACTAGAATTCGCTTGTGCATTAAATACAACCATAAAAACCTTTAGTACGCATTTGGTTCATGTTTCTTAAGACGTTCAAGCAAGTTACCGAATAGGAAGTTAGCCAGTTTTCTTAAGCCTAACATAGATAAACAATCATCCAATACAACTAATAACACACTAATAACCAATAATCAATAGCTAGGTTTCATTAGATCTAAGCAAACACAAGATAAATTTAGCCTAACATGTTAATCAAAAGACAAGAATAAGATAAAATCAAACAACACATAGACATATTGAATGATTAATTGATAACTTATCTTCAATGTAACATGGAAGATCTCAAGGCAAAAAGCCTTGAAAAAGAAGCTAAATTCGTCTTAGGGTTTTCTCCCAAAATTCCACACACTAAGCTCTCCCTTAATGACAAAAAATTAGAAAACTATATATAGATTTTTGGATCTGACGGCGTCACGTTATGGAGTGTGACGCCGTCACCTCGCCGCTTTTAGGGTTCCCGGATGACCTTCTTGACGCCGTCCCTCTTTAGCTCTTCAAAAATCCATTCTGGCTTATCAAGGCTTGACGCCGTCAGCTCGTGAACGTGACGCCGTCCCCTTTTGATTTAAGCCGT